>SZWC01000129.1:507731-545650 GCA_023375785.1 Penium margaritaceum | reverse complement strand
GCAGCGGTACTTCATCCAGGTCGCGACAGCTGACGAGGCAGCCCGCGCGCATCGGCAGGGCGCCATGGCCGCAGCAACAGTGGGAGCGACGTCTTCTACGCCTTCCACACCGTCGTCCACAAAGGTGTGAAGGCGGACGATGACAAGGTCTAGCGCAAGCACCAGACCTTGTCACCGTCCTCAAAGCCTGGTGGCCGAGCCACATAGATCTTCTCATCCAAAGAGCCATGGAGGAACGCGTTGTTCACATCCATCTGGTGTAGTTCCCAGTCATGCTGAGCTACTACACCGAACAGAGCTCGAGCTGACGTCATGCGGCCGACAGGGGCAAAGGTGTCAGTGTAATCAACTCCCTCAATCTGAGAGAACCCCTTGACGACCAAGCGGGCCTTGTAGCGTTCCAGTGAGCCATCCGGCTTCACTTTCTTGTGAAAGACCCACTTGACCTGAATCGCCTTCCTCCCAGGGGGAAGGTCGACCAGCTCGTAGACTCCGTGCTCTTGGAAAGCGCGAAGCTCATCCTCGCAAGCAGCTCACCTGGCATCAGCATCCTGCGATGAGAAAGCCTCCCTCAATGTGCCCGGGTCCGGCGCCATAGAGGGGGAACTCTGCGTGGCAAGTGCACACGCCTCAGTGTCTGGCCTGACGGCCACGAGATCAGCTGATGCGTCACAGGCGATATGGAACTCACGAGTGACCAGGTCGTGCCCTATGGGGCACGCTGGGTGTACCTCTGAAAGCTCAGTGCGGACACTCAGGCCTAAGGCCTTTCTGCATGGATCATCGCTTGCGATGCTACGAGAGGAACGTCTGGGTCCGGAACCCGACGCTCACTGAGCTCCAGAATCCAGTGGTCAAAGGCGACCACCGGGCTCACGGGAGTAACCGGAGGTCGAGGGGCGCACCTCAGGCTCAGGAACAGGTACGACCACAGGGACAGGTACGACCACAGCTGGTGAGGGCTGAGACGAGGCAGTCGGAGATGCCGTGCGCGGAGATGCGTGTGTGGGGGACACTGAGCTGGGGATGACAGCGGGCAAGGCTGGCCCGGACACTGAGGCAGGAGTGTCAGCCGACGTAGAGACAGGAGTGGGCTGGGCTGGGTCAGACGCCGGAACAGGGGTGCCGGTGGACACAGAGGGTGATGCAGGAGGAGGCGTGGGAGCAGCGGTACCTATAGGGTGCGAAGCAAGCTGGACAGGCGGGATCTCTGGACCAACGTCAATGATAGCCGGATCATCAAGTACTGGAGATCCAGAGGGGACTCGAGCAGACACATCAGCCTGGCGAGGAATGGTCGCTGGCGAAGAGGTCTCCCCCATCCGCCAAGGACCCTCACAGGAAGGGACATGAGCCGCAGAGAGCGTTGTGATCGAAGTCAGATCACGGTATGTGAGTGACTAAAAAAAATAGCGCATCACGGGACTCAATGACACAACGGCGAGTGGGGTCCCAAAAGCGCCAGGCCTTTGACCGCGGGGAGATGCCGATGAAGGCACACAAGCGACCCCGAGGGGAGACCTTGGACCCCTGCTGGTCCTCGGTGTACCATACGGAGGCCAGGGATCCCCAGACGCGTGCGAGACAAAGATCGGCACGGTGGCCAAACCAGAGCTCGTACGGTGCAACATGATCCGGAAGCGGACCATGCGGGAGGCGATTCCAGACCCAAGACATGTAGGCAAAGCCCTCGAATGCGAAGGACTCCAGGAGACCGCACTCAAACCGCATGGCGCGGACCACATCCTCCATGGTGCGGTTCCAGCGCTCAGATACACCGTTCTGCTATGGGGTAGCAGGAGCGGAGACCTGGTGAAAAATGCCGTGCTCAGGAAAGAAGGAGTCCATCTCGCCGAGGAACTCGCCGCCGCGATCCAAGCGAAAGGTATGTAGCGTGTGGCGAGACTGACGCTCAGCCATCACGAGCCAGAGCCGAACCGCAAGGGCGGCGTCGCTCTTCTGACGCAGACTGTAGACCCACCGCATCCGGGTGAAGTCATCATTCAGCGTCAGAACATACCGGCCCCTCTCGGACAGCGACTCGACTGGGAGAGGACCGAGCAAGTGGACCAACTCGAGGGGCCTCAGCACTCGAGAACGCGAATCAGGGTAAGTGCACCGGTGCATTTTACCCCGAGCGCAAAAAAGACAGTCGGTCTTGGGTGGCTTCTTGAAAGAAGCCACGTCAAGACCAAGAGCGGGCTGTGTCCGGATGAGCTTCGACACAGTGTCGGAGCCCACGTCACACAGACGTCGGTGAAGCAACTGCTGGTGTTCCGGGGATAGAACACCAGTGACAAAAACGTGACCAGAGGAGGAGGGAGAGCAAGGGGAGGAGGGCCGAGCAGTGCGGTACAAATCATCTACGACTGAAGCACGCAGGACAATGCTACGGGTGTCAAGAGCAGTCACAATCGCTGAATCAGCGGTATGCTCAACGGAGAGACCCATCAGAGTGCAGGCACGCATAGACAGCAGACTGAGCTCAAGATCAGGCACAAACAGCACGTCAGAGAGATACAGGGGGCCAGACGGACCATCAAAGCATACAACCCCAACATCGTGAACCAGTAAGGACTGACCAGAACCTGTACAAACAGAACGGACAGTCGTGACAGGACCGAGTACCAGAAAGTCACTACGACGACACGTCATGTGGTGGGTGGCACCGGAATCGATGATCCAAGTGCCACCGGAGTCACGACTGGTGGACGTCACTGTACAACAAGCAATAGAACACTCGGCATCAGAGGGACGCTGAGCCGTCAGTGGGAAGGAACGACGTACATCACGAAGGTGAGACTCATGAATCCAGTCAGTGCAGTCAGGCCCATCATCATCACATGCCGACTGTGCTCCCCCACACGTGTCATCACGAGTCACAGGGACGGACAAACAAGCAGTCTGTGACCCACTCGACGATGACAACACACTCGCACCTCCCTGAAAGCGAAGCGCCAAAAGATGACGAAGCTCGGCGATGGTGCGGTCACGTGGGTCTGGATCACTGCTACTCGCCGGTGAGGATGAAGGAACAGCCGCAGTCGTAGTCGCCGCGCGTCCAGAGGAGTGTGCGGTCGACGTGCCGGACGCGGTGCGATCAGCATGGGCAGCCTAAAGTCTGCGAGTGATGCGTTCCCAGTCGAGCGGCTGCTGGCACTTCGTGTAGCGATGGGCACCTCCACAGTTATAGCAGTGCATGGAACGGCCACTACTACCACTCAATGACGACTGCTGCTGACCCAATCCGCGCTTCTTATTCTTCTTCTTCCCCTGGGCAGCTGCTCCAATGCCCTGCGTTTGCGTGGGTGTAGACGGGGTCGAAGAGGAGGAGGAAGATGCGGTCGTGATGGAGGAAGGTGAGGGCGACTGCAAGAGGGAAGACGGTGGTGAGGCGAGGACTGTTGCAACGAGGGAAGTCTCCTGATGTGCTACTCCTGCCTCGCGGGCCGACGTCACCTGGAGGAAAAGCTGATGGGCCCACGAGAGCGGCTGCAAGGTGGCTGAGAAAGGCTCGAGAGCAGCGTCGCTATACCATGTGAATATGTCGTGACCTCCAAGCGAACTCCGAGCATGATCGTCCGAAGCGCCCACAGCTGTGTGCCCCCTGAGGTCCCCAAGCGCGTGTAGATACGCATGGCGCGTCGCCAGTAATCCGCTGCAGGCTCCGCTGGTCCCTGACGGAGAGAGTGGAAAGCACGAATGTGTGACGCACGTGTGGCGTGCGTCTCTACGACCAGTAGGGACAACGCCAGATCCCAGCCTCCACGAGGATCAGCTCCGGTGCCTGTGCCAGCCTCGCCGAGGAAGGGACGGAAGTCAATGACACTCTCACGTGGCATGGCGTACAGAAGCCCTCGCATGGCCCGGGCTGCTATCAGCACCTGTGCTGGATCTGTAGACTGGTATGGGCTGTGGTAGTAAGGCCACACTCCCTCAGAAGTGGCCCACACCTGAAACAGGATCTCCCAGCAGTCAAATCCATCCTCGATGATGTACTGTGGAGGTGGTGCCTCAAAGTCCTTTGGCTGCCGCTCCGTGGGGAGAGCGGCCGCAGGCTGAGGAGGGCGAGTGACGGGAAAAACTCCTGGAAGGGGGTGATCACTGGGGAAGTCAGGTGACGGTCGTATCGGGTACACGGGTGGAGGTCGGATACCCATCTGCAGCTGACGGAGGCGCTCCTATAGAACACGAATCTCCCGCTCCTGGGAGTCATCCTCGAAGCCTGACATGAATGGCTCGTCATCAAAGAGGTCCGCAGGTGGTGGGGAGACCACACCAGGAGGTAAAGCAGGCGGGGCACCTGTCACGAGCACCTAAGCGGAGTGCTAGGTGGAGGCTGCAACGCCGGCAGCTCCCTCAAAAATCCGCGGAGGAGCCGTGGACTAAGCGCGCAGGAGCTCGGTCACCGTGCGGATCGCGTCAGTCTGCTCTCGCTACAAACGACACATCTCCTCCTGCTGGCTGCGCATGTCCTCAATGGCCTGCGAGCGAGGGCTCAATACCCCTGAAGAAGAGGAGGAGGGATCACCTGGTCCCTTGTCCTTGTCGTCGGGTGAACTCATGTCGTCGCTCACTATGGGATGACATGTCAAGTTTGCCGGGTTTCAAAACCGGATGCGTTTCTCGGGGAGTTGAAACGCTCGCAACTTTTGACTTTTCGGTTGAAAATTTGGCTAAGTGTAATGCTGACATCAGCAAGTGGTTGTTGACGTCAGCACGGCCTGATGACGTCAGCAACCAACAATGCTGACGTCAGCTCGTCCCCTCCTATTTTTTTCTTGTCACGGTTCTGCCGCTGCGCGGTGGCGCGCGGCAGCTCCGCGGAAGCTGCGCAGCAGCTTCCGCCCAGCTGCTGCTGCAGCTATGCTGTCAGCTGCAGCAGCAGCTGCGTAGCTGCATGTGAAGCGATGGCAGCGGCCGCTGCGCTGCTGCTGCTGCTACTGCGCGCGACGGCTGCTGCTGTGTGCGGCGATGCTGCTGCGCGCTGCAGTTGCTGTTGGCTGCCGCCGCCACGCGCTGCTGCTGGCTGCCACCGATGCGCGCTGCTGCTGCTCCTACTGCTGCGCTGCTGCTGCCGCCGCGACTGCCGCTGCTGCTACTGTGCCGCTGCCGCTGCTGCGCTGCTGCTGCCGACGCCGCTGCTGCGCTGTTACTGCCGCCGTTGCTGCCACACTACTGTGGCGGCCGCTGCTGCTACGCGGCTGCCGCCGCCGCCTCTGCTGCTGCTGCTCTGCTGCTGCGGTTGTGGGGGGGAGGGAGGTGGCGGCTGCACGCACCGCAGTCGCCACACACCTCTGCGTGGCGGTACGCGCTGCTGCTGCTGCCTCAGCAGCTGCGATCTCACGTGGTGGGTGGAGTACGCGGACGGCGAACGGCCGTCTCCAACAGGTCCCAGAAGGTCTGCTACAGCGGTGGCTCTCACTGCTGTTGCTCTGCTGCATCTCTGCTATGCAGCTCAGTGAGAACTGTCTCACTGCTCTGATACCATGAGAAAGTGCGTAAAAGCTTCCTAGCAACACGGCCGCTGACCGGGCGTCAGTGCCTAGTCAGACGGTGACGACAGTCACGGGTCGTACACACAACGGCAAGGGTTTGGCTAGGAGACACAAGTCAAAGTGTCAGAATGCTTCAATATAGCATATGCAGAGAGAAATGACATCTGACAGGTCCAGGGCATAAATACCTGCCGCGGCGCACGGCGGGTGTCGCACGCGGCAGTCAAAGAGTTGTCCTAAAACCGGCCCAAAACCACTGTTTTGGCCGTAACTCTGCGCACACATGTCAGAATCCTACGCCGTCTAAACCTAGACGTACAGAATCAAAAGACGCACGCAACGACTGGTCACATGCATGCATCCATCGACTGACAGCGAGTATACAATGCAAAAACCTGCAAATGGGCCTCATGCCCAGTCCGCCGAAAGGCGCCTGCAAGACGTAGAAGGCACAGCAAGGAGTCCCGGTGACATCTGGGGCTCTGGAACAGTGGTCGGTCAGCTCCGGACGGGTAGTCCGCCGCCTGTCGTTGCGCTGGTGTCACCAGGGCCGCCTGCCTCAGGGATCTGCACGAGTATGGACACGGTTGAGTGGTCACAGTAAACTGTACAGGAACGGCACAAAGCACTATAGGGACATCCCTGTCGAGGAAGTTCTCTCTGAGGTCTTGGTAGTGCTTGATTGTGTTGACATGGAACATTGGATGAACTTGCTTAGTATCGAAGAGTTTGAGACACGCAACCAAGGGGGTTTGCATGTGTTCGATCTCAAACGGTCCCAACCATCGGGGTTTGTGTTTTGAACAGTCAGTTGCGCAGAGTTTAATGTTGGCTGAGCTGAGAAAGACTTTGTCCCCAATCGCAAAAACGACGTCGCTACGATGTCGGTCAGCTGCTCGTTTCATCGCTGATTGTGTCTTGGCGAGGATTTGTCATTTTTCCTCACAGACCGTGGAGACGTCTCAGCGTCAAACGTCAACCGTGGGAATGTTGCTGGGTTTTTGTAGTCTGGCTCTTGAGGTGGGAATTTTGTCATAGACCACTTCAAACGGAGCTTTACCCGTTGCGATGGAAGCTGTTGAATTATATGCAATCTCGACGGTCGGGAGTTTTTGTGCCCAATTCATCCTGTGAGGTTCGCACAACATTAGGAGATGATGTTCGAGCGTCTGATTTGTCCACTCGGTTTGACCGCCGGTTTGAGGATAAACGCTCTTGAAAGTTGAATCTTGCTGCCTAAGCGAGTCATCAGTTAGTGCCAAAAACGGCAAGTGAATCAATTGTCTCTGTCGCTGGTGATGGTTCTCAATACGCCGTGTAGCCGCACGACGTTGTTTAGAAATAGTTGTGATGTTCCTTTGGTGGTAACGGTGGTTGTTGTGGGGATGAAATGGGACATTTTGAAAAACCTGTCGACGACCACAAGGACTACGTCATATCCCTCGAATGTGACCAGTAATTTCGTGACGAAGTCCATGGAGATATCCGTCCACGGTTCATAACAGGGAGCAGTTGCAGAATTCCGAGTGGCTGTGTGCACCAAGATCTTTTTTGCTGACATGTTTTGCAGGTTTTGCAGAAGTTGGCCATGTCAGATTGCATCTTGTCCCGCCAGTAGTTTTTTGCCAGCGTCTTTAGCATCTTGTCCTCTTCAAACTGTCCACCTGGTTCTGTGTCGTGGCGTTCTTCAAGTAGCATAAGGGAATGTTCGTCGTTCAGGGGAATGACCACAGGGCAAGTGAATCGCCGTCACCAACAAGGTGCGTCGTGCTATAATTTCTCCTTGTCGTACCCACCGTGCTAGTTGTAGCCTTGTGTGAGCAATCTCTTGAGATACGGGTCTCGCTACAGTTGTAGCATCGCCACCTCAGCCATTAAATCTGGTCGGCTGTTGAGTGCATCCGCCGGGTTGATTTTTCCTGGCCGGTACTCAATATCATAGTCAAACCTGGATTCAAGGAACTCCATCCACCGGATTTGACGTCGACTGAGGTTCGGCTGCGTCTTCACATGTTTCAATGCAGGGTGGTCGGTGCGCATGCATCGGTGGCACTACAAATAATTCCGACATGTCTGAAATGCATCTACAACCGCCAGTATTTCTTTCTCGTGTAGGGCGTAGTTGAGTTCCGGTCCTCGTAGTTTTCGAGACATATAGGCGACCGGTTGTTCGTTCTTGCCATAGTCTTGTAGCAGGACTGTGCCGATAGCTCGGTCTGACGCGTCTGTAACCATTACGTAGTCGACCGTTGGATTGGTTAATCATAGATCTGACGCCGAGGTCCGAGCGTTACGCAAAGCGGTGAATGCTTATTGTTCATTGCCTCCCCACCGCCACTCATTTTCCCTTTGAGTGAGGTCAGAGAAAGGCTTTGACACCCATGCGTAATCCCGTATGAAACACCTGAAGTAATTGTAAAGCCAAGGAAAACTTGAACGTCTCGAATGTCGGTCAGCGTCGGCCAATGAGCGACTGTTGCCACTTTTTTCGGATCCATGGTGATCCATCCACTGTTGATGACATGACCCAAAAACTTGATCGAACAACGACCAAAGTCGCACTTCGAGAGTTTTCTGAAAATTGTCTACCTTTATGATACTTCAAGAACTCTTTGAAGATGTCCGTTGTGCTTCTCGAGGGTGTGGCTATACACTGGAATGTTATCGAGGTACACCACAACAAAATCGTCAAGGTATGGGCGGAAGATGTTGTTCATTGCCACCATGAACATCGCTGGGGCATGCGCAAGTCCAGACGACATCACCGTGAACTCAAAATGCCCGTAGCAAGCTCGGAACACCATCTTCTCAATGTCCGCGACTGTCATGCATGTCTAGTGATAACGATTGCGAAAGTCGATTTTGCTGAAAATTCAAGCTCCTCGGAGTTGGTCAAAAAGTTCGTCAGCTCAGAGAAAAGGGTAGCGGTTCTTGATGGTAGTGTTGTTCAACGCCCGGTAGTCCATGCACATTTGCGTCTCACCAGTTTTCTTTTGTAGGAATAGTAGTAGTGCGGTGTATGGTGACGTGGATGGGCGGATGAACCCCTGACCGAGCATCTTGACGAGTTGCTTTTTTAGCTCATTCAGCTCGTGAACGCTCATCCGATAGGCCCCTCTAACTGTAGATCTATTTCCCGGCTTCAGTTTGTTGCGGTGGTCAAGGTCTCATTAAGCAGGTAAGGTTCTCGAGAGTTCCTCAAGGAAGACGTTTGCAAACTCTTGGATGAGTGGTGTGAACTCTTTGGGTACCATCGCCAACTTTCTAGATGCCGATGAGGCCGATGATGATTGGGTTGCTACCACTTTTGCTTCTTCCATTGTCTCGATGTGTATGAGCGACGCATGAGCTCCTCATCGTATATAGTACTTGGCCACGTAGAGCGGTATTGGCTGAACAGGTTCTCGCTTCTCGGCTACCGCAACTTCCTCTGTTGCTTCCACCTCCGCTCCTTCCGTCGTCAGATCCTGTTCCACACGTGGAAGCAGTTTTTTGGCACCATTGATTTCCACGTAAACTTCCCCGTTGTTTCAGTCGGCCAAGGAATTTTCCCTGTATAGAAAATATTGTCCGAGGATGGTTTTGTGATTACTCTATACACATGACCTCCATACCATTACATCTCGTAGATCTCCCACTTAGAGTCATAGCGGTTCTCGGAGTCTCCATATTCACAATCTCTCATTAACAGTTTTCCTTTCAAAGAACCCTAGTTTGGTTTGCAAACTCATTTTGCAAACCATGTTGTTGGTTGCAAAGCTTTGTGAAGCTCCTCCATCCAATAGTGTCGGTACCATTCTGCGACTCTTACATCCTCGAGGCTGAACTTTTCGGAGTATCGCTGGTTGGACGTCCTCGTACCCCTCGTTAATTTTGGCAAACTCATAAACCCTCTACGGAAATGTAGGCCATTCAGATGGGTGATTGTTTGACGCAGATTGCTCCTCATGGAGAAGAGTCACGCCTTTAACTCTCGCCCTTTGCCGTTTTTCCAATAAGTTTTTGTGACCTCCTCCTTTTATGGCCTCCTGCCAACTTCGACAATCGCGAGCGATGTGCCTGACTTTTTGAGAGTAGTAGCAGGTTTGTGTCTCTCTGGTCAACGGCGTCCACTTCCATTGGGGTCCAGGATTCTGTTGATTGGCTTCCTCTATGGTTGGGAGGTCACGATTCGTAGGATTCCTAGATTCGAGCACTGTAGTTGGCATTGTTGATCCTTTCTACTTCTATGATCATCCATGGCAAGTCCTTTTGGATCCTAGAAATAGGAATTGCCCTCCAGATGTCTCCCTTGATGCTGTTGGTGTAGTGATAACAGAATGCATCATGGGCAATATCTGTTCCATTGATGAACCTGCGAAATCTCTGCGTATACTCTACCACGTTGAACTACTGATGGAGACACTAAAGTTTTTACCGTGTGTCGGACTTTTCGTTCAACCATTCAAATCGTCCAAGCATCATGCGCGATAATTCTTTCCAGTCAGTTGGTGGTGTCAGTGCGTCATGCCATTGTGGGTTGATCTGCTCCAAGGGTAGAAGGCCTGTGTCAGCGATATGAGACGGGTGTCGTTGGCCGTTGATGATGCTCCGTTGGTCTCTTGTTGCCGCTGGGTGGTCTTTACATCATACCACCAACTTAGCGCCCTGCCACGTAAAAGCGCAGCCGTGAGATCAAATTTCTTTTGATCATTGTTGACCCCAGTAGCAGTGATGTACACCTCCAGACTTGTCAGCCACAATCAAACCGTTGGTCCATTGGAATTTGCAGGATCGAACGGTTCTGGTGGAGCCGGACAAATTTTGGGTTTGCTCGAGAGTTGGGAGTTTTTCTCAATCAGCATCGCCACTCATGTGCTTGCATTGCAAATAGCGTTCATCGTGACGTTGAGCTACTAGAGTATATGGCTATTGATACCCCCAAGTGCGCGGATTTGATTCGCCAGTTCCTCATTGATCCGCGCCTGTCGTCTTGTGCCACACGTCATTTTTTGTCACCGTTGTTGAGGTGGTCTATAGGGACAACTGGTTTACCACCGTTGGGCCCACGACCGTATTGGTTGTCGAAGCCGTGGGGGTTGATCAAGCTACCGCATAGTCTACGAAGCCAACATTCACTTTTGCTTCAAGTTTCGCGTGCATAGGGATGTTCTGCCCCCCCATTGCCGAAGTCGTTCCCAAAGACCTGATGTTGGTCGTCTGTTGCGCTTGCCTGCCTCACGTCCTAGTCCGGAATTCTGCAAAGTCTCGACTTGCGAGATCCGCTGACGCCTTGTACAAGGTGTCCTTTGGATGGGTAAAGCATCGAATGCCTCTCTAGTAGTGTTGTGTTGTTATACCAAGTGTTATGGTGAATGGAGAGTAGATGGTGAACAGGTAGAAGTTGCGAGGTAAAACACGATTTGAAATTTGGGACACTCGAGCAATTTATAATCAGCGGTGAGTGTACTTTGGTGACACGTGTCAACATGATCAAACATATATATACAAGTGTCAATTTATGAATGAGACATAGTCGAGGTCGTTGGGTCGATTGCCAAGCGATACGTGCGGAGTCGCATCGTGAGTGGTCAGATTCAAGAAGGACCATCGAGAAATCGGGGGTCTTTGGGCATCGATTGTGAAGATGGGAGATGTGTCTTTATAAATCTAGATTCATCTCCGTGCATTGAGAAGTTGAACGATAGGTTGTGATGATTTGTTCGTGGATTTACGAGAGTGGTCAAAGTTGTCAGAAGGTTTAGGAAGATTTGTTAGAGGCAAGGACAATTAGCAAATTTGTCCTCGATCATTGGAGTGAACATCGCGGTTTAGCAACACAATGGGCTGTTTGAGTAATAATAGAAATGCCCACTTGAAAAGATTAGGAACTCGTGTATGTTTGGTAACTAGCAATCCCTTCGTGAGTGGTCGGATCGAGAAGCTCCACTGAGGAACTGGGGGGCTTCGAAGATCAATGGCAAAGATAAGTGATGCATCTAAATAAATCTCGATGTTTCTAGATGCGTTGAGAAGTCAACCAAAAGGTCGTGAAACTTCTATTGATGATTATCGATAGTGGTCGAGGTTGTCAGGAAGTGCAAGAAGGTTCATTGGAGGGTAAGGGAAGATGGTCAAATTGTCCTTGACCGTCGGGGTGAAACTTGAGGTCTCAATGCGTGATAGGCTGTTTGTGTAATGACAGAATTGCCCACTTGGGAAGATTAGGGACTCGTGTGCGTTTGGTACGTAACACTCCCCCCCTTTTAGCTAGGATATCCCAGCTCACGTCTAGATGTGGTCCGGCAACATTGGTAAAAATTTTCAATCAGATGATCGACATCGCGGAGGTTGTTGTAAACGTTCCGAGCTGTTATGCACGGCATTATAGACGTGCCACTTGATAATACATTTTGTCATTTTTCCACATCATTAATGGCCGAGGATGTCCTCGATGACATACTCTGCGTCCTTGTCCACTTGTACAGATGGAGGGAGATGTACATCCTTGCCAGGAAAGGTATCCCTAGGGTCTTGATACTGCTTGAGTCTGCTGATATCAAACACCGGGTGCACTTAGATAGTGTCAGGGAGTTTGGGTCACGCGACCACAACGGTTTGCATACACTCGATCTCAACTGGTCCCAACCATCCGGGTTTCAGCTTTGAACAGTCAGCTCCGGAGAGTTTGATGTTTGTTGAACTGAGAACAACCTTGTTTCATCCCATATGGTAGAGAAGTCGCGTTGTCAGACGCCAATCGCGGGAATGATGCTCCGGCTGTATAGTCCAACTGGTGTGGCGGATACCTTTTCATACACCACTTTAAATGGAGTTTCACCTGGTGCAATCGAGATTTCCGAACTGTATGCGATTTCAGCGGTCGGCAGTTTTTGTTCCCAATCTATCACGTGTGGTTTGCAGAGTGTTTGGATAAGTTATTCAAGCGTCCAATTGGTCTGTTCCGTTTGGCCGCCGGTTGCAGGATGGAACGCTGTTGAAACCTAGATCCACCCCTGTTGCTTGTGATGGTCCTCTGCATGACGTGTAACCATGCGATGTTTCTAGAAAGATTCCTACTATTCCTTTGGCGGTGACTGTGGTTGTCGTTAGAATGAAGTGAGATCAACCATGTCTCAAATGCATGTACAACTGCCACTGTCTCCTTCTCGTGTACGGCATAGTTAAGTCCTGTTCCTTACATTTGTTGTGACGTACATGCGACCAGTTGCTCTCTGCTGCCATGATCTTGTAGGAGGACCGCGTCGATGGCTCTAGTTGTGGCTTCCGTAGCCATGATGTAGTCGACCGTTGGATCAGCTAATTGTAGGGCTGGCACCAAGGTCAGAGCATATCCCAATGCGGTGAATGTTTCATGTTTGATATCTCCCCATCGCCACTCCTTTTCTTTTCGAGTGAGATCGGAGAAAAGCACTGACACTCAGGCGTTATTCCGTACAAAGCGCCAGTACTTGCAGAAGCCGAGAGAAACTTGAACGACTCGGACGTTAGTCACTGTCGGCCAATCAATGACTGGTGCCATCCTTTTTGGATCCATGATGATTCATCCATCGTTGATGACGTGACCCAAAAACTCGATCAAAAGGCACCCAAAGTCGCTCTTCCAGAGTTTTCTGAAAAGATATCTCTTTGTAAAACTTAGACGACTTTTCAAGACGTCCATCATGCTCCTGTGGGGTGGAGTCGTACACCAAATTGTCATCGAGGTACACCACAACAAAACCGTCAAGGTAGGGGTGACTAATGTTAATCGCCACCATTAATATTGCTGGGACATTCGTGAGTTCGAATGGCATGACCATGAACTCAAAATACCCATAGCATGCATAAACGTCGTCTTCTTGATTTTAGCGCCTGCCACGCATATCTAGTGATAGCCACTGTGTAGATCAATTATGGTGAACATTTGAGCCCCTCGGAATTGGTCAAATAGTTCGTTGGTTTTGGGAAGAGGATAGCGGTTCTTGATGGTAGCGTCGTTCAACGCCCGATAGTCAATGCACATTTGCATTTCTCTAAACTTCTTTTTCAGAAATGATACTGGTGTGGCGTATGGTGACGTGGATGGGTGGATGAACCCTTGACCAAGCATCTTGTCAAGCTGCATTTTCAGCTTGATCAACTCATAATCACTCATCTAAGAGGCCCCTTGAAGTGTGGGTCGGCTGCCTTGTTTCAACTTGATGCGATGGTCGATGTCGTATTCATGTGGTAGGGTTTTTGGAATTTTTTTGGGGAAGACGTCTGCAATCTCTTGGATGAGTGGTGCGAACTCTTCGGGTAGCATCGCGAACTTTGTTGATGTGATAGGTTTAGCTATTGCCACTTTTGCTTCCTCTATTGGCTCCAAATGTATGAGCCACACACGAGGTCCCTGTTGTATGTAGTGCTTGGCCACGTTCAACAAAATTGGTGGCATAGGTTGTTGCTATGTGGTCATTGCGGCTTCCTTTGCTCCTTCCATTGTTGCCTTCTGCCCCACATGCAAATCTCATCCAAGAATTATCTTGTGGTCATTCATTGGATATGACCTCTATCCCATTGCATCCCGTAGATCCCCCACTTGTAGTAGTTAGAGTGATTCTCTGAGTCTCCATATTTGCAATATCCCATTGATGGTTTCTTTCAAACACCCCGAGTTTGGTCCGTAAACCCACTTGCAAACCATGTCGTTGCCTACAAAATTGTCAGGAACTCCTTCATCCAATAGTGCCAGTACGTTTTGCGACACTTGCAACCTCCGGGTTGCATTTTTACTAGTATTTACGGTTGGTCTCCTCGTACCCCTCATCAAACTCTGTAATCTAAAAAGACCTATGCAGCATCGTAAGCCATTTAGATGAGCGGTCGTTTTTTGCATATCGCTCCTTGTGGACAAGAGTCGCGCCTTCCACTCCTGCCCTTTGCCGTTTCCTCGCTCATTTTTCTACGACTCCCTCCTCCACTTGGCCTGTTGCTTGTTTTGATGGTTGGGAGTGATATGTCTGACTTTTCCCCCATAGTAGTAGGTGTGTGTATCTCTCTAGTTGATGGCATCCACTTGCATCAGAGTCGAGGATTCCCCTGATTGACTTTTTTTGTTCCCACAAAACAATTCATTGGAAGGTTGCCAACCGTAGGATTCCTAGATCCAGGCGTTGTAGTCATCGATGTCGATCCTTTCTGCAATTGTGATCATCTCTCGTAAGTCGTTTTGGATGCTAGAAATGGCAATCGCTCGCAAGTTGTCTTATTTGAGGCCATTTTTTATAGTGAAAATATAGCTTGTTGGGGAATGATGTCTGCACTAGTGATGATCTTGCAAAATCTCCGCATGTTCTCTGCCATGTTGGATGGTTGACAGAGATGCTAGAGCTTGTACCGAGTATCAGACTTCACGTTCAGTCGTCCAAATTGTGCCAGCATTACGCGCAAGAATTCATTCTAGTCGATTGGTGGCGTAAGTGCATCTTGATATTGGAGGTTGATTAGGTCCAAAGGTAGAATGCCTATGATTGGCGATATGAGACGGGCACCGTTGCCCGTTGACGAGGCCTCGACAGTCTCTTCTTGCCGTTGGATGCCCTTTGAGTCAGACCACCAACTTAGTGCCGTGCCACGTACAAGTGCAGCCGTGAGGTCAATCTTCTTTCAATCATCGTTGACCCTAGCAATGGTGAAGTACACCTCTAGACATGTGAGCCACATCAAAATCGTCGACGCCTTAGAATTTACAGTGTCAAATGGTTCGACAGGGGCCAGATGAATCTTGGGTTTTCTGGGGAGTTGTTTGTTTCTCTCGACAAGCACCACCTCTCGTGCACTTGTGTTGTGAATAGTCTCCATTGCGACGTTGAGTTTTTGGAGCACATGGTTGTTGATCCCCTTGGAAGCGCCGATACAATTTGCCAATTCCTCGTTAATCCGCGCCTGATGTCTAGTGCCACCTGTCCTCCCTGCTGCTGACGTCGAGGCTGTTGGTAGGGATGGCTGGTTTTTTGCCGATGGAACCGCGACCGGGGTTGTCATTAGGGCCGTCGTGGCTGACCCAGCTACAACATAACCTGCCACGCCAGCATTCATTGCCGTTTCAAGATTCATGTGCATATGCATGTTCTACTCCTCCATCGCCAAAGTCATCAACAAAGACATGTTGCTAGTCATCGGATGCGCTCGCTCGTGCAAGACACGCTGATGGCAAGATGTGCAAATGGCTTGTACAAAGTAGTCCTCCGGATGGGTAAAGCACTTAGATGCTTCTCCGGCACCGCATCGTTCTGATACCAGATACTATGCCGAACGGAGGGTAGATAGTGGACAGGTAGATGTTACGAGGCAGGACACGATGGCACACTTGAGCAATTAATAATGAGCGGTAAGTTTACTTCAATGACAAGTGTCAAAATGATTGAACACATATATACAAGTGTCAAGTTATGAATCAGACGTAGTCGAGGTTGTTGGATCGATCGTTGAGCGCCACGTGTGGAGTTGTGTTGTGAGTGGTTGTATCAAAAAGCTCCATCAAGGAATCCGAGGGCTTTAAAGATTGATGGTGAAGATGCAAGATGCATCTCTATAAATCTCAATAATTCTCAATGCATCAAGATGTCAACTGAAAGGTCGTGACACTTCTGACGATGATTCTTGAAAGTGGTAAAAGTTGTCAGAAAGTAGGAGAAGGTTCACAGGAGGACGAGTGCAATTGGTCTAATTTTCCTCGACCATTGGGTAGAAATGTGAGGTCTTGACGTGCGGCGGGCTGTTTGTATAATGACAGAACTACCCACTCCGGAAGATTAGGGACTCGTGTACGTCTGGCATGTAACAATGGGTATGCAAGAGGTGAAATAATTTGTTGCGCCTGGCACAACACAAGTGATTCACATACGATCTGTAGAGCAAAAGAAGATTTGGAAAAATGGGAGGTTTGAGTACTTTTTAATTGCTAGGGATTGTAGTTCCATGATAATTGTCAAAACAAAGGAGTGCATACAGACAGAACTGGGAAAGGAATGAGGTATACTTGGGTTCTTGGGCATCTCGGTAGAGAAACGCTGGAGACGCCACGTCGTAAGTGGTTGCTCTAAGAAACTCCACTGATCAATTCAGGGGATTTCTAGCTAAATCAAGGGGATTCTTAATTGAGGTGTGCCTTGAGTGAAACTCGTATGGCGTCCAAATTGTTAGCATGCGCAATGGTTCTGTCGACCCTTCAAGTAAGTGGTCAAACTTGTCAGAACCTTCTGGAACGAAACACCAGAAGTCGGGGTAGCTGGCCAGACTGCTTGCACACAAAAAAAAAATTAGGACAGAGGTCAAGGCGCAGTGGGTCATGTGCGTAAGGAAGTAAGCCCCATGTACATAGTCACGGGACTCTTGTAAGTCAGGAATGTAACACTTCTCTCCATTCTAGCAACAACATCACGACGCATCACGAAACGTCGGTTGATGCTGGTTGAATCGGCCGTTGATTTGTTGATCGATTTCTTGTACGTTTTGGTGAGGGCTTCCAAATGAGCAACATGTCAGAGGCCTACCACTTGAAATGTAGTTTGTTGCTTTGTCTTGTAGTCTTTGGCCTTGTACTCCGAGCCATTGTCCACTTCCATACAAGTGGTGGCGGAGGCAAGTCTCCACAGGGGAAGTTTTCATGTTGGTCTCAGTCAAGTTTGATTTCATGAACGTGGAATACTGGAGGTAGCCACTCCAACAGGTAGGTGGCATTTGGTTTTGATAGGTGTCCACATATCCTCCACGATAAATGACACAAACCACTTAGCTGTGAGTTTTGCATACCCTTGCCCTCGTAGCTTGAAGTTTTATGAGATGAATTGGACATTGTTACTGGCACGGAGCTTGGTGTTTGTCCGATGCTTCTCAGCAATGTGCTTCACAGTCGTTAGAGTCTTTGGAAGTGTCTAGCAAGTCTTGTCCCAGATGCTCTAAAAATCCCGACATAAGATTGGCGACTGCCAGTGTGTTTCTTGAATCTTGCAAACCTGATGTAATTGTGGTGGTTCCATGAACCACCGCAAAGGAAAAACTCCCCATGGAAACGGATGTTGTGGAGTTGTTTTGTGAGATAAACACTCAATAGCCTGGCCGTCCAGTCGATAATGTGTGGCCGATATAGAGTTTGGAGTATGTCGCATTCAATAACAGGTGTAACTAGCAAACACATGACAAAGTCCATGGAGCTGTCACAATATAGCTCCTTCAAATGGGATCTCATTAAAACAAACCCAGGAGCTTTGCTCGTCCTGACTCATTGCATAGACATATGTCGCACGAATTGAACTAGCTTCTGACATCCATTTCCATCTTATCACATTTGTAGTATTTTGCCAGCCTTTTCAATCTCCCATCCTTGCCAGATTACCCACCGTAATCAGCGTCGCAACACATTTCCAAAAGCATGCAATGGAGCTCATCATTGGATGGTGCGACAACTTGGCGTGTATACTATTATTACCAAAAATGATGGTCAGGCAAAAAACTTCTTTTCTTCTACCTGCAGAATTCCTTGTATTCCTTCACAAACAGCCTCGCGATTGATGGTTCTTGTCTAACAAGCGCCACGCTGATATTGGCCATCAGATATGGCCATCAACTGAGAGCATCTACCAGATTTGCTTTTCTAGGCTGGTACTCATTGTCATTGTTGCGTCTAGACTGAATGGACTCCATCCATTGTGTTTGTCGGCGGCTCGGAATTGGTCGTTTCTTGAGGTACATTTAAGGCACTATGATCTGCGCAGACAAAGCATCATCCATGATTTAAGTAGCATCCTCATGTCTCTAGTACGTGTAAGAGTGCCAACATCTCCTCTTCATGTGCCTTGTCGTTTAGCTCTTGTACGCGTACTCACCGATTGTTCTCTACCATCTTTTTCTCTGAGGATAATGCAGTGTCCATGATGTAGTCCACGGTTAAATCCGTTGAATGTAAGGCTGGGGCCAAGGTCAAAGCGTTTCCCAATTGTTTAAGTGCTTCTTCTTCACCTTCTCCCCAGCTCCACATGATGATTTTTACTGGGTCCGGAGAGATGAGTTGGCTAATCTGTACTACTACATGAATCAACCATAGTAGTTGCAAACCCACAAGAACAACTCAAAGTTTTGAGTTTTGATGGGTGTTGGTCAAACAATGGCAGCCTCCACTTTCTTTTGTTCCATCGTGAACCATCTTCAACAGATAATGTGACCCCAAGGTGCTTGATTGAGCGGTGACCGATGCTACACACTGACAATTCTCCGCATAACTTCTCCACAACTTATGCAGACTGTTCGGGGATACCCACCTAGCTCTTCTAGCATATGGATGTACACCACGTTGTTTTGAAGATGTAAGACAGAAGGCCAAACGGCCTGAATTTATTGTTTTGAGTGTGGAATAATGTCTTCTTCGTGTCCTTATGATGTACACAATTGGATGATAGCCAGTTTGTAAGTTGATTAAGGTGGAATTCTTACTCCTTGCGGTTGATAAAGAAAATGTGTGGTGGAGGAAGAGTAAAGTGATATTAGAAAACAATGTCATTCACCGCCGTGTAGTTCAAGCATATCAATACTTCACCAGTGTTTGCTTGAAAAAGCATCAGATTTGCATGTGGTGGTGGGGATGGTCTGATGAACCCATGGTG
The DNA here is from genome assembly GCA_023375785.1 of Penium margaritaceum. Lineage (NCBI taxonomy): Eukaryota > Viridiplantae > Streptophyta > Zygnematophyceae > Desmidiales > Peniaceae > Penium > Penium margaritaceum. Next base: position 526,527 of record SZWC01000129.1, on the reverse strand, counting down.
GAGCATCTGTACATGCTATTTAGCGGGCTTTTGGTTGCTCATTTTGGAGGTCACCTCGACCGTCAGGATTTCTAGCTTAGTGTTTGTCTGATCATCGATGTTGCATTGTCAAGGTGATGTGTCAGCAAAATCCCTTCGAGCACCTCAAGAATAGACTGCCCACATAATAGTTGTAAACTTCCAAAGTTTTCAGGCAAGTGATGTTTTTTAGTTCATCCCTTTTTCTTTGAGTTAATCACCCCCCTTTCCTTACCATGTACGCAAGCCACACGTGATCTATAGGTCACGGGTACCTCTTACCCATGTCAGATTGATATCAACATTGTGCATTGTGTTGCCGTTGTTGCAACTTCCTCTACTATTGTCATCGTTGCCACCTTCCATAAGCGGTCTTCTATCGTGTCTCACTCGATCAGAGTTATGGGCTATTACCTCCCAATAATGCTCATGTAAATTGCCCTACTAGACTAATCAACTTGGAGATTTTGTAGGAACATGTTACCTTGCTGAAGGATGATTTCTTTGTCACTCATTTGGTAGTTTCTCTTGGTCAAACCAAGTTTTTGAACTATGTTATTGCTGAAAACAATGTGTTAGACCCTCCTATCCAGTCTTATAGGAATAAGTATCACCGGATGGTCCTTCTCTCACCCTCCTCTATCCTTTGCGTGCTCAGGATCCCAGACCTGCGACACTGAAAGAGGTTTAGATGGGTGATTGGCCGTCCCAGCTTTTTCTCCGACCAGGCAGGAGTGCCGCTATCCAATCCTATCCTTAATGGATTCCTCAGTCCTCGGGTTCCTGATGTGAATTGTCCCTAATTTTGGCCTGATGCTAGTGGTTTTTAAAGTCACACGGGAGATGATAGTGTAGTATGACCATTGGTCTCACTCGATGATAGTGTCGATCACCATCCGACAGGAGGTCTTCATCAACTAAGACTTCCTAAGCCACGATAAGGATTATAGCCGTGAGATCTCTACATATGTTACTCCTCCATCAAAGCACTATAGTTGGCGCTGTCAGTCCAGCTAATTTCTTCGATCATGCAAGGAAAATCACCTTGAATTTTAAGCACCCCAATGGCCCATTAATTGTCTTGCGTGATTCCATTGTTGTAGACCAAACATTCTTCTAGGTAGTTCATGCCACTGTCGGTGATGATTTTATAGAAACGTCATGCACACTCTGCAATGTTGGAATACAAACCCGCTATTACTTGTGCTGTGGGTCAGAATTCCCAGTTAGCTTTTCTAAACACACACAAAAATCATGATCAGGTGGATTCGGTGAGTCTTGCCACATCAAAGTGATGTGCTTGAGGTGTCAAACACAAGTGGTCGACAGTGTAAGAGTGTTGCACGAGGTTTTGATTGGACTGTGCCAATGTCAAGTTAGCATTGAATTTCTTTCTGATTAAACCACCATCCCGATGCCATTCCATGCACAAGCAAGCTCCCAATACCACTTTTCTCTGTCATTCGTGACCCCAAAAACAGTAAAACTGTACCTTCAAACACAACAACCGCAGCTAAAACTTCAGCCCCTTGGAGTTTGCAGTGTAAAATGGCTTGGGAAGAGCTGGACAGAGCATATACTAATGTGTTAATTGGTAATATCGCCTGTTGACCAGTGCTTCCTACACACTCCTATTCCATAGTTGCTCCGCTACTATGGTGAAATTCTGAAGAAGATGATTTCTAAGGCTCTTGAGTCTTGGTGGCTTCTTGTCCCCCGAACCTCCATAACTTTTTTAATACATTTTCGTAAGCGTTACATGACAAGAAAGTATCTACGCTTACCAAATTCAATTCAAAGGATTGTCATCCTAATTCTTAAACTCATCCATCAATAACAAAGGACTATGGCCTATGTATCGTTTCTGTAGACCCTATTAGTTTCCTTGTCCTGCTGATGGCGTCTGTTTACATTAAGTTCACTTAAAGTATGTCTTTTAAAAATTTCCATTTGTGCTAATGGGCCTGTTCATCAAATGTCGACGCCCATAGCTCGCATTGCAGTCCAAAAATCCCTCTGTGTGTTGACAACCTCCTTGTGGCGGATTCCAGTATTACTGGAATCTTCCAAATCAATGTCATTGTTTTCTCCATGCATGCATGCATAAGCTCCCCAATAACCTTGCTCATAGCAAGTGACCTTGAATCCAAGCGAGAGAAAATCAATGGGAATGTTCACTGAATTCAACAAAAACCATGCATCTGAAGAATGAAACCAGAAGATTACCAAGAAAATGTGATCCCAATATAATCCAATTACATTTTACAGAATTAGAAGAGAACAAAACATTAGAACCACGTAGCTGTGCGGTAGAGATCACCATTTATGTGAGCCTGCTTCCTAGAGTCTCCTCCAATCAGGTGAGGTAACACCCCCATGGGCAACGGTGAAGGCAAGATCATCGCCAAGCCCAAAGGGGCACAATACTCTATCATTAGATTGGCTTTCAGGAACTTCAGTATTATGCCATCTACTATGATGCATGTCGCATCTGTTGGTCGGGTCACCTAGAGCATATTATGAATCACTTGTAGTTCTCCCTAAATTGTCAAAGAATTTACCTATTACTACTACTTATTGGCGGGTGTGCTCAATCATTTTACCATTTTCATCACAAGCTCCATGAACTTCTTGGCAGTGGAGATGCACGCAAGAGTTTGGTGGGGTTGTTGGAAAGGAGTGAAATTTTCATGGGCTCCTTTGGCAATGTTGTACTGTGATGTCAAGTGTTGTGCCGGGTGGAACATAGGTGGCATATGTACAATTTGTGAAGATAAAGATGATATGGGAAAATGGGGAACCTGAGTCATTTGTACTTTTTAGCAAGTGCTCATCTATGATAATTCTGAAGACTATACTGTGCATGAAGTCAAGAGCACAGCCGAGAACGTGGTACACTTGAGATATCGGGTGTTTAAGTTGAGTGAAGTGTGTGGCATCGGGTCGTGAGTGGTTGCTTCAAGAAACTCCGTCAAGAAGCTGTGAAGACCAGAGTGGTGACATTCATCCAATATTTCCTCTGTACCTCGTGATTTCATGGCACTGATTGTTGACATGTAAACTATCATCGCCGCAATGGAGCATGAAACCAGATTTTTGCTTGTATTTGGCCACCAAATCATTGTGTGTGAGGTGTTAATCAACATATAGGTGCCACAACATTGTCACACTAACAATCTTTTCCATTCATTTCGGTCATTGACGTAGAGCATCTTCCAGGTTTTGTATCACGCCACTACTCAACATCACAGACAAAGGTACGCCTGAGGAAATCAACCAGATTAATATATGGAAAACTTGGACTTTTGTGAATTCGATTATTTTCAAAACATGCTGGTCAGTTCAGAGGACACGTAATTGGCATTATACCCTGGTGAACATTGATTTCGACAATTGTGTTGTGCCATACCTTTTTTACGAGTTTTTTGGCCTTTTATAGTCAATTTGGGCGTGATTTTGAAATCAATAAGTTGGGGGTTGGATTCTTAAATTCGAGGACAGAGCGTGTTCATTTTTTTTTATGAGAAGCATGACTGTTAGGATTTTTGGAGTCTGAAATCAGCCTTCCAAATGGACAAAACTGGCGCGTAGAACATCCGATGTGTCACGCAATGAGTTCATCCATTGTATGTGGCCAAAGCACCAAGCAGGTTGCACCGATTGCTGTTCATGCATGTATTGGTGGTCTCTTATTCGTTCGGTGAGTCGTAACACTACCACGTTCTGTCAAAAAACCAGTCATTCAGGACAGTTTTCTGACCAAGGTGACCCGAAAGAGCGTACGCATCGCCTCATGCAGGCATCCAGGCACGGGCCACCTGCACGTGCCCCCCCAGCCTTGCCACCTGTTGGCCATCTATGCACGAGAGTGGCACTAACGTTTGAAGACTCCGAGGAGCCAAGCCCATCACGAGAGGGATACTCCCTGCATCTGGAGGGGGAGGCTTTGGCTCCAAAAAAAGGAGGCATCACCGCTCGTCCTTCCCTCAACCATATTTCTCGTCATTACCCAAGAGGGAGAAGGACAACAAATGATGTCAGAGTCATGCCGCGCATGTGGAATTTTAGTCCCGGTGCTAGACCGTCAAACATCCACAAGGGAGCAAAAACCATGCTCCAGCCACAGCCATGATATTCACCTGATGAGGGGCCCATGCATCATCCTCCTACTACCGCTGAGAAGGTCAAAGGTCCAACTGTTGAGACATCTTCAAAGAACCCCCGGCCACCAATATAGTGGAGGTCGCGTTGTACAAGCCTTGTCATCCGTGATGGCTTGCTGCCATCGGGAAACAATCCCCATCGAAACCTTGAATTTCAAGTCCCCCCCTGCACCAAACAATGTTCGGCCCATCCAGCCGTTGGTCGAGCTGCTTTTGACTACATCGTATGGTTCACATGCCAGCAGCAAAACTTGTAGCAGGAGTACCGAAAGTAGCAGCAATAGTGAACAGTCCTCTGATGAATCCACGGACACAAAGTGTATGCAACTGATGGTGACGTAGTCAAAGGCAACCAGGTCATATTTGGGCAGCTGAATCAGTCACGAACGGGGAAGCTTTTGTGACTGGTTTGGAATTGGACACTTCCCAATCATTTACATAGCCTGCAACAGCCCTGGGTTTGCATTCACTATTGTTCAACACCTAGAACGGACGTTCCGCATGCCCACTTGGTTCTCCTTGTATGATGCCCTCACCCATAGCACCGTCCACGGTTTATTTTACAGTGACACAAAAATGCTCAAGCAATAGTACAAAGAAGTGGTGATCGCCTATATTGCCACCGGTCCATCTACGCCAAAACATTCCAAGAAGAGGTTTGATGGTTGTGGGGGAAACTGGTCCTGTCTTGGGAACAAACCCAAGCCCATGGATGCGATGAAGAAGCGGCTTACGGCCGCTTGCAATGCTGGACACGCCCTTGACTCAAAGGGCATCTGGCGTGAAATCCAAGGCATCATTGCACTTCGTGCACCGAACGAGATGGAGTGAATGGGATTGCTTGATTTCAGCCGGACGTGGGTTCGCAAGTTCATTGGGACAAAACTTGGTTGGGTGTGGCACTCTTCAAAAACAGCTACGCAAAAGGTTCTGGACAACTAGGAGGCCTAGGCACTGATGATGCATCACCGAGCGGCATGCATGGTGACACTGTACGACGTTTCTCCATTTATGGTGCTGAACATCGACCACACATGCAATCAGCTGATGCCGGCAGCTGGTCACACATACGCACCACAAACATTGTCTGATGTTGGCATCGTCACTCCGGAGGACAGGTGGCAGATTAACACCATTGTAACGTCAACAATGACCAGCAGTCATCTCCCCATGCAGCTGATTTTCGGAGGTAAACCCAAGCGCTGTCTCCCACATGGTCTGTAGGACGAGATCTTGACAGACGCCGGTTGGGACCTCACATTTGCCCAATCGCCCTAGGCCAATGGAGACACGACGAGGCAATGAGTTTGCAACGTTGTCCACCTATACTACCGGACAACTTACAAGACGCTCTTCATTAGAGAGAGAGAGAGAGAGAGAGAGAGAGAGAGAGAGAGAGAGGCCCATGTCCTTTTGGTGTTGAACATACAGCATCCGTAGTACTGCAGCTCATTCCAGAAGTGGCTTTCGGACAATTTCTTGTACATGCACACGGTTTACATCCTCATTGGATGTGCTCACTGTTCATGTATTCATTGTCCATCCACTAAAGAACAAGCTCAAGAGCTATTTTCGGAGTGGGGCACTTAAAGGTCAAGGGAGGGAAGGAGCATGCATCTTGGGATGGGGGTACAGGAGAAGGCAGTTGTGGATGGTTCTATTATGCATGGGTGTACGTTTGTGACTCTAAGCCCATGGTCAAGAACACATGGGATTGGTGGACCTTTCCTCAGGGTGTTTGAGCCTGATTTCCAGAGGGTTGCTCCACCATTTGCAGGTCAACTTCTTTTCCATGATGACCCCATAGCCAGGGATGACTACGTAGTATGGCTTAACATGTTCTGCGGTGTTCTTGTGTATTGCAAGCTCAGTTTCTCTTTCCTCCTGTACCTGCCGCTCTTGGGCTTCAATACTATTTGTTCTTTTGGATTGAATGGGATACAATACTTTGTTCAACGAATTCACTATGTCACATAAATAAGTTAACTCAAATGTGATTTTGAAGGTGACAAGATGTGATTTATGGTAGTTTTCACATAGTAAATGTTGAAACCAAGTTACCATTTCACACAGATTCTACCATGGATGATCACTGAATTCATCCAAACCTCAAAAATCTCATCTAATTCATAGATTTTATAAATCACAAATCTCTGTTTGTTGAAATCCAAGAGCGTTAGGGGATCTCTCACCATCGGCACGTCCATTGAGTTTTTTTTTGCTTGTGTGCACATCCACGTTGCTTGTGTTAGCTTTGTCATATTACGTTAAGTGAAGGAATGTGACTCCAAACTTCACAAAAGAAACAAGAAAGGAGCGTTATGGAACCTATGCATGGTTTCCACCAAAAAATGTAGGTGACACCTTAAATACGACAAACACAAATGGGAATTATTCTGGCAATACTTTGGTCATTTTTTCAAAAGTCGACCATTAAAAAAAAATCAATATCAAAACCAAAGTTCACTGGGGTAGATAAAACTTCCATGCCTAAAACGTTTTCGCTATTGTGTGTCTCACACTATTACACTCTATAGCTGTGATTGTTTGTGTAAGACATTTGTTTGATGGGGCTCACGCAGTTGGCATGATTATGCATAACTCCCCATTCTCAATATCGGTCTCTACAATGATCCATTTTCACCATAAAACATGTCAGCTATCATAGATATCATAGCTACAATGTTGATGGTGAGATCAGAGCGTTCCTCAAAGAGAACAATGCTTCTTTTCCACTACCTTGTTGTCCAGTGGTTTCATTCAGAATAATTGCTTTTGGTTCGCCTATGAGGAGGAGTATTTTTTTCCTTGGTCTAGGAGAATCACTTCAATCATTTTGGGACTAGCGATCTGCAATGTAAGAGATTGGTAAAAGAGGAGGGACTTGGTATAGGGACAACTCGAACTTTGGCTGGTTGTGCTTGCAATGAAAGGTGTATGCTTGCCAAAATGAGTGCACTCCAACGTGTCGATGATGTCTGCCCAGTTGCTCTTGCATGGCATGTTGGCATGCGCGTCAGTGTGAGTACAATGACGTATCATGCAAGAACTCAAAATTTTGACCTGTCAAAACTTGAAGTTTTTGAGCGTAAAGGTTCAATTTGAGTCCACCGCCAGAAGATGAGAACATGATGTGGTCAAATCAAAGTAAGGGGGGTGGATAGAGTGGGGATTGTGAGAATCAACCTACAGAACACAAATGGCCTATTTTGGGCAAGTTAAGAATGATATGTTGTTAAAAAAGCATAGAACAAACTTATGGAACAATATGGCATCTTCCCAACTACAGCTGCTTGATTCAGAAGTGAGAGTAGATAGAGGCACTATCAGTTAAGTGTAGTCTTTGCCAATGGACATTAGTCATCATAAAAGCTCAAGGATGCTTGCTCCTGGTGTCTATTTGTTGGTGGTGGTGAATCACCAAAGTCTGCCATTTTCATCATGTCCGTCATAAGCACATGTGGCTTTAGAAACAATGAAGGCCAAAATCACACCTCAACGGTATCATGCAGGAGATATCTACCTATAAGCTCTTCAAAACCCTTGAGAGATCTCCATTCTGCTTGTTCGGAATGCTTTACTCTAGGGCATAAACAAAGCATGAAACATTGAAGGCATCAAGAAACAACCAAAAAAGTCCTTCATTGTCGCCACATACATTGTGGGGTCCTTTGTTTGTCCAAATGCTTTAACGATAACGTCAGAATTCCCCATGAAAGTTGTACTTCCTTCCTTTTCGTGTCCTTGTCACGTACGCGGATTGGGTGATAAAAGATGTGCAATATAGTCTTCCTAAGACTTCAAGCTCCATAACATTGGTAAATGTATATTTGGCATGAGGAAGAGGATAGGGATCCTTGTGGCTATGTCATGAAGTGCCCAGTATTCCATGTATACCTGCATCTTGCCAATCTCCCTTCTTTGTAGAACTTATTATAGTGATGTATTGCGAAGTTGATGGATAAAAGAATCCTCTATCCACCATGTTGCTCTGTTGTTGCTTTGGCTCTATCGGCTTGTGATCTCTCATCTCCTTCATTCCCTTGACTACTGTATAGTTGCCTAGTCTCTTTAATGTGATGATCATCAATTTATTGAGGGTGTTTCTATGGTGTTTCTGGAGAAAAAAGACCCATGAAAACTCTCCACATGCAGGGAGAGGGAGACCCAAGGGTGTTGAAACAAGCTCTGTTGAGGCTCCTCTTGATGTTGCCAATGAGGCTTATGGATCTTCTATCACAACATTTCTATTGGTGCCAGGTTTTATGTTGATGAAGCACGTTTGGCCTCTTCAGTATGCGTCACATCTGGCCACTTCCGATGATATCAAATTCTTTTCATCGTAGCTTGAATTCATCATTGAAATAGTCATTGTGTTATGGGACACTCAATCAATGGCAAATGTCCTTCGGTGCATTTCTTTACGACGTGGACCGAATCGCTGGCGTAGTCAAAGTGTGGATTGCGGCGGTGCATAAACCCTGGCCAGGGGATAGTTTGATAGTAACTCATTCTGCAACTCATCTAGATAAGTACATCATGTAGCTTATCACAAGTAAGTCTGGTTCAAAATGCAAAACCCATAGCTGAACAAAACAATGCTCGAAAGACATCTCATGAGATCATTTAACAAGCAATGATGGCTATTTTCATACCTACTGATTTCATAAAGTAGTTGATCCATCGATTTTACCATCAGTAGCATCGCCCATGGGTCATCCTCTTATCCCTCTGTCAAAACATAAAATCTCATGTACCCTTGTCTCTGACATTGTGAGCCTTTTCGGATGGGTCATTTGCTGGTGTAGAGTTGTTCATGTGAATAAGAGCTTTTCTTTCCACTCATAACCTCTAATACTTGTGACTCCTTTCAATGTTTGCGATGCTCAATGTTGGGGATGTTGGCGATATCTAACTTAAAGGTGTTTGTATCTTTCTTTGCAAATGAAGCATAGCCACTTATCTTTTGCATGGACACCATCAAATTGGTTTCGATTGTGTGTCTCCTATCATCAGTTCCTTCCACCAGAAGCATGAGAGTTGTAAGCGTCAACGGCTAGTCAACCGCCATCAAAATCCTGAATCGTAGTATTTGCCTTGAAGCTTATTGATACATCAAATTGTTACAATTACTTGTAGAAAGTCACGCTGAATGGTGAGTATTGTGATTTCTTGACTGATGTCACGTTTGAGGTCGCTTCATAGTGGAAACAGAATATGGCTATGGAATATTTGCTAAGTAATTATTAGATGATCAATATGCATGAATCGTGTCACACTGAATTGGTGATTTAGTTACAAGAGTGTATATTATGTATGGACTCCTCAAATAACATTTTCATAATGTGTGGGATAGGCACAAGCAAAGTCCTCCAACCCACAGGCGGGGTCAAAGATTCTTGCCACGTCGAATTGATACACTTAAGAGGTGGTTTGCCAGTGGTGAACAATGTGATAACTGCAATGTGAGTCGTTTCCAGGGCTATAGTGTTCCCTTTCTACCATTAGATTTCCATTAGGTTGGAACAAAAATCTAAAGTCGCGCCATCCCAAAGCAAGGTTGCGAATGTTGACCAAAGCAATAATGAATTACACACCTAGATTTCAATGGCACGTTTAAACAATTGGTACTTTGGATTTTGCAAGATCAAACACATCAGTTATAAACGGCTTAGTCTAGGCATCACACAAGAGCTAGGGTTTGCTCTAGGTGATAGCTAGAGCAAAACAAGCGCAAGTTGTACGCTTTTAAAGTTTGAAGTATCATGCATGGTTAGTCGCAAGTGTACAGAAAAGTGTACAGCACGTGTTCATTCTTGTGACATAGGACAGGGACATAACATTGACAAGCAATTTCAACAAGAAGATCATGCTTACACTACGTAATGTGTTCCTTTTCAAGATTGGACTCATCTCGTTACATTCTCGTGGCTAAGTCTTGGGCAAAAAGATGTGGTTTGCTTGAATTGTATGATTTTTTTTCCGGAGAATGCTTCTTTTTGGTTCTCAACAAGGGAGACTCAAACATTGAGAAGTTGCGGTCATGACCAGGGAAAAATAGAGCCGGTCATTTCACAAGGAACGCGCGTAGGGTTACATAGTAACCGAGAGAAAGGATCCAGAATTTTGATTGCTTGGGACAGCCTGGTTAAGTGTTGCCATTGTGGACCACATAAGGAAGGACTTATACGAGGTTGGCCAATTATGGAGGTTTACAATGGCATTCCGTGGCAGTGTTGACCAACCATAGAGGCTTGATGTGCAAGAATTGAGGGATTGAAATGAATTCAGGATTTAGGGCACAACACCGTGTGTTTTCGGTGTTTAAGAGTATACACAAACAAATCGCCTAGAATGACCTCAAAAACATATCAATGTCCTTAGTATATGTAGTTGGGGTCGGTTATTTGGGTGGTCTAGCAAAGATACCTACCCTTGGGATTGGACCCAAACCCTAGTGTCTGTTGTTTCGCGATTGTTGTGGCTTGGCGTATAATCTTATGTTCAATTTTCTATCAAAAAAGCCGCTAGATCTCTAGTCTGGTTGTCTCGTTCTTACATCCGCCAGAATCTTGACTGTCATTGGTGGGACCGTGAGATAAATGACTGATCCGCCAATCACCATTTTCTTGCATCATCGCTTGACAAAGAAACGCTTGTAAGGACTTACTATGTACGGGGTTGTGACCACGTACCCACCGATTTCGTGAAGAAGTCTCTCATACCCACTGACCGCTCTTTAACAACGCCATACTTAGCGAATTTTAACTTGAACACTGACACATCCACAGGTTGAAGAGAGAACAATGACGTTTACAAAAGAAAGCGCGCAATCACCATGTCGACGCTACATGAAATGAAGTGTCGGAGTGATGACGCCATTAGGCCCCTTGAACAATCACAAACCCCGCTTTCAAGGTGTTTGTGATTGTTTGCGAGAGGGGTTTGCGTGAGGTTTGCGCGAAGGGTCAGAGTCACCTCATGCGTTGAAAGAGAATTGGCTGGGCCCCGCTACCGCGGGGCCCAGCAGATGCCCGCACAAAGAATAAAACCCTCAACCCCGAATGTAATTCGGGGTTGGGTTTGAAAGCGTTTGTCTCCCAAACCAAAGGTGTTTTGTGTGCTCATGATTTTTTTCTTGGAAATGGGCGTTCCCGCTCAATCGTGATCAAGCGATGACCCCTTTCTTCATTTTTTTTTTACGCGCAAACCCCCTATTACGATGTAGGGTTTTGTGTATTGCGTGGGCGGAGCCTGCGCAAAATATACATAACCTTAAATCGCAATAGGGGGTTTGCGTATCGATTTTTTTTTTTTTTTGGAAAAAGGTAAGAAGATGCATAGAAGCTTCCTAGCCACACTACTGTTGACCAGGCGTCAGTGCCTAAAAAGACGGTGGCGACAGTCACAAGTCGTGCACGTAACGGCAGGGGTTTGGCTAGGGGACACAAGGCAAAGTGTTAAAATGCTTCATAAGCATTTGCAGAGGGATAACAAATGACAGGTCCATGGCATAAACACCTGCCGCGGCGCACAGCGGTGTTGTGCTTTGTGCCGTTCCTGTACAGTTTACTGTGACCACTCGGCCATGTCCATACTCGTGCAGATCCCTGAGGCAGGCGGCCCTGGTGACACCGGCGCGATGACAGGCGGCGGACTACCAGTCCGGAGCTGACCAACCACTGTTCCAGAGCCCCAGATGTCACCTGGACTCCTTGCTGTGACTTCTACGTCTTGCAGGCGCCTTTCGGCGGACTGGGCATGAGGCCCATTTGCATGTTTTTACATTATATACTCGCTGTCCGTCGATGGATGCATGCATGTGACCAGTTGTTGCGTGCTTCTTTTGGTTCTGCACGTCTAGGTTTAGACGGCGTAGGATTCTGACATGTGTGCGCAGAGTTACGGCCAAAACAGTGGTTTTGGGCCGGTTTTAGGACAGCTCTTGGACTGCCGCGTGCGACACCCGCCGTGCGCCGCGGCAGGTATTTATGCCCTGGACCTGTCAGCTGTCATTTCTCTCTGCATTTACTAAGCTATTGAAGCTTATGAGACTTTGCGCGTCTCCCTAGCCTGATCCTTGCTGTTTCTTGCACCTGCCTGCTTGCTAGTGCGTCAGCTGACTGGACAGTGTCGCCACGTCAGCAGCAGCAAGGCTAGGAAGCTTCCTGGCAGTTTCTCATGGTATCAGAGCTGGTGAGACAGATCTCACCGAGCTGCGCAGCAGAGACGCAGCAGAGCAGTAGCAGTGAGAGTCACCGCTGCAGCACATCTTCTGGGACCCGTTGGAGACGGTCGACCGCCGTCAACGTGAGATCGCAGCTGCAAAGACAGCAGCAGCGACGCGTACCACCACGCAGAGGGGCGTGGCGGCGGCGGTGCCAGCAGCCCTTCTCCCACCGCCGCCGCAGCTGAGTAGCAGCAGCAGCGCAGTAGCCACAACCGCAGCAGCAGCGTGACAGCAGCCGCAGCAGCATCAGCGCAGCAGCGGCGGTGGCAGCAGCAGCGCAGCAGCCGCAGCGGCGGCGGCGGCAACAGCAGCCGCAGCGGCGGCAGTAGCATCAGCGGCCGCAGCGCAGCTGCAGCAGCAGAAGCAGCAGCGGCAGCAGTAGCAGCGGCAGCAGTAGCAGCGTAGCAGCGCAGCAGCGCAGCAGCAGTGGCAGCGTGGCAACGCGGCAGCGCAACAGCAGCAGCGGGCGGCGACGGCGGCGAGCTGCTGCTGTAGCGCGCAACAGCAGCAGCGGCAGCGTGCAGCTGCTGCTGCCACCGCCGCGCACGCAGCCACGCAGCTGCTGCTGTAGCTGCCTGCGCAGCTGTAGCAGCAGCTAGGCGGAAGCTGCTGCGCAGCTTCCGCGCAGCCTCCGCACAGCCGCCACTGGGCGGCTGCATGCTCGCGCAGGACCGCGAGCAGAACAACCAAAAAAAAAAAAAAAAAACGTCAGCGCTGGCGCTGACGTCAGCATTCTGCTTGCTGACGTCATCAGGTCGTGCTGACGTCAGCAACCACCTGCTGACATCAGCACCATACTTAGGCAAATTTTTGGCCGGATAGTCAAGAACTGCCAGCGTCTCAACGCCTCGAGAAACGCTGACGGTTTTGAAATCCGACAAACTTGATCTGTTTGTCCATAGTGAGAGGCGACATGGAGTCGGACAAGGGGAAGGCGACTGGTGATCCCTCCTTCTCCTCTGGCGTCCTGAGCCCACGCTCGCAGGCCATTGAGGACCTGCGGAGCCAGCAGGTTGAGATGCGCCGCCTCCAGCGGGAGCAGACTGAGGCCCTCCGCAGGCTGACTGAGCTCCTGCGTAGCCAGTCCACAGCTCCACGGCAGGGTTCCGAGGGAGCTGCCGGCATCGCGTTCTCTGCACAGCAGTCGGCTCAGGGACCTGGTACAGGTGCTCGGCCTGACCCACCACCTTCAGACCTCCTGGATGATGAGCCATTCATGCCAGGCATGACAGACGAATCCGGATCATGACATCCGGACCCTTCAGGAGCGCCTCCGTCAGCTGCAGACGGGCACCAGATCTCCTGTGGTGCCTACGGTGCGACCGTCACTTGACTATCCCCTTCCAGGTTTCTTCCCTGTCTCTCGCCCTCCTCAGCCTGCGGCTGCTCTTCCCACGGAACGGCAGCCAAAGGAATTTGAGGCACCACCCCCACGGTACATCAGCGAGGATGGTTTTGACTGTTGGGAGATCCTGTTTCAGGTGTGGGCCACCTCCGAGGGAGTTTGGCCTTACTACCACAGCCCATACCAGACTACAGACCCAGCACAGGTGTCGACAGCTGCTCGGGCCATGCGAGGACTTCTCTACGCTATGCCACGCAAGACTGTCGTCGACTTCTGCCCCTTCCTTGGCGAGGCTGGCACAGGCACCGGAGCTGATCCTCGTGGAGGCTGGGATCTGGCGCTGTCCCTACTGGCCGCAGAGACGCACGCCACGCGTGCGTCCCACATCCGTGTTTTCCATTCGCTTCGACAGGGACCAGCGGAGCCTGCGGCGGATTACTGGCGACGCGCCATGCGTATTTACACGCGCCTGGGTACCTTAGGGGGCACACAGCTGTGGGCACTCCGGGCGATCATGCTTGGAGTTCGCCTGGAGTACACCGACATCTTCGACCAGTACAGCGACGCCGTTCTCGAGCCCTTCTCGGCCTCCATGCAGTGCTCCCTTGGGCGCATCAGCTTTTCCTCCAGGTGACGTCGACCCACGAGGCTGCAGTAGCACATCAGGAGTCGTCCCTCGCTGCAGCAGTCCTCGCCTCACCACCATCTTCCATCTTGCAGTCACCCTCATCTACCTCCACCACGACCCCATCTTCCTCTTCCTCCTCGACCTCGTCTACACCCACGCAGACGGAGGGCGTCGCAGCAGCCGCCCAGGGGAAGAAGAAGAACAGGAAGCGCGGATCGGGCCAGCAGCAGTCATCACCCAGTGGTAGCAGTGGGCGTTCTGTCCACTGCTACAACTGTGGAGGTGCCCATCGCTACACCGAGTGCCAGCAGCCGCTTGACTGGGGGCGCATCACCCGTGGACTTCAGGCGGCCCATGCTGCTCGTACCGCGCCCGGCACGTCGTCCGCACACTCCTCGGGACGCGCGGCGACTACGACTGCAGCTGTTCCTACGTCCTCACCAGCGAGCAGCAGTGATCCAGACCCACGTGACCGCACCATCGCCGAGCTACGTCATCTTCTGGCGCTTCGCTTACAGGGACGTGCGAGTGTGTTGTCATCGTCGAGTGGGTCACAGACTGCTTGTTCGTCCGCCTTTGTGACTCGTGATGATACGTGTGGGGGGGCACAGTCCGCGTGTGATGAGGATGGGCCTGACTGCACAGACTGGATCCATGAGGCTCACCTTTGTGATGTACGTTGTTCCGGCCCACAGACGGCTCAGCGCCCTTCTGATGCCGAGTGTTCCATTGCTCGTTGTACAGTGACGTCCACCGGTCGTGACTCCAGTGGCACTTGGATCATCGATTCCGGTGCCACTCACCACATGACGTGTCGTCGCAGTGACTTTGTGGTTCTTGGTCCCGTCACGACTGTTCGTTCTGTTCGCACAGGCTCTGGTCAGTCCTTACCAGTCCACGGTGTTGGGGTTGTGCGCTTCGATGGTCCGTCTGGCCCCTTGTATCTCTCTGACGTGCTATTTGTACCTGATCTTGAGCTCAGCCTGCTGTCTGTGCGTGCCTGCACTCTGATGGGTCTCTCTGTTGAGCACACTACTGATTCGGCGACTGTGACTGCTTCTGACACCCGTAGCATTGTCCTGCGTACTTCAGTCGTTGATGACCTGTATCGCATTGCTCGGCCGTCCTCCCCTCGCTCCCCTACGTCCTCTGGTCGCGTTTTTGTCACTGGTGTTCTATCCCCAGACCACCAGAGATTGCTTCACAGACGTCTGTGTCACGTGGGCTCCGACACTGTGTCGAAGCTCATCCGGACACAGCCCGCTCTTGGTCTTGACGTGGCTTCTTTCGAGAAGCCACCCAAGACCGACTGCCTTTTTTGCGCTCAGGGTAAGATGCACAGGTGCACTTACCCTGATTCGCGTTCACGAGCACTGCAGCCCCTCGAGTTGGTCCACTCGGACCTGCTTGGTCCTCTCCCGGTTGAGTCCGTGTCCAAGAGGGGCCGATATGTTCTGACACTGACTGATGACTTCACCCGGATGCGGTGGGTCTACAGTCTGCGTCAGAAGAGCGACGCCGCCCTTGCGGTTCGACTCTGGCTCGTGATGGCTGAGAGTCAGTCTCGCCACACGCTACACACCTTCCGATCAGATCGCGGTGGCGAGTTCCTCGGTGAGATGGACGCCTTCTTTGCTGAGCACGGCATTTTTCACCAGGTCTCCGCTCCTGCCACCCCACAGCAGAACGGTGTATATGAGCGCTGGAACCGCACCATGGAGGATGCGGTTCGCGCCATGCGGTCTGAGTGCGGTCTCCCGGAGTCCTTCGCCTTCGAGGGTTTCTCCTACATGACCTGGGTCTGGAACCGCCTCCCGCATGGTCCGCTTCCGGACCATATTACACCGTACGAGCTCTGGTTTGGCCACCGTGCTGATCTTCGCCTCGCTCGCGTCTAGGGGTCCCTGGCCTCCGTGTGGTACACCGAGGACCAGCAGGGGTCCAAGGTCTCCCCTCGGGGTCGCTTGTGTGCCTTCATCAGCATCTCCCCGCGGTCGAAGGCCTGGCGCTTCTGGGACCCCACTCGCCGTCGTGTCATCGAGTCTCGTGACGCGCTGTTTTTTGAGTCACTCACTTACCGTGATCTGACTTCCATCATAGCCCTCTCTGCCGCCCACGTCCCTTCCTGTGAGGGTTCTCGGCGGATGGGGGAGATTCCTTCGCCGTCGACCACTGGTTGCCAGGCTGATGGGTCCGCTCGAGCCCTCTCTCGGTCTCCAGCACTTGACGATCCGGCTATCATTGCTGTTGGCCCAGAGATATCGCCTGTGCTGCCCACGTCACACCCTACAGGCATCACGGCCCTCACGCCTCCTCCTGCATCACCACCTGTCTCTGCTAGCACCCCTGCTCAGGCGTCTGACCCAGTCCAGCCCACGCCTGTCCCTGCTTTGACTGACACTCTTTCAGTGTCCGGGCCGGTCTTACCCGCTGGCACCCCCAGCTCTGGGTCCCCCACACACGCGTCTCCTCGCACGGCATCCCCGGCAGCCTCGTCTTAGTCCTCACCTGCTGCGGTTGTCCCTGACCCTGTGGACGTGCCCGTCTCTGCGCCTGGTGCGCGTCCCTCGACCTCCGGTTACTCTCGTGAGCCCGGTGGTCGCCTTCGACCACTGGATTCCGGAGCTCAGCGGGTGTCGGGTCCCGGATCCAGGCGCCCCACTCGTAGCATCGCGAGCGGTGATCCAGGCAGAAAGACCCTAGGCCTGAGTGCCCGCACTGAGCTTACAGAGGTACACCCAGCGTGCCCCATCGGGCACGATCTGGTCACTCGCGAGTTCCATATCGCCTGTGACGCAACAGCTGACTTCGTGGCTGTCAGGCCTGACACTGTGGTGTCTGCACTTGCCACGCAGAGTTCCCCCTCTCTGGCCCCTGATCCGGGCACATTGAGGGAGGCTCTCTCATCTCAGGATTCTGATGCCTGGCGAGCTGCTTGCGAGGATGAGCTTCGCGCTATCCGAGAGCACGGAGTCTATGAGCTGGTCGATCTTCCCCCCGATAGGAAGGCGATTCAGGTCAAGTGGGTCTTTCGCAAGAAAGTGAAGCCTGATGGCTCACTGGAACGCTACAAGGCCCGCTTGGTCATCAAGGGGTTCTCTTAGATTGAGGGAGTTGACTACACTGACACCTTTGCCCCCGTCGGCCGCATGACCTCAGCTCGAGCTCTGTTCGGTGTAGTGGCTCAGCATGACTGGGAACTACACCAAATGGATGTGAACAACGCGTTCCTCCATGGCTCTCTGGATGAGGAGACCTACGTGGCTCAGCCACCAGGCTTTGAGGACGGTGACAAGGTTTGGCGCTTGCACAAGTCCTTGTACGGCCTCAAGCAATCTCCACGGTGTTGGAACCGGGAGATCACAGGCACCTTGACTCGTGCAGGATACGTACAGAGCGAGGCTGACCCCTCACTGTTCATCCTGCCGACACCCGAGCGTCTCACCGCCATCTTGGTCTATGTTGATGACCTTCTGATTGCGTCTCCGTCCCTGGGGGCCGTGAAGGAGGCCAAGGCTGTCCTGCAGACCGCCTACAGGATGAAGGACCTCGGTCCTGCATCGGTGTTTCTCGGTATGGAGATTGTACGTGATCGCAGACACCGGACACTGCTGCTGCATCAGGCCCGATATGCACGAGTCGTGGGCGAGCGCTTTAGCGATCTCNTGGTCTATGTTGATGACCTTCTGATTGCGTCTCCGTCCCTGGAGGCCGTGAAGGAGGCCAAGGCTATCCTGCAGACCGCCTACAGGATGAAGGACCTCGGTCCTGCATCGGTGTTTCTCGGTATGGAGATTGTACGTGATCGCAGACACCGGACACTGCTGCTGCATCAGGCCCGATATGCACGAGTCGTGGGCGAGCGCTTTAGCGATCTCCTTGGTGCAGTGTCCACTGCTTCCACACCCATCACACCTGATGGGCAGGATGCCCTGAAGGTGGATGATCCTACACAGCTGGGGGATACAGTGGACGTGACCTTGTACCTCCGTCTTATCGGATCTCTGATGTACCTGGCCATGACCACGCGTCCCGACATCGCGTTCGCCGACAACCTCCTCGCTCAGTTCTCGCAGGCTCCACGTGCGAGAGCTCTTCACGCGGCTGTGCGAGTGGTACGGTACGTGGTTTCCACGCCGTATCTCGGACTCTGCTTTCGTCGGCAGTGTTCGGTGGTCCTTGACGGCTACACTGACAATGACTGGGCTTGGAGTCCCGACGGGCGCAGTCGCACTGGCTACGTGTTTCTGCTCGGTGGTACCGCTTTGTCTTGGCGAAGCGGGAAGCAGGGCTGCATCGCACGTAGCTCGTCGGAGGCAGAGTATGTGGCTTTGGGGGCAGGGGCTGCTGAGGCAGTCTGGCTGCAGCGCTTGTTTCTTGAGCTTGGGCAGTCAGTACCCGCCATTGTGCTG
>SZWC01000129.1:487772-498787 GCA_023375785.1 Penium margaritaceum | reverse complement strand
CCCCCTCCCTGGTTCTTTGCAGGCTGAGGAGGCGTTTGAGAGAATGCAGCAAAGCGGAGTGGAACCCGACCTCTTCGCCTACACCGCCCTCCTCACCGCACTCGGCCGCGCAGGCCTCACATCCCGCATCCCACCCATCATCACGCAAATGCGTGCGGCCGGCCTCCGGCCGAACGAGGTCACATACCTCACCGTCATCGACGCCTACGGCAAGGCAGGCTGCCACGAGCTAGCGGAGGCGACGCTCTCCGACATGCAGGCCGCCGGCTTCCGTCCCAACGTGTACACGTGGGGCGCCCTGATCGACGCCTACGGCCGCAGCGGGCAGTGGGGAAGGGCCGCGTCGGCGTTTGAGGCGATGCAGAGGGACGGGGGATGCCGTCCGAACCTCATCACGTACGCTGCGCTGTTGTCGGCGGTGGCGCGCTGCAAGACGTGGGAGGATGCGCTGCTGCTGCTGTACGCGCTGCAGCGGTCGGGGAGTGAGAGGGAGGTGGCCATCTGCAGGCTGCTGATGGGTGGGCCGGAGGAGGAGGCCAGGGTGTGGTCTGACGCCGTCCGTATGTTTGATTCGTTTCAGGTGTGTGGGTGAGAGGGAGGAGTGAGTCTGTTGAGAAGGAAAGCATGTCTTTGCTTACATCTGGGAGCACGTGCTGCTTCTGGCAGTGGCATGGGGTTGGCAGAGGATTGTTTGCTGCTGCTGATGTGACCTCGTTCTCTGCGGAAGATGCCCGAGCACACCTTGCCATGCAGTGTGTGGAGCTAGGGTAAGATGGATGGATAGGGCACGATGGGTCGCTAGTGCAAGATGGGTGGCTAGGGTAAGATGGGTAGAGTGGGCCATAGAGTCGGTCACAATCAACAGTCCTGTTCAATTGTGATGGAACAGTGTCGCCGATGCTCTGTTGCGACGAAGTCTGTATGCACAAGCACAGTGGCAGCATGACCGTCAGTCTGACAGTGCTTGCTGTTCTTTTTAGACTGTCACCGTTGTCGGCAGGTGCAACTGAATGGATGTGCGGAGAGCTAACCTGCGCCACCCAACACACAACGCATGGTGCTTGTCTAGCTCTGGTCCTTGCAGTTGAGCAAGACGGACGACTAAGGAGAGGGAGGGCAGAACCTTCAACACAGGTCAACGCTGGAGGCAAACTCTGCAGTTATGGCTCGTTCTGCCTTTGCGTTCTCACAAAAACGACGAGCCCTCCACTTGGCCCTGTGTCTCACGCCTGTGTCTCACGCCTGAGTCTCACGCCTGTGTCTCACGCCTGTGTCTCACGTCTGTGTCTCACGCCTGTGTCTCACGCCTGTGTCTCACGCCTGTGTCTCACGTCTGTGTCTCGCGCCTGTGTCTCACGCCTGAGTCTCACGCCTGTGTCTCACGCCTGAGTCTCACGCCTGTGTCTCACGCCTGTGTCTCACCCCTGTGTCTCACGCCTGTGTCTCACGCCTGTGTCTCACGCCTGCAGCCTCAATCGGCGGCCATGCGTCGCTCTCTCTACAACACGCTGGCCGACGCGCTGTGGAGCTTTGGCCTTCGCGCGCGGGCAGGGAAGGTGGTGGATGCGGGCAGGGAACGAGGCGTGTACTCGGACGCGGACTGCGTGAGCTACGACAGCAAGGGCGGCGTGTGGAGTGTGGACCTGCACGAGCATTCCCTCGGGTCAGGAGGAGCGTTTCTGTACTCGTGGCTGAAGGAGCTACGGAGAGTGTGGCAGGTGAGGGAGACATGGTTTTGTGTAGTACCCTCCTCAATGGTTTGGGCTGTCTGAAGCTGCGGAAACGGCGTCTTCCAGTATGTACAAGCAACACATGAAGGACGAATTTCTTCCGACTTGCTGTGCGTGTGTGCACTGCGATGGGAGGAAGCAAGCACTGCATGACTGCCCGGAGCTTTGGTGAAATGCAAGGATAATGTTTATCTGAACGCTTTGGAAAGCGTTTTAGAAAAAGCATGTCTTCCTGAAACGTTTTGCAAAGCATTTTAGGATTGGATTCGTCGGCAACGCTTTGCAATGCGCTTGGAGAAATGTAGCATTTTCTGGTAGCTTCCAGTGAAGTGCAAGGGTTCTCATGGGTGTCATTGTGTTGGTAACTGACAGCTGTAATCGGAACCGTTGCAATCCAGCTGTCGGACCGCAACTTGTGCTGGCTGGGGCTAGATTGTTTGTCAATGGCCCTGGCAATAAGCCAGCGGGGCAGCTTCATCATCACTCTGCTGCATGCCTCTGCTACCATGAGTAAGGGACTCGTGGCGGCTCGCTCTGCTTTTGTATGTGGCAGCACACTCTGCTTTTGTCCATGGCAGCAGCCTCTGCTTTGTGTAAGGCAGCACCATCTGGTTTTCTCTTTGGAAGCAATGCTGTTCGCTTCCCTTTTTTTTTGGTTTTTTGTTTCTTGCAGTGGGAAGAGGAGATTCCCGAAGCTGTTGAAATCATCACGGGTTGGGGCAGACACAGCAAACGTCGCAGTGATCCTGGCCTGATGTCATCTTCACCACCCCCTCCATCGTCTACCCCTCTTCCCTCATCCCCACTGAAGCAGCTAGTAGAAGCAGAGCTCAAAGCCCTTGGTGGACCTTTCCAGCCCCTATCTGCCAATCCGGGCAGGCTTGTGGCAAGCGGGTGGGCTGTCTTCTCGTGGTTGGGGCAAGAAGAGATGGAGCATCGGCTGGTGCTGAAGGATGTGACCCAACCAAGACCGAGTGGAGAAATGCCCTATGAGGGTATGTAGTGCTTTGCAGTCATCTTCTTCTCCTCCTCTTGTGTTTTATCCTCCTCCTCCTCCTCCTCCTCCTCCTCCTCCCCCTCCTCCTGCTGCTGCTGCTGCTGTTGCTGCTGCTCATCCTCTTCCTCCTCATCGTCTTCTGTTGTGGGCCTCTGAACCATGGACAGNGGTGGACCTTTCCAGCCCCTATCTGCCAATCCGGGCAGGCTTGTGGCAAGCGGGTGGGCTGTCTTCTCGTGGTTGGGGCAAGAAGAGATGGAGCATCGGCTGGTGCTGAAGGATGTGACCCAACCAAGACCGAGTGGAGAAATGCCCTATGAGGGTATGTAGTGCTTTGCAGTCATCTTCTTCTCCTCCTCTTGTGTTTTATCCTCCTCCTCCTCCTCCTCCTCCTCCTCCTCCTCCTCCTCCCCCTCCTCCTGCTGCTGCTGCTGTTCCTGCTGCTGCTCATCCTCTTCCTCCTCATCGTCTTCTGTTGTGGGCCTCTGAACCATGGACAGATGTATCGGGTAAAAGTTATGAATGATATCTACCTAATTCATTTCCTCATGTGCCGTGGTTAGGCTAGCTTGTTTTGTCTTTATCTGCTCTCACTTCGGTTTGTCAATCACCTAATGTGGTGTGGTTTGTGAGCGCGATGTAACACTACTGTTTAAGGGTATATGATGGAAAATGGGGAACACCAACCTCTTGGCGACTCAAAGTTGTAAACAATTGCTGGAAGTATCCTTCTCGGGCTGATAAGGTGGGCCATTATGTATCGCCACACATGGGAAGAGAGTTGAGGTTGAGGGAGCTCATCTACTCAGGTTTTGCATTGTGTGTGGAAGATCTGAGGTGTTCATTATGCGCAAGTGTTTTGAATCCTTGCAATTGCCGTAATCACTGGAGGTTGGGCGAGAAATATGTCATTGAATTGTGAAAGACTTGCGAGGCAAGCAAAATAGGTGTTGCATGAAGAGTGTAAGTCCCATGTGCATAATTGGAGGGGGAATGAAGCACCTTCATCGCCTCATGCTAGGCTTCTGTGTGCATGTTGTGAGGCTCACAGAAGGAGCTTTAGAATTTCTCGAGAGATGAGTAAGGTTCGAAAGAGGATAATGGAGGCATAATCTGTGTTTGTAACACAAAGGCTCGTTAGGCCTCCCTTAGTCTTTGGTAGGGAATCCGGCTGAAATAGTACTTTAAATTGATGGGAACTTTGAAATTGCTATAAAATAGTTTTCATCAAAGTTGTGGAAAGATGAAGGGGAAAGTGCCTTTTCAAAGGTTTAATTGTAAAATAATTTTTATTTTTTATTTATTTTTATTTATAAATCGTGATAAGGCAATCGTATGATTTTTACTAGTTCATCATCTTCAAATTTTTGAGCCTTCAAAACCTTCTACCTGGGACGTTCCTCCGGAGCCGTTGTGAGTTTCCAGGTCGCATGTTCAGAGCTCTTGGTCAGGTTCGACGTTACGCTTCGTCAGACTACTAGTTGCAGACAGCTTCGCAGGACCCGGCAGCTTCGCTGGTCGCCAGGTTTTCACAGCCTCAAGCGCCGAGGGGCGGAAAGCCCACGCGATGGACCACTGACGCTTGAGGGATGTCTGCTGCCTTCTACTTATCTCCTGACCTTTGTGTTCCTCGGTTGCGCCTCAGTCCTATTAGCTCGACAAACGAGCAAATGATGACGGGCTTCATTGAGCGGCCGCGAGAGGGTCGACGTGGCGGCAGCTGCATCGACGACTGCAAGCGGCAATCGGTTGGTGGATTCCTTGGTGGTCCTGCGTCGTCCCACATCCGTTTTTGATCGCAGGCTCCAACTTGTGGGCGTATCCCACTGTAAAGAGATTCGTGAACAGATTCACTCGAGCTCACAACTACACTCACGTGAGGAGCTTTTAAGGTGCTTGCAAGACCACTGCTGTCACGAAGCCGGCGGCCATCGCCTCTTTTCGACTTAGAACATGGGCTTAACTGTCTGTGGAAATTACGTCGGCTTCTAGCTCGTTTGATCGCGAACGAAATAGGATGTCGGTGAGTTTGGGGGGTAAAACATGGTCCGTAGGATGGTGCAACATTCGACATCTTCCGTTGAATTCGCCTGAAGATCGCTTGTCCTGAATATCGGTCTGTGAGGGTGGTTGTCGAGTCCGATCGTCGAACGGACTCAACGAGAGATCGCGCTCGTCCTGTCCGCCAGGCAGCTAGAGGATTACAGTGGCTCCTCCCTCAAGGTTAGTCTGTTCGGATGGGATTCATGCGAGTCTTGCTTATCCATCGTTTCAGGACAACCAGCACGATCCAATGGTTGAGACGAAGACATCGTCATTTGACGATTCACCTTGTAGATTGCAATCGTCGATTGTTCGATTCATGTCCACGATCGTCTAGAACTGGTCCCGTCCTGACCAAATGGAACAAGTTCCTGACCGGCGACTGGGAGCGACTGGCAGCTTGAATATTGTAGTCCGAAAAGTCTTCAAATGCCGCGTCGGAAAGTCCCAACAACCAAACTCGAGGACACCCAACCTCACCCAGCTGGATCCGCGGGTAGCTGGACCGCTGGGGCAGTTCAGCCGTCTGGCTCACCTTACACCTTCGGGACTGTTTTGAGGCCTACGTAAATAGCTGCGACGCCGCGCGAGGGTGCGACAGACTGCTCTGTCCGATTCAAGTGTAGTTCTGTAGACAAACGCTTCAGGTACGATGGATGGAGTCGTCCGAGCCAGCTGAGTCGCTGACGCGCCTGGACTGTCGATGCAGTCTTCCACGTTCATTAGGAGCAACAGTCGATCGGCAAGTTTTACCTTGCGGTCAAATAGTAGTCTTGTGCGAGCTCGAAGTCAGATCATGGAGCACAACATTCCAGGTAGAGCTAATCAAACAGACCCTCATCCAGAACTTCTGGATCACATGCTTGCATTGTCTCCACGTACTAGACTTGTCAACTGGTCAAGAAGCTTTCTGTCTTCACGTTGCTCAGTGTGAGATTTTGCTTGTCACTGAGTTCTCTCGGTGCTCATTCGTAACCTCGCAACCCTCCCCAGTCGTCTCCGGCAACTCCCTCACTACCCCGTCCTGATCCATGGCGGCAGCTTCTAGCGCCCTGGATGGTATGGACATGCAAGAGATTGCGCGGCTCATGCAGGAGCAGGCCAGGATGCTGGCGGAGCAGGCGAGAACGATGCACAGCGTCGTGGGTCCCAGCTCCCAACACCAGCAGCACCAGCCTTCCACCAGCGGCACGTCCATCGAGACGTGCAAGATGCGCATCTACAATCACCCGTTGCCCGACGGCGTGGAGATTCCTCGCATCGGCTTGGGCGTCTTCATGGTGAGCACGAAACATCAGCAATTCTTCAAAATGTTACATCTGACTCGTTATGTTTTGCCTGGAGCTGCGACTAAATGCACCCGAGGACGGTGGTCTGGCGTCTGATAGAGCAAGGCTTAGATGTGTGAGTGCCTTTCTCCTAATACGCTCATGCGTTGGTGCCTTCTCGTTGGCACGCTGGCNCTCGGTCCTGTCTTGAAGCGGTTGCAAGTAGATGAGTGAAGTTCATAGTTTGGCTCGTGGGTACAGAAGTGTGGTTCTGCGGACGCCGTCTCGACTGCAGGTCTAGTAGGGCGTCAGATTGCGTACTCCTCCCCGGAGTGCGAGCGCTTATCTGCAGCACTGTGCCATGTGGCGCAGTAAGCATCGACCTGCGCGCTTGTCCACCTAGTCACAACAAAAGCCTGTTCCAAGGTCTGTGGCCCTTGCACGAAGAGCAGTTAAGAGCAGTGGCAGCAGCATAAGCGACAGCAACACCGGCAGCAGCAGCAGCGGGGGTAGCGGCAGCAGCAGCACCCGTACCAGAAGCAGCAGGAGCGTACCAGCAGCAGGAGCAGCAGCAGCAGCAGCAGCAGAAGCAGAAACAGCAGCAGCAGCAGCAGCAGTACCGCCAGCAGCAGCAGCAGCAGCATTAGCAGACGCAGCAGCAGCAGCGGCTGCAGCAGTACCAGCAGCAGCACCAAGCGACTCTGGCTGTCGGTGAATCTCCAAGCAACGTTGACGTCCGCAGTGGAAATGGCATCCATGGTGGCAGCCCAAGGAGTGGCAGTGGAACGAGTCTGGGAATACTAGTGCTTCCAGTGTTAAGCTCTTGGTCGGACCGTTGCACACGGACGTTCCGCTGCTCTCCTGCACTTCCTTGTTCCTTCACGTCGCTCTCTTCTTGCTCGCTGCTCCATTGCGTGCAGGCCAGCGAGCAAGAGACGGAGGAGGCGGTGCAGTTTGCGCTGGCGGAAGGTTACAGACACATTGACACGGCCAGACTGTACAAGAACGAGGGAGCCGTGGGTGAGTGCCGAAGTCACCTCTTGTTGCCGTCGTCTCTCTTTCCTTTTGCATACTTGCCCCCTCTATCGAAATAGTAGGAAGTCACCCTCCACAACGCATCACAAGCCCATTGCACGCTTGTCTATGAAGCATGAGCCTCTGGAGAACAAACTGATAGCCTGAGGCTCTTGCCAGTCCCGACGTTGTAAGTTGCAATGAACGGATGGATTCCTGATGCCTGTTGACTTATGTGTTCCATGGGATGGATAGGAGGAGTCAAAGTGGGCCATGCATGCTGCACTGCACGTTCCTGTTTCATGCTGAATGCATGGTTCTTGGTTCTGGTCTCCAAGCTCTAATGGCCTGTGGCGTTTGGGCACAGAGGAGACTTCTAGACCTGTGACTGGTTTCCCTTGGAGAGTGGGAAGCAGTCCTCCTTAATCAACAGAGCTTTTTTAGTATGGTATGGAACACTGCTGCACAAAACGTTTCAACGCCATAAATCTCCACCAGGTGCACACACATGAACATTGCAGACATACTGTGGTGTGCTCGTATTGGCCAGAATCGTAAGCTGTCAGTGCAAGAAATGTCCTCTGTCAAGAGAAATGTCTGTTCTGTGTGGAAGTAAGTGGCACAAGCAACTTATGATTGGGTGGCCTCTGGTCGCTTCTGCATGAGGAGAGAAGCGAAAGGAAAGAATCCTTTTCTGGGACTGAAAGAATGCACTGGTCAAAGCTGTAGGGAACGGTTCACTTGTTCCAAGACTGTTCCTTTCAGAGTTTTGAGACAATGTGTAGTGGAGCACAAGTCCAACAGTCTGGTGTAATTCGATGTCTCCCATCCTCAGCTAACGGGAACATCGTTTGTTTTCCATCTGCCACGCCCTACCCTGCAGGTCGTGCCATCCGCAACAGCGGCATTCCCAGAAAAGAGATATTTGTGACGACAAAGCTATGGAACTCAGACCACGGCTACGAGAACACTCTCAGCGCCTTCCACCGATCCCTCACAGACCTCGGCCTCGACTATGGTGAGCACACGCCCTCCCATCTCCACGCACGCCTTGCCAGAGACCCCCATGTGTTGTGTGCTTGCCTTGACAGCGGCTGAGTGCTGCCTGGGTCAACCCAGCTCATGCAGAGCTTGATGACATGCTGGCCGACTGCACAGCGTCATGCTCTTGGCATGGAAGTGACTTCTGCTGCTGCTGTTGCTACTGTTGCCGCTACTGCTGCTGCTACTGCTGCTGCTACTACTGTTGCTGCTGCTGCCTCTGCTGGAAGTGGTCCTGCTTACTCTTCCGTCTACTGCTGCCTTATGTGCTGCTGCTGCTGCCGCTTCCACTACTGCTTCTGCTGCTGCAGCTGCTGTTCCTTCTGCTGTTGGTCCCATGCTAGCGCCATGATGCCACAACGAAGTTCCTGCTGCTGAGATTACACTCCCGATTGGTGCAATCGAATTTGACTGTCACTTCTATTTTTCATCCGTTGCTACTGCTGCTGTTGCCATTGTGGCTGCTGCTGCTGTCGCTGCTGGTCTTGCTGATGGTGCAGGCGCCAGTGTTGGTAGTGCTGTTGCTGGTTCTGGTGCTGGTGACGCCACTTCTGTCATTGACCTTGCTGTTTCTGCTGCAGCTGCCTTTTCTGTCACACATTCTCCTGCCATACAGCTGAAGGAAACGTCCTTGGTCATGCCACCACTGCTGTTCACTTCCACTGTGGTAGCTGTCGCAAATGGTTGGAGTTGCCTTGCCTTTGGTCACCTCAACGCAGGTGGGCCTGCTGTGTGACATGCCGTGGTTGTGGCCAGTACCCCAGTCGTCATTCTGGTTTTAAATGCACTGGAAGTGGTACAAGGGCATGCAGCGCTGACATTGCTGCTGACAGTGCCAGCAGGTTGCTATTGTTTTGAGAACTGCTTAACATCTCTGCCATCAACACTGGCCTGAAGGTGGGGTCCCTGGCATGCCAAGGCCAAGGAACGCCGTGGCTGCTGCATTATGGTGGAATTTCTCGGTGCTTCTGGAGAGGCACTGGGAACCCTGCCCACACTCTTTCCCAACCTCTTCCCCTCACCCTCCATCCTCCAGGAGTGTGCTCAAGCAGGGCTCTCAACACTCCTGCCTGTCGTGCATGTGTGCAGTGGATCTGTTTCTGGTGCACTCGCCACTGCGTATGGACAGCCGGCTGGAGACGTGGCGCGCCATGGAGGACATCCTACGCAGCGGCAAGGCAAAGTCCGTCGGCGTGAGCAACTACGGCATCCACCATCTGGAGGAACTCTTCCAGCACTGCTCGTTCAAGCCCTCCGTCAACCAGGTATGGGGCCGGCAGCTTGTGCGTTCCTTCGATCCTTGTCGAGAATGGTTAAAAACCTTTTGCCTCTCTGCTTCGTGCATGTAGCCTGCTGCTAGCTCCCCTTTTTCCCTTGAAACTTGTATTGTTTGATGAGTGAAGAAGCTCGAGAGCAGGTGGCAAGATACGGTCTCTCTCGTCTCAATTGACTTCTCTGTTTCGATGCAGCCAACCTACTCACTCACCAGTGTGTGGAAAGGCGTTGCTGTGTGCTATGGTGTTTCTGACAAGTGTCCAGGCTATGTCTTGGTTCCTCTCACCAGCTCTTGGTTCGTTCTGACCGGGGCTCAAAAAATTCGCTCAGGGAATTTTTCGCTATCAAATTGAATTGCGAAATATTGAGCGAAAGTTTCAATTAAACGCCGAATTTTTTAGCCAGGGTTCCCAAAAAGAATAAAAATCCAAGTAGTCTAAAATTTCAAGTTTAGTGTTCCCACACCTTTCACCCTTTGTCAATGGTCCTAGGTCTTGATGCTCATGAAGTTGTACATACAAATGAAAGTTTAAAATCCAAGTACCACCTCCTTCAAAACTTGGACAGTGAATTTCGGTCTCCTCTAACTNGCGAAATATTGAGCGAAAGTTTCAATTAAACGCCGAATTTTTTAGCCAGGGTTCCCAAAAAGAATAAAAATCCAAGTAGTCTAAAATTTCAAGTTTAGTGTTCCCACACCTTTCACCCTTTGTCAATGGTCCTAGGTCTTGATGCTCATGAAGTTGTACATACAAATGAAAGTTTAAAATCCAAGTACCACCTCCTTCAAAACTTGGACAGTGAATTTCGGTCTCCTCTAACTGTAAGGAAATTCTAAAATCAGTTCTGGGGGATCTGGGAACATGATTCACAAAATGTAAATCTTTTGGAAATAAAATTCGCCCATAAAATAGCGAAAAACTCGCTCATAGAATTTTTTCGCTATTTTAGGTGAAGTAAATGGCGAAGTTTGAGCCCTGGTTCTGACAGATGCAAATGCTCAAGAGTGTCCTGCACTGCATCGCTGTGCCTGTCTGCGTGTGCATCCACAGATAGAGCTGCATCCGTTCAACACGCGCGACAAGTTGGTGGAATTCTGCCGCAGCCATGGCATCGCGCTGCAGGCGTACTCGCCATTGACCAAGGGCAAGCGTCTTAAAGACCCCACCCTGCTCGAGGTGAGACGCTTCTTTACTTAGGTCGGTTTTTAGTTGACTATGGATGGTACTGCTGCTGCAGCTGTTGCCGTTGCTGCTGCTGCCACTGCTGTTGCTCCTGTTGCTGCTGCTGCAACTCCTGTGCCTGCTCCTACTGCCGCTGTTGTTGCCTTCTTGCAGCTGCAAGTGCCTCTGTTTGTGCCCAGTAATCCATGACAGCTGCCTCATGCAAATAGATGTGCTACGCTGACCTACTCATCATATTCCTCCGTCTTTTCCTTCCTCTTCTTTCCCGCGCTGAACAGGTTGCATCGCGTTACAAGAAGACGCCGGCTCAAATCCTCATCCGCTGGAGCCTACAAAAGGGTTTCATTGTGCTGCCGAAATCTGTCACGCCCTCGCGCATTGCTTCCAACGCACAGGTGCGTCTCTATGGTGGACAGTGGCTTGACCAGTCTCCCTGGCAGGCTGTGGCTGTGAGTGTAAGGGT
>SZWC01000129.1:461897-485032 GCA_023375785.1 Penium margaritaceum | reverse complement strand
GTCGAGTGGGTCACAGACTGCTTGTTCGTCCGCCTTCGTGACTCGTGATGATACGTGTGGGGGAGCACAGTCCGCATGTGATGAGGATGGGCCTGACTGCACAGACTGGATCCGTGAGGCGCACCTTCGTGATGTACGTCGTTCTGTCCCACAGACGGCTCAGCGTCCCTCTGATGCCGAGTGTTCCATTGCTCGTTGTACAGTGACGTCCACCGGTCGTGACTCCAGTGGCACTTGGATCATCGATTCCGGTGCCACTCACCACATGACGTGTCGTCGCAGTGACTTTGTGGTTCTTGGTCCCGTCACGACTGTTCGTTCTGTTCGTACAGGCTCTGGTCAGTCCTTACCAGTCCACGGTGTTGGGGTTGTGTGCTTCGATGGTCCGTCTGGCCCCTTGTATCTCTCTGACGTGCTATTTGTACCTGATCTTGAGCTCAGCCTGCTGTCTGTACGTGCCTGCACTCTAATGGGTCTCTCTGTTGAGCACACTGCTGATTCGGCGACTGTGACTGCTTCTGACACCCGTAGCATTGTCCTGCGCGCTTCAGTTGTTGATGACCTGTACCGCATTGCTCGGCCGTCCACCCCTTCCTCCCCTACGTCCTCTGGTCACGTTTTTGTCACTGGCGTTCTCTCCCCAGACCACCAGAGATTGCTACACCGCCGTCTGTGTCACGTGGGCTCCGACACTGTGTCAAAGCTCATCCGGACACAGCCCGCTCTTGGTCTTGATGTGGCTTCTTTCGAGAAGCCACCCAAGACCGACTGTCTTTTTTGCGCCCAGGGTAAGATGCACAGGTGCACTTACCCTGATTCGCGCTCACGAGCACTACGGCCCCTCGAGCTGGTCCACTCGGACCTGCTTGGTCCTCTCCCGGTCGAGTTCGTGTCCGAGAGGGGCCGATACGTCCTGACACTGACTGATGACTTCACCCGGATGCGGTGGGTCTACAGTCTACGTCAGAAGAGCGACGCCGCCCTTGCGGTTCGGCTCTGGCTCGTCATGGCTGAGCGTCAGTCTCGCCATACGCTACACACCTTCCGATCTGATCGCGGTGGCGAGTTCCTTGGCGAGATGGACGCCTACTTTGCTGAGCACGGCATTTTTCACCAGGTCTCTGCTCCTGCCACCCCACAGCAGAACGGTGTCTCTGAGCGCTGGAACCGCACCATGGAGGATGCGGTCCGCGCCATGCGGTCTGAGTGCGGTCTCCNCTACATGACCTGGGTCTGGAACCGCCTCCCGCATGGTCCGCTTCCGGACCATATCACACCGTATGAGCTCTGGTTTGGCCACCGTGCTGATCTTCGCCTCGCTCGCGTCTGGGGTTCCCTGGCCTCCGTGTGGTACACCGAGGACCAGCAGGGGTCCAAGGTCTCCCCTCGGGGTCGCCTGTGTGCCTTCATCGGCATCTCCCCGCGGTCGAAGGCCTGGCGCTTCTGGGACCCCACTCGCCGTCGTGTCATAGAGTCTCGGGACGCGCTGTTTTTTGAGTCACTCACTTACCGTGATCTGACTTCCATCACAGCCCTTTCTGCCACCCACGTCCCTACCTGTGAGGGTTCTCGGCGGATGGGGGAGATTTCTCCGCCGTCGACTACTGGTC
Source organism: Penium margaritaceum (assembly GCA_023375785.1). Lineage (NCBI taxonomy): Eukaryota > Viridiplantae > Streptophyta > Zygnematophyceae > Desmidiales > Peniaceae > Penium > Penium margaritaceum. The sequence continues at coordinate 483,422 of SZWC01000129.1, read as the reverse complement.
GCCACGCTGATGGGTCCGCTCGAGCCCCCTCTCGGTCTCCAGCACTTGACGATCCGGCTATTATTGCCGTTGGCCCAGAGATATCGCCATTGTTGCCGACGCCATTGTTGCCGACGCCATTGTTGCCGACGCCATGTTGTTCTATGGGAAACAATGGTTTGTGAATACTAGATATCCACTAGCAAGTACAAAGACCGTCAATATGTAGTGGCACAGTGTGGCTACCATGCACAATGACCAACCAAAGTATGCATATGTCACTGACCATGACCAAAGATTTCACTTCATGTGGTCAACGTTGAGAACTCACAACAAGACTGACACATAGTCAGAGGGGGAAACAATGGTTTGGAAAAACTAGCTATCAAGTAGAAAGCACAGAGACCTTCAATACGTAGTGACACGGTGTGGCAACCATGTACAGTGACAAACCAAAGTAGGTATATGCCACTAGCCATGACCAAAAGAATTTCACAGTGTGGTCAACTTTGAAAACTCATAACACGAGTCACAAATGGTCAGAGGGGGAAACCATGGGTTGGGAACACTAGTTATCAACTAGCATGTACAAAGAACTTCAACAAGTAGTGGCACGGTGTGGCTAGCATGCACAGTGACCAACCAAAGGGTGCATACGTCACTGACTATGATCAAAGAAGTCCACTATGTGTGGTCAACATTGACAACTCATAACACGAGTCACAAATGGACGGAGGGAGAGACAATGGTTTGGAAACCCTATGTATCCACTAGAAAGGACAAAGAACTTCAATACGTAGTGGCACGGTGAGGCTACTATGCACACCGAACAACCAAACTAGGCACATGTCACTGACCATGACCAAAGAATTTCAGTATGGGTGGTCAATGTTCACAACCCATAACACGAGTGACAAATGGTCAGAGGGGGAAACAATGGTTTTGGAATATTAGTTTTCAACTAGCAAGGACAACGACCTTCAATAAGTAGTAGCACGGTGTGGCTACCATGCACAATGACGGACCAAAGTAGGCATATGTACTGCCTTTGACCAAAGAAATCCGCTGTGTGTGGTCAACGTTGAAAACTCATAATACGAGTCACAACTGGTCAGAGGAGAGAACGATGGTTTGGGAACACCAGGTATCAACTAGCAAGCACACAAACCTTCAATAAGTAGTGGCACGGTGTGGCTACCATGTACAATGACCAACCAAAGTAGGCATATGTCACTGACCATGACCAAAGAATGTCACTATGTGTGGTCAACTTTGAAAACTCATAACATGAGTCACCAATGGTCAGAGGGGGAAACAATGGTATGTGGATACTAGTTATCGACTAGCAAGTACAAAGACCTTCAATATGTAGTGGCACAATGCGGCTACCATGCAAAGTGACCAACCAAAGTATGCATATGTCACTGACCATGACCAAAGAATTTCACTTCATGTGGTGAACGTTGACAACTCACAACAAGAGTCACAGATAGTCAAAGGGGGTAACAATGGTTTGGGAACACTAGCTATCAACTAGAGACCACAAAGACCATCAATACATAGTGACACGGCGTGGCAACCATGTACGGTGACAAACCATAGTAGGCATATGCCACTAACCATGACCAAACGAATTTTACAGTGTGTGGTCAACGCTGAAAACTCATAACACGAGTCACTAATGGTAAGAGGGGGAAACTGTGGGTTGGGAACACTAGTTACCACTAGCAACTACAAAGACCTTCAACAAGTAGTGGCACCGTGTGGCTAGCGTTCACAGTGACCAACCAAAGGATGTATACGTCACTGACTATGATCAAAGAAGTCCACAATGTGTGGTCAACATTGACAACTCATAACACGAGTCACAAATGGTCAGAAGGAGAGACAATGGATTGGGAACCCTATGTAGCGACTAGAAAGGACAACGAACTTCAATATGAAGTGGCACGGTGTGGCTACTATGCACACCGAACAACCAAACTAGGCATATGTCACTGACCATGACCAAAGAATTTCAATATGGTCGGTCAACCTTCACAACCCATAACACGAGTCACAAATGGTCACAGGGGGAAACAATGGTTTCGGAATATTAGTTTTCAACTAGCAAGGACAACGACCTTCAATAAGTAGTAGCACGGTGTGGCTACCATGCACAATGACCGACCAAAGTAGGCATATGTACTGCCTTTGACCAAAGAAATCTTCTGTGTGTGGTCAACTTTGACAACGCATAATACGAGTCACAAATGGTCAGAGGGGGGAACGATGGTTTGGGAACACCAGGTATCAACTAGCAAGCACAAGGACCTTCAATAAGTAGTTGCACGGTGTGGCTACCATGTACAATGACCTACCAAAGTAGCCATATGTCATTGACCATGACCAAAGAATGTCACTATGTGTGGTCAACTTTGACAATTCATAACACGAGTCACAAATGGTCAGAGGGGGAAACAATGGTTTGTGAATACTCGTTATCAACTTGCAAGTACAAAGACCGTCAATATGTTGTGGCCCAGTGTGGCTACAATGCATAGAGACCAACCAAAGTATGCATATTTCACTGACCATGACCAATGAATCTCATTACATGTGGTCAACGTTGACAACTCACAAAAAGAGTCACAGATAGTCAGAGGGGGTAACAATGGTTTGGGAACACTAGGTATCAACTAGAAAGCACAAAGACCTTCAATACATAGTGACACGGCGTGGCAACCATGTACAGTGACAAACCAAAGTAGGCATATGCCACTAACCATGACCAAAAGAACTTCACAATGTTTGGTCAACGTTGAAAACTCATAACATGAGTCACAAATGGTCAGAGGGGGAAACCATGGGTTGGGAACACTAGTTATCAACTAGAAAGTACAAAGACCTTCAACAAGTTGTGGCACGGTGTGGCTAGCGTGCACAGTGACCAACCAAACGATGCATACGTTACTGACTATGACCAAAGAAGTCCAGTATGTGTGGTCAACATTGACAACTCATAACACGAGTCACAAATGGTCAGAGGGAGAGACAATGGATTGGAAACCCTATGTAGCGACTAGAAAGGACAAAGAACTTCAATACGTGGTGGCACGGTGTGGCTACTATGCACACCAACCAACCAAACTAGGCATATGTCACTGACCATGACCAAAGAATTTCAATATAAGTTGTCAACGATCACAACCCATAACATGAGTCACAAATGGTCAGATGGGGAAACAACGGTTTCTGAATATTAGTTTTCAAATAGCAAGGACAACGAGATTCAATAACTAGTAGCAGGGTGTGGCTACCATGCACAATGACCGACCAAAGTAGGCATATGTACTGCCTTTGACCAAAGAAATCCGCTGTGTGTGGTCAACGATGACAACTCATAATACGAGTCACAAATGGTCAGAGGGGAGAATGATGGTTTGGGAACACCAGGTATCAACTAGCAATCTTGAGGACCTTCAATAAGGTGTGGCACGGTGTGGCTACCATGCATAATGACCAACCAAAGTAGGCATATGTCACTGACCATGACCAAGGAATATCATTATGTGTGGTCAACTTTGACAACTCATAACACGAGTCACAAGTGGTCAGAGGGGGAAATAATGGTTTGTGAATACTAGTTATCAACTAGCAAGTACAAAAACCTTCAATATGTAGTGGCACAGTGTGGCTACCATTCACAGTGACCAACCAAAGTATGCATGTCACTGATCATGACCAACGAATTTCACTTCATGTGGTCAACAATGACAACTCACAACAAGAGTCACAGATAGTAAGAGGGGGTAGCAATGCTTTGGGAACACTAGCTATCAACTAGAAAGCACAAAGACCTTCAATACGTAGTGACACGTCTTGGCAACCATGTACAGAGACAAACCAAAGAAGGCATATGCCACTAACCATGACCAACAGAATTTGACAGTGTGTGGACAACGTTGAAAACTCGTAACATGAGTAACAAATGGTCAGACGAAGAAAAAATGGGTTGGGAACACAAGTTATCAGCAAGCAAGTACAAAGATCTTCAACAAGTAGTGGCACGGTGAAGCTAGCGTGCATAGTGACCAACCAAAGGATGCATACGTCACTGAATATGACCAAAGAAGTCCACTTATGTGGTCAACATTGACAACTCATAACACGATTCACAAATGGTCAGAGGGAGAGACAATGGATTGGGAACTCTATGTAGCGACTAGAAAGGACAAAGAACTTCAATACGTAGTAGCACGGTGTGGCTACTATGCACACCGAACAACCAAACTAGGCATATGTCAATGGCCATGACCAAAGAATTTCAATATGGATGGTCAACGTTCACAACCCATAACACGCGTCACAAATGGTCAGAGGGGGTAACAATGGTTTCGGAATATTAGTTTTCAACTAGCAAGGACAACGACCTTCAATAATTAGTAGCACGATGTGGCATCCATGCACAATGACCGACCAAACTAGGCATATGTACTGCCTTTGACCAAAGAAATCCGCTGTGTGTGGTCAACGTTGACAACTCATCATACAAGTCACAAATGGTCAGAGGGGGAAACGATGGTTTTGGAACACCAGGTATCAACTAGCAAGAACAAGGACCTTCAATAAGTAGTGGCACGATGTGGCTACAATGTACAATGACCAACCAAAGTAGGCATATGTCACTGACCATGACCATAGAATGTCACTATGTGTGGTCAACTGTGACAACTCATAACACGAGTCACAAATCGCCAGAGGGAGAAAATTGGTTTGTGAATACTAGCTATCGACCAGCAAGTACAAAGACCTTCAATATGTTTGGCACAGTGTGGCTACCATGCACATTGACCAACCAAAGTATGCAAATGTCACTGACCATGACCTAAGAAATTCACTTCATGTGGTCAACGTTGAAAACTCAGAACAAGAGTCACAGATAGTCAGTGGGGGTAACAATGGTTTCGGAACACTAGCTATCAACTAGAAAGCGCAAAGACCTTAAATACGTAGTGACACGGCGTGGTAACCTTGTACAATGACAAACCAAAGTAGGCATATGTCAGTAACCATGACCAAAAGAATTTCACAATGTGTGGTCAACGTTGAAAACTCATAACACGAGTCACAAATGGTCAGAGGGAAAACAATGGGTTGGAAACACTAGTTATCATCTAGCAAGTACAAAGACCTTCAACAAGTAGTGGCACGGTGTGGCTAGCCTACACAGTGACCAACCAAAGGATGCATACGTCACTGACTATAACCAAAGAAGTCCCCTATGTGTGGTCAACATTGACAGCTCATCACACGAGTCAGAAATGGTCAGAGGGAGAGACAATGGTTTGGGAACCCTTTGTATCGACTAGGAAGAACAAAGAACTTCAATGAGTAGTGGCAAGGCATGGCTACTATGCACACTGAACAACCAAACTAGGAATATATCACTGACCATTACCAAAGAATTTCAATATGGGTGGTCAACGTTCACAACCCATACCACGATTCACAAATGGTCAGAGGGGAAAACAATGGTTTCGGAATATTGGTTTTCAACTAGCAAGTACAACGGCCTTCAAGAAGTAGTAGCATGCTGTGGTTACCATGCACAATGACCGACCAAAGTAGGCATATATTTTGCCTTTGACCAAAGAAATCCGCTGTGTGTGGTCAACGTTGACAACTCATAATACGAGTTAAAAATGGTCAGAAGGGGAAACGATGGTTTGGGAACACCAGGTATCAACTAACAAGAAGAAGGACCTTCATTAAGTAGTGGCTCGGTGTGGCTACCATGTACAATGATCAACCAAAGGAGGCATATGTTACTGACCATGACCAAAGAATAACACTATGTGTGGTCAACTTTGACAACTCATAACACAAGTCACAAATGGTCAGAGGAAAAAACAATGGGTTGTGAATACTATTTATTGACTAGCAAGTACAAAGACCTTAAATATGTAGAGGCACAATGTGGCTACCATGCACAGTGACCAACCAAAGTATGCATATGTCACTGACCATGACCAATTAATCTCACTTCATGTGGTCAACGTTGACAACTCACAACAAAAGTCACAGATAGTCAGAGGGGGTAACAATTGCTTGGAAACACTAGCTTTCAACTAGAAAGCACAAAGACCTTCAATACGTAGTGACATGGCGTGGCAACCATGTACAGTGACAAACCAAATTAGGCATATGCCACTAACCAGGACCAAAAAAATTTCACAGTGTGTGGTCAACGTTGAAAAATCATGACATGAGTCACAAATGGTCAGAGGGGGAAACAATGGGTTGGCAACACTAGTTATCAACTAGCAAGTTCAAAGACCTTGAACAAGTAGTGGCAAGGTGTGGCTAGCATGCACAGTGACCAACCGAAGGATGCATACGTCACTGACTATGACCAAAGAAGTCCACTATGTGTGGTCAACATTGACAACTCATAACACGAGTCACAAATGGTAAGAGGGAGAGACAATGGTTTGGGAACCCTATGTATCATTGAAAAGGACAAAGAACTTCAATACGTGATGGCACGGTGTGGCTACTATGCACACTAAATAACGAAACTAGGCAAATGTCACTGACCATGACAAAGGATTTTCAGTATGGGTGGTCAACGTTCACAACCCATAACACGAGTCACAAATAATCAGAAGGGGAAACAATGGTATCGGAATATTAGCTTTCAACTAGCAAGGACAACGACCTTCAATGATTAGTACCACGGTGTGGCTACCATGCACAACGTTGACAACTCATAATATGAGTCACAAATGGTCAGAGGGGAGAACGATGGTTTAGGAACACCGGGTATCAACTAGCAAGCACAAGGACCTTCAATAAGTAGTGGCACGGTGTGACTACCATATACAATGACAAACAACAGTATGCATATGTCACTGACCATGACCAACGAATTTCACTTCATGTGGTCAACGTTGACAACTCACAACAAGAGTCACAGATAGTGAGAGGGCGTAACAATGGTTTGGGAACGCTAACTATCAACTAGAAAGCACAAAGACCTTCAATACGTAGTGACATAGCGTGGCAACCATGTACAGTTTCAAACCAAAGTAGGCATATGCCACTAACCATGACCAAAAGAATTTCAAAGTGTGTGGTCAACGTTCAAAACTCATAACACAAGTCGCAAATGGTCAGAGGGGGAAACAATAGGTTGGGGAGACTAGTTATCAACCAGCAAGTAAAAAGACCTTCAGCAAGTAGTGGCACGGTGTGGCTAGCGTGCACAATGACCAACCAAAGGATGCATACGTCACTGACTATGACCAAAGAAGTCCACTATGTGTGGTCAACATTGACAACTCATAACACGAGTCAAAAATGGGTAGAGGGAGAGACAATGGTTTGGGAACCCTATGTATCAACTAGAAAGGACAAAGAACTACAATAGGTAGTGGCACGGTGTGGCTACTATCTACACCAAACAACCAAACTAGGCATATGTCACTGACCATCACCAAAGAATTTCAATATGGGTGGTCAACGTTCACAACCCATAACACGAGTCAAAAATGGTCAGAGGGGGAAACAATGGTTTCGGAATATTAGTTTTCAACTAGCAAGGACAACGTCATTCAATAAGTAGTAGCACGCTTTGGGTACCATGCAGAATGACCGACCAATGTAGGCATATGTACTGCCTTTGGCCAAAGAAATCCGCTGTGCGTCGTCAACGTTTACAACTCATAATACTAGTCACAAATGGTCGGAGGGGGAAACGATGGTTTGGGAACTCCAGGTATCAACTAGCAAGCATAAGGACCTTCAATAAGTAGTGGCACGGTGTGGCTACCATGTACATTGACCAACCAATGTAGGCATATGTCACTGACCATGACCAAAGAATGTCACTATGTGTGGTCAAGTTTGACAACTCATAACAAGAGTCACAAATGATCAAAGGGGGAAACAATGGTTTGTGAATACTAGTTATCCACGAGCAAGTACAAAGACCTTCAATATGCACTGGCACAGTGTGGTAACATGCACAGTGACCAACCAAAGTATGCATGTCACTGACCATGACCAAATAATTTCACTTCATGTGGTCAACGTTGACAACTCACAACAAGCGTCACAGATAGTCAGAGGGGGTAACAATGGTTTGGGAACACTAGCTATCAACTAGAAAGCACAACGACCTTCAATACGTAGTGACACGGCGTGGCAACCATGTACGGTGACAAACCACAGTAGGCATCTGCCACTAACCATGACCAAAAGAATTTCACAGTGTGTGGTCAACGTTGAAAACTCATAACACGAGTCACAAATGGTCAGAGGGGAAAACAATGGGCTGGGAACACTAGTTATCAACTAGCAAGTACAAAGACCTTCAACAAGTAGTGGCACGGTGTGGCTAGCGTGCACAGTGAGCAACCAAAGGATACATACGTCACTGACTATGACCAAAGAAGTCCACTATGTGTGGACAACACTGCCAACTCATAACATGAGTCGCAAATGGTCAGAGGGAGAGACAATGGTTTGGGAACCATATGCAGCGACTAGAAAGGACAAAAAAATTCAATAAGTAGTGGCACAGTGTGGCTGCTATGCACACCAAACAACCAAACTAGGCATATGTCACTGACAATACCCAAAAAATTTCAATATGGGTGGTCAACGTTCACAACCCATAACACGAGTCACAAATGGTCAGAGGGGGAAATAATGGTTTCAGAATGTTAGTTTTCAACAAGCAAGGACAACGGCATTCAATAATTAGTAGCACGGTGTGGGTACCATGCACAATGGCCGACCAATGTACGCATATGTACTGCCTTTAGCCAAAAAAATCCGCTGTGTGTGGTCAACATTTACAACTCATAATACAAGTCACAAATGGTCAGAGGGGGGAACGATGGTTTGGGAACACCAGGTATCAATTAGCAAGCAAAAGGACCTTCAATAAGTAGTGGCACAGTGTGGCTACCATGTACAATGACCAACCAAAGTAGGCATATGTCACTGACCATGACCATAGAATGTCACTATGTGTGGTCAACTTTGACAACTCATAACACGACTCACAAATGGTCGGAGGGGGAAACAATGGTTTGTGAATACTAGTTATCGACTAGCAACTACAAAGACCTTCAATATGCAGTGGCACAGTGTGGCTGCCATGTACAGTGACCAACCAATGTATGCATATGTCACTGACCATGACCAAAGAATTTCACTTCAAGTGGTCAACGTTGACAACTCACAACAAGAGTCACAGATAGTCAGAGGGGGTAACAATGTTTTGGGAATACTAGCTATCAACTAGAAAGCACAACGACCTTCAATACGTAGTGACACGGCGTGGCAACCATGCACGGTGACAAACCAAAGTAGGCATCTGCCACTAACCATGACCAAAAGAATTTCACAGTGTGTGGTCAACGTTGAAAACTCATAACACGAGTCACAAATGGTCAGAGGGGGAAACAATGGGCTGGGAACACTAGTTATCAACTAGCAAGTACAAAGACCTTCAACAAGTAGTGGCACGGTGTGGCTACCATGTACAATGACCAACCAAAGTAGGCATCTGCCACTAACCATGACCAAAAGAATTTCACAGTGTGTGGTCAACGTTGAAAACTCATAACACGAGTCACAAATGGTCAGAGGGGGAAACAATGGGCTGGGAACACTAGTTATCAACTAGCAAGTACAAAGACCTTCAACAAGTAGTGGCACGGTGTGGCTAGCTTGCACAGTGAGCAAGCAAAGGATAAATACGTCACTGACTATGACCAAAGAAGTCCTCTATGTGTGGTCAATACTGACAACTCATAACATGAGTCGCAAATGGTCAGAGGGAGAGACAATGGTTTGGGAACCATATGCAGCGACTAGAAACGACAAAGAACTTCAATAAGTAGTGGCACGGTGTGGCTACTATGCACACCAATCAACCAAACTAGGCATATGTCACCGACAATCACCAAAAAATTTCAATATGGGTGGTCAACGTTCACAACCCATAACACGAGTCACAAATGGTCAGAGGGGGAAATAATGGTTTCGGAATATTAGTTTTCAACAAGCAAGGACAACGACATTCAATAAGTAGTAGCACGGTGTGGGTACCATGCACAATAGCCGACCAATGTAGGCATATGTACTGCCTTTGGCCAAAGAAATCCGCTGTGTGTGGTCAACGTTTACAACTCATAATACAAGTCACAAATGGTCAGAGGGGGGAACGATGGTTTGGGAACACCAGGTATCAACTAGCAAGCACAAGGACCTTCAATAAGTAGTGGCACGGTGTGGCTACCATGTACAATGACCAACCAAAGTAGGCATATGTCACTGACCATGACCATAGAATGACACTATGTGTGGTCAACTTTGACAACTCATAACACGACTCACAAATGGTCAGAGGGGGAAACAATGGTTTGTGAATACTAGTTATCGACTAGCAAGTACAAAGACCTGCAATATGCAGTGGCACAGTGTGGCTGCCATGTACAGTGACCAACCAATGTATGCATATGTCACTGACCATGACCAAAGAATTTCACTTCAAGTGGTCAACGTTGACAACTCACAATAAGAGTCACAGATAGTTAGAGGGGGTAACAATTTTTTGGGAATACTAGCTATAAACTAGAAAGCACAAAGACCTTCAATACGTAGTCACACGGTGTGGCAACCATGGACAGTGACAAACCAAAGTAGGCATATGCCAATATCCATGACCAAAAGAATTTCACATTGTGTGGTCAACGTTGAAAACTCATAAACTGAGTCACAAATGGTCACAGGGGGAACCAATGGGTTGCGAACACTAGTTATCAACTAGCAAGTAGAAATACCTTCAACGAGTAGTGGCACGGTGTGGCTAGCGTGACCAAAGGATACATACGTCACTGACTATGACCAAAGAAGTCCACTATGTCTGGTCAACACTGACAACTCATAACACGAGTCACACATGATGAGAGGGAGAGACAATGGTTTGGGAACCATATGTAGCGACTAGAAAGGACAGAGAACTTAAATATGTAGTGGCACGGTGTGGATACCATGCACAATGACCGACCAAAGTAGGCATATGTACTGCCTTTGACCAAATAAATCTGCTGTATGTGGTCAACGTTGACAACTCATAATACGAGTCACAAGTGGACAGAGGGGGGGATGATGGTTTGGGAAAACCAGGTATCAACTAACAAGCACAAGGATCTTCAATAATCAGTGGCACAGTGTGGCTACCATGTACAATCACCAACCAAAGTAGGCATATGTCACTGACCATGACCAAAGAATGCCACTATGTGTGGTCAACTTTGACAACTCATAATACGAGTCACAAATGGTCAAAGGGGGAAACAATGGTTTGTGAATACTAGTTATTGACTAGCAAGTACAAAGACCTTCAATATGCAGTGGAACAGTGTGGCTACCATGCACAGTGACCAACCAAAGTATGCATTTGTCAATGACCATGACCAAAGAATTCCACTTGATGTGGTCAACGTTGACAACTCACAACAAGTGTCACAGATAGTCACAGGGGGAAATAATGGTTTGGGACCACTAGCTATCAACTAGAAAACACAAAGACCTTCAATACGTAGTGACACAACGTGGCAACCATGTACAGTGACAAACCAAAGTAGGCATATGCCACTAACCATGACCAAAAGAATTTCACAGTGTGTGGTCAACGTTGAAACCTCATAACACAAGTCACAAATGGTCAGAGGGGGAAGCAATGGGTTAAGAACACTAGTTATCACCTAGCAAGTACAAAGACCTTCAACAAGTAGTGGCACAGTGTGGCTAGCGTGCACAGTGACCAACCAGAGGATACATACGTCACTAACCATGACCAAAGAAGTCCACTATGTTTGGTCAACACTGACAACTCATAACATGAGTCGCAAATGGTCAGAGGGAGAGACAATGGTTTGGGAACCATATGTAGCGACTAGAAAGGACAAAGAAATTCAATAAGTAGTGGCATGGTGTAGCTACTATGCACACCAAACAACCAAACTAGGCATATGTCACTGACCATCACCAACAAATTTCAATATGGGTGGTCAACGTTCACAACCCATAACACGAGTCACAAATGGTCAGAGGGGGAAACAATGGTTTCGGAACATTAGTTTTTCAACTAGCAAGGACAACGACATTCAATAAGTAGTAGCACAGTGTGGCTACCATGCACAATGACCGACCAAAGTAGGCAAATGTACCTCCTTTGACCAAAGAAATCCACTGTGTGTGGTCAACGTTTACAACTCATAATAAGAGTCAAAAATGGTCAGAGGGGGGAACGATGGTTTGGGAACACCAGGTATCAACTAGCAAGCACAAGGACCTTCAATAAGCAGTGGCACGGTGTGGCTACCATGTACAATGACCAACCAAAGTAGGCATATGTCACTGACCATGACCAAAGAATGTCACTATGTGTGGTCAACTTTGACAACTCATAACTCTAGTCACAAATGGTCGGAGGGGGAAACAATGGTTTGTGAATACTAGTTATCGACTAGCAAGTACCGAGATCTTCAATATGTAGTGGCACAATGTAGCTACAATGCACAATGACCAACCAAAGTATGCATATGTCACTGAGCATGACCAAAGGATTTCACTTCATGTGGTCGACGCTGACAACTCACAACAAAAGTCATACATAGGGAGGGGGTAACAATGGTTACACTAGTTATCAACTAGAAAGCACAAAGACCTTCAATACATAGTGACACGGCGTGGCAACCATGTACAGTGACAAACCAAAGTAGGCATATGCCACTAACCATGACTAACAGAATTTCATACTGTGTGGACAACGTTGAAAACTCATAACACGAGTCTCAAATGGTCAGAGGGGGAAACAATGGGTTGGGAACACTAGTTATCAACTAGCAAGTACAAAGACCTTCAACCAGTAGTGGCACGGTGTGGCTAGCGTACATAGTGACCAACCAAAGGATGCATACGTCACTGAATATGACCAAAGAAGTCCACTATGTGTGGTTAACATTGACAACTCATAACACCAGTCACAAATGGTCAGACGGAGAGAAAATGGATTGGGAACCCTATGTAGCGACTAGAAAGGACAAAAAACTTCAATAAGCAGTGGCACGGTGTGGCTACTATGCACACCGAACAACCAAACTAGGCATATGTCACTGACCATGACCAAAGAATTTCAACATGGGTGGTCAATGTTCACAACGCATAACACGAGTCAGAAATGGTCAGAGGGGGAAACAATGGTTTCGGAATATTAGTTTTCAACTAGCAAGTACCACGACCTTCAATAAGTAGTAGCACGGTTTGGCTACCATGCACAATGACCGACCAAAGTAGGCATATGTACTGCCTTTGACCAAAGAAATCCGCTGTGTGTGGTCAACGTTGAGAACTCATAATACGAGTTACAAATGGCCAGAGGGGGGGACGATGGTTTTGGAACACTAGGTATCAACTAGCAAGCACAAGGACCTTCAATAAGTAGTGGCACAGTGTGGCTACCATGTTCAATGACCAACCAAAGTAGGCATATGCCACTAACCATGACCAACTGAATTTCACAGTGTGTGGTCAACGTTGAAAACTCATAACACGAGTCACAAATGGTCAGAGGGGGAAACAATGGGTTGGGAACACTAGTTATCAACTAGCAAGTACAAAGACCTTCAACAAGTATAGGCATGGTGGGGCTAGCGTGCACAGTGACGAACCAACGGATGCATACGTCACTTACTATGACCAAAGAATTCCACTATGTGTGGTCAACATTGACAACTCATAACACGAGTCACAAATGGTCAGAGGGAGAGACAATGGTTTGGAAACCCTATGTATCGACTAGAAAGGACAAAGAACTTCAAGACGTGGTGGCACGGTGTGGCTACCATGTGTCAATGCACCGAATAGCAACGGTCTAGAAAACGGGTCCCGACATGGGACCAACCGCTCTTGGTATTGCAACCAAGATAACATATCACCCTTGAACGAGGGATGCACACTTTAGGTTCGTTTGGTTTGCAACCTCACGAAATCTGCATGTTGGTCTTTAGTGTCAACCTTTGGTTGGACACTCTGTGAGGAGTCTCAAAGGCAAGAAGTGTAAATGGATGCATGCAAGGTACAGGCTTTTATACTAAGAGAGCTTTGCTAAAGCTTCTTCTTGTAGTGGTTCCACTGGAGCCAACCTCAACCTACAGTCCTACTTGGCATGTCCTTAGACTGCCAAGTGTCATCCTCAAGCCAGGCTCTAGCAAGCTTCCTAGAAGCTTCCTGTCCCAGTTTTGGCCACAAAGAAAATTGCGGCCATTGCGGGGTTTGAACCCGCAACCTCTCGTTTGAGACTCCGGTGCCTATTCAACCATGCCAAAAAGGTATGGTTCCTATGATGAGCCACAGGGTACATACCCATTATGGGTTGTGCATTCCTGGCCCATCTCAGAATAGACCAAGGGGACGTACTCCACAGAGCAGTGCATGCCTTGTCTGTATGTGTAGCTAGCCAGCTAGGCAGTGGACAAGGTGCATACTATTTCAACAAATCTCTCCCTTGCACCTCTGTCCATGTGGCGCTTACTTGGCTCCATCAATGCCTTGGGGCTCACCCTTCCTCTGTCGCAATCGTCATGCCAAATCCACGAATGCCTGCATAGTGCAAGTCGCTCTCCAGCGGCTTGGTCATGCAGTCAGCAAGCATGCTCTTTGTTCCGCAGTGCTGCAAGTCCGCCACGTTCTTCATGACCAGGTCACGTGAGTAGTGGTAACGTATGTCGATGTGCTTCGTTCTTCGGGAGATGATCTCGTCTTCAGCCATTGAGATGGCGCTCATGTTGTCCACGTGTACGACCGTGGCATCCTTCTGTGGAACTGTCATTTCGCCAAGGAGGTTGTGCAGCCACTGAGTCTCTTTGCACAACTCAGACAGAGCAGCATACTCTACCTCAGCCGTGGACACGAAAACACAATCCTGCTTCCTGCTGGCCCATGAGATGGCAGCGCCATTCAAGATGCACACGTATGCAGAGGTAGATTTCCTGTCGTTGAGGTTTACTCCCTAGTCAGCATCGGTGTAGCACTTCAGGCGAAGGGGTTCCGTTCCTTCTTGGCCTCCAAGGACAAGGCCCATGTGACATGTCTTCTGCAGGTAGTGCAAGATGCGCTTGACTGCCTGCCAATGTTGTGGTCCAGGGTTGGCCACGAATCTGCTCACTTGTCCCACAGTATAGCAGATGTCCGGACGAGTCCCTACCATGGCGTACATGATGCTACCCATGGGGGACTGGTAGGGGATGTCTTGCATCTCCCTTTGTTCTGCTTTGTTGCTTGGCGACATGGAGGCCTTCAGCTTCGTATCGGTCGTCATGGGGGTGCTGATAGGTTTGCAGTCTTTCATGTGGTAGCGCTTCAGTACCTCACCGATATATTTGGTTTGGTCGAGTTCGATGGTGCCTGCTACTCAGTTGCGGTGGATGGCAATCCCGAGGTAGTACTCGAGAGGACCCATGTCCTTCATCTTGAACCTTTTGCTGATGTCAGACTTCAGCTCATCCAGTAGCTCGACCGAAGATGATCAGATGATCAGATCATCCACGTACAGTACAACCAGTATCAGCCCTCTCCCATCATCGTGCATGTACATGCTCGAGTCATTCTGGCAATGCGCGAAGTAGAGATCGGTCATGAAACCGTCCATCTCTTTGTACCATATCCTTGGGGCCTGTTTCAGCCCGTAGAGCGCTTTCACCAACTTGCACACCTTGCCCTTGGGAGCTTCGACTCCTTTGGACACCTCCATCAACACTTCCTTGTGAAGCTTCCCATAAAGAAAAGCTGTCTTGACGTCCATCTGGTGTATCTCCAGGTTCTTTGCGGCTGCAATGCCAAGGAGAGCGCAGATGGATGCAAAGGTCACGACGGGCGCGAACGTCTCATCGTACTCGGAGCCCGAGCGTTGAGAGAACCCCTCAGCCACTACCCTTGCCTTGAACTTGTCGATGCTGCCGTCTTGCTTCTTCTTCACTCGGAGGACCCACTTGGATCCCACCACGTGGACCTTGTCGGGTCTATCCACCAGCACTCACGTGCCGTTCTCAGCAATGGACGCAAGCTCGCTATCCACTGCCTCCTTCCATTTGGCCGCATCTGGGCCATTCATCGCCTCTGCCACTGTGGATGGCTCTCCCTGAGCCATGCACGACCAGCTAAGGCCGGTCCAGTCATCTTCATACCGCAAAGCTGTTTTCTTTGGTCACAAACTGCGCCAGGGTGCTGGTGCGACTTCTTGCGTTGGTGCTGATACTTCCACAGGTGGTGGTTTGTCGTCGTCGTCGTCGTCGTCAGAAGAGTCGTCAGACTCCAAGTCAGAATCGGAAGCTCCGGACGCCTTGGCATCTGTGTCCATGTCTGATGATGTGTCATCCTCTGCAGCTACTCTCCCATTCCCACCGCCTGCTGGCAAAGCGAGCCAGTTGTCGGGTGCTTGGTCTCTGGACTCAAGCAACACTATCCACTCTCCCACTTTGGGAGCGAGGATTGGGTCCGGCAGCTCTCCCTCTCCAATGGTGCGTTCGTCGAACACGACGTCGTGGCTCCTCACGAGCTTGCCTGCTGCCTGGTCCCAAAGCCGATAGGCTTTGTGTGATGTGTCGTACCCAACCATGACGCACTTCCTGGAACGTGCGTCCAGCTTGCCTCCACCTTCTCCTGACTGGATCTTCACCCATGAAGTTGACCCAAACACCTTCAGATGAAATGCGTTAGGTTTCTTTCCTGACCATGCTTCCTGTGGGGTCTTCAGCTACTTGTCCTGCTCCTTTCCACGCTTCTGCATGGTGGTCGCAGGTGTGAGGTTCAAGAGGTAGCAAGCCGTTGTTGCTGCTTCATCCCAAAAGCGAGGTGGGAGCTTGGCATCGAAGAGCATGCTTCGCACCATGCTGAGTAGGGTCTGGTTCATCCCCTCGGCAACGTCGTTACTTTGGGGGTTGTAAGGGGTGGTTTGCTCGTGGCGGATGCCATGATGCTTGAGCCAAGGCTTGCATGCCTCGTACTCACCCCCGTTGTCACTTCATAGCGTCTTCACTTTCTTGGACGTTTGCCGCTCCACCATGGCGACAAAATCGAGGAGCTTCTCCTTGACCCCTCCCTTTGTTTTGAGGAAGTAGATCCACAACTTACGGCTGTGGTAATCGATGAAGGTCAGGAAGTAATCGCTTCCTTCGATAGACGGTAAGCGGAAGGGTCCACACACGTCACTGTTTATCAGTTCCAAGACATGCTCTGCTCGTTGACCTCCTCTCCCAAACAACTTCTTCTTTGCCTTCACTTGGAGGCATGGTTCACACAATGTACACCCTTCTCCATGATTCATGGTGTACCCTTCCATTCCGTGGACTACCTCTTCCTCCTGCATCTTTTGCAGTGTGCTGTTGGCCACGTGGCCAAATTGCCGGTGCCACAGCTCAGCATCAGTGTCCTTGGTTGATGTGGCGGCCGCAATGGTCGCCGGTGGTGCATCCTTTGGCTCTGGTGCCACTGTCTTTGTGGCACATTCAAGTTCCTCATCCGATGCCTTGGTGACTTTCGTTTGAAGCACGTAGAGGCCGTCGACTCTTGGAACTTGAAGCATGAGGTCATCTTTGGTGTACAAAATCTGGATGTCCTCGTTTTTTGGACCACCGCTTCCTTGTTGGTGAACACCACTGTCATGTTGTTGTCGGTGATTTGTGAGACGGATGGCAAGTTGGATGCCAAGGAGGGCATGTACACCACCTTTTGAAGGTTGACCGCCTTCTCCGCACCGTTCACATTGAACATGGTCACCTTGTCCCCTTCGTCCATGGCTTGGACGACGCCGCCGTTTGCACACTTGATGTGCATGACAGATTCGGCCACAAAGACAAATCCACCATTCTCTTTTGATGAGTGGTGGTTGGTGCCCGAGTCAAGGGCGAATGCCCCGGGCCTAAGGATCGCTGCCCCCTTCATGGGCAGCCCCCTAGCCATCATGTTGGTGAGCTCCTTCTTTTCCTTCCCACCTTTATTCCCGCCTTCTTTCTTGGGACTACAGCAGTCCCTAGCCCAGTACCCAGCATTACCACAGTTGTGACATTTGCCGGGCTTCTTGGAACTCTTCCCACCACTGTTGCCTTTCCCTCCACCGCCACCGCTTCCGCTGTTACCTTGACGAGAGCGAGAGCTTGCACCTTGTCCACTGAAGTGAGAGGTATATGCTGAGATGTTTGCCTCACTGCCACAGCGTCGCATGGACTCGTTGCGGACGTGTTCGGTGACAGCCTCATACGTCAGATCCGCCTCCTTCCAACCGCCAAATACGGTGATCAAGGACCCCCAGCTTTCCGGTAGCGCCATTAGAGGGATCATGGCATGCATGTTGGAGTCGAGCTTCTATTCCATTTGCTGGACCTCTTGCAGCACGTTCTCGAACGACTACAAAAATGCGGGTATCGATTCTCCTTCGTTCACCCTCATCGACATCAACCATTGGAAGATGAAGAGTCAGTTTGCTAGGGCGTTCGATTGATGCACACGTGAGAGCTATGCGTAGGCCTCGGCTGTTGGCTCTAGTGGGTGTGAAGGCACCCTCAAGGATGCCTAGCTCTCACTGGTTCATGCTACCAAGGTTTGGGGCAGCCAATGGACACCTTTGGTGAAGAGTGTGGAGCACAAGGATCACGGATGTGAGTGGGCAGAACACGTCGCATTCAGTAGAACTGAATCAAAACATGATTTTGTTACTTATCATAGTGAGATTACATCAGATCCTTATAGCCTGTGATCTAAGCTTTCCAACGCATCCAAACACGCTCAAAACAGAGCAGTAGAGCCCCTGCTACGGCCATCGAAGTAACACTTGGTGGAGCCGCCCACCTTGCCTTGCACGCTAGGCAGCGGGAGGCGCTTCGACGATGACCCGTCGAAGCACCTTTCCTTGCCCAGAAGTCAAGGAGAAGTTCACCCTGGTCAAGGAGAGTCTTCTGGTTGCTTCTTATATGGCCCTGGTGTATTTGGGGGTCGTTGGAGACGAACTCAAATCACTGGTGGTGGATTATCCCGCCACCCATGGCGGATACCAGATTCCACCCCCCCAACACCCGAATTTCGGGCTAGGCTAACTTTCTGAATACTGACTCAAATCGAGCGATTCAAAGCTCGATCCTGCATGGAAAAATCCAAGGAATCCAAATCTACAGTCAGATCAGGTTTTCTACCACTCCTCAGTGGTCGAACCAGGAAGTACACTCAACGGCACTCATGGCAAGGGGCACACCATGTCAACAATCTCCCCCTTGCACCGCAGCCTTGATGCCCTGTCCTTGGAACCTGTAGCATTTTAAACTTCACAGCGCAGACCGAGTTCCATGCAGCTCGCATCGTGCCNTTTCGGGCTAGGCTAACTTTCTGAATACTCACTCAAATCGAGCGATTCAAAGCTCGATCCTGCATGGAAAAATCCAAGGAATCCAAATCTACAGTCAGATCAGGTTTTCTACCACTCCTCAGTGGTCGAACCAGGAAGTACACTCAACGGCACTCATGGCAAGGGGCACACCATGTCAACAATCTCCCCCTTGCACCGCAGCCTTGATGCCCTGTCCTTGGAACCTGTAGCATTTTAAACTTCACAGCGCAGACCGAGTTCCATGCAGCTCGCATCGTGCCTGTCCTTGGGCTGTGCCTTGGTCATGGCGTCTGCGAGCATGCGCTTAGTGCCACAATGCACGATAGCCGCATCTCCCTTTGCCACCAAGTCTCACACATAGTGATGCCGGATCTCGATGTGCTTGGTCCTCCTGTGCAACACTGGGTTCTGGGTGAGGCTGATGGCACTCATGTTTTCAACGTTGAGTACCGTCGGCTTCCTTTGCGGCACGCCGATCTCCTTTAGCAGCCGCCTCAGCCACAGTGCCTCCTTTGCGGCTTCCGCGAGCGCGATGTACTCCGCTTCGGTGCTAGACAACGCCACAAAGTCCTGCAAACTACTTGCCCATGAAACCGCTATACCACCAAGCACAAACACGTACCCGGACGTTGATTTTCTGTCATCCACATCACCAGCCCAGTTGGCATCCGAGTAGCCGACCATCTGGAGGGAGTCTTCATGCGCTCCCCCTCCAAACATGAGCCGCAACTGTTTTGTCGCCTTGAGATAGCAGAGGATCCGCTTCACATCTTGCTAATGCAGAGGCCCGGGGTCAGCAACGTAGCGGCTCACTTGGCCCTCCGCGAAGGCCAGGTCGGGCCGCGTCGCCACCATGGCGTACATGATGCTCCCCACTACGGACTGGTATGGCACACATGCCTGTCAGGAATGCTGTCCTGGCGTGCCCTGAACTGCCTGAGTGTGCACGGCTACTTAGTGCAAAGAGACTTCCAAGGAAGGTGTGTGCTTTGGGTCGCCACAACACCAAGTACAGAATTCTGGCAGAACATAGATTAAGGAAACTGAGAAAGGCTGTGAATCATTAATCGTTGGTTATTTTGGTGATTTTACATCAAATTCGTATAGCATGTGATCTAAGCTTTCCAACGCATCCAAGCACGTCCAAAACGGAGCAGTAGAGCCCCTGCTACGGCCGTCAAAGTAACCCTTGGTGGAGCCGCCCACCATGCCTTGCACGCTAGGCAACGGGAGGCGCTTCGATGATGACCCGTCGGAGCGCCTTTCCTCGCCCATAAGTCAAGGAGAAGTTCATCCTGGTCAAGGAGGTCCCCCTGGTCACTTCGTTCATGCCCCTGGTGCATTTGGAGCTCGTTGGAGACGAACTCGGACCACCGCGGTGGAATAATCCCGTCAATGACGGAGACCCAGATTCCACCCCCCAACCACCCGAACTTCGGATGGGGCTAACTTTCTGAATTCTCAACCAAATTGAGCAACTGAAAGCTCGAAACCGCATGGCAAAATCCAGGGAGTCCAAATGTGCAATCAGATTGGACATCCAACCACTCTCCACTGTTCGAAAGGAAAATGGCAAACGGCATCCATGGTAGGGGCACTTTTTTAAAAAGGGTTCGGTCACCATATACCCGAATAGTAGAAATATAAAACTCATTCGCCCGTCGTCGAGCGAGAAATAACCTAACTACCCATCGGCCGCCGCTACCGCCATGCCAGTAACAAAGAAAACAAACGAAAATGCATGGCGAGACCACATGCCATGCGCTGAGGACTCATGGTATGCGGCGCCCTCCGCTAGTATCACAAACCCTTTCGTTGAAGGGTTTGTGATACTTGCGGGGGTAGGTTTGTTTAGAGTTTGAGGGGAGTTCGAGACTCCCCATGCGTTGAAAGGGAACCTGCTGGGCCCCGCTACCGCGGGGCCCAGCAGGAGCCCGCGCAAAAATAAAACCCTAAAACCTTCAATGTAATTAGGGGTATAGTTTGAATGCGGTTTGCGTGTTAAAATCATAGGTTTGCGTTTAAAAAAAATTATCGAAAACGAAAGAAGGGCGTTTTCGCTCGATCGCGAGGGAGCGATGACCGCTTTGTTTTTTTTTTTTTTTTTT
>SZWC01000129.1:370933-446203 GCA_023375785.1 Penium margaritaceum | reverse complement strand
GGACACCTTTGGTGAAGAGTGTGGAGCACAAGGATCACGGATGTGAGTGGGCAGAACACGTCGCATTCAGTAGAACTGAATCGAAACACGGTTTTGTTACTTAGCATAGTGAGATTACATCAGATCCTTATAGCCTGTTATCTAAGCTTTCCAACACATCCAAGCACGCCCAAAACAGAGCAGTAGAGCCCCTGCTACGGCCGTCGAAGTAACCCTTGGTGGAGCCGCCCACCTTGCCTTGCACGCTAGGCAACGGGAGGCGTTTTGACGATGACCCGTCGAAGCGCCTTTCCTTGCCCAAAAGTCAAGGAGAAGTTCACCCTGGTCAAGGAGAGTCTTCTGGTTGCTTCCTTTATGGCCCTGGTGCATTTGGGGGTCGTTGGAGACGAACTCGGATCACTGGTGGTGGATTATCCCGCCACCTATGGCGGGTACCAGATTCCACCCCCCCAACACCCGAATTTCGGGCTAGGCTAACTTTCTGAATACTCACTCAAATCGAGCGATTCAAAGCTCGATCCTGCATGGAAAACTCCAAGGAATCCAAATCTAAAGTCAGATCAGGTTTTCTACCACTCCTCAGTTATCAAACCAGGAAGTACACTCAACGGCACTCATGGCAAGGGGCACATCATGTCAACATCGGCAGCCAACGTGCATCCTGTGATGTGGGAGTGTTGAGTCTCGTTGATGGACGCCACAAGTATGGTGAGAGCCATGTTGTTCTTCATCATCCATGCCGCAAGGTCAGCCGCATGTGTCGTCACCGTCGCATCGGCGGGTGCTGTCTCGGTCCCTTTTAGGATGTCGAGGTAGCCACGCACATTCATGACAATCTCAAACTGCCAGTTTTACCAGGGAAAACCTGTCCCCGTGAATTTGGACATACCCGCCTCAAGGCGGGCATGAGTCGGATCCACCATTTTTGGCAGTTTCTCCTCTTCTCTGCTTCGCTGCTACTCTGCTTCGTTGAGGCCGATGAGGCTGATGAGGCTGCTGACTGCGACCATTGTCAAAGGTGCAGTTGTTTCCATTGCATACCCCTCCCGCCAATGATCACCTAAGGCGTTGGTGCCGTCGTGAGAGAACAGACTCGGGGTCGTAAGACCTTCTAAAAAGGAATAGAGCTTAATCCCATTGGGGCTCGAGAGTCTTGTCCAACATGGACAGAGCTGTTCCTCGTCCCCTAGTCCGCCACGTACGCGCACCCTACCTGAAGAAGCCAATGGAGCCGATGGAGCAGATTGGAGCCTTCTGATCTTCGTGTACCCATTGTAGCTGTACCCCCTGCAAGACCACGCGCTAGTCGGTCTTGGAAGCGTGCCTTAGAACCAGAAGTGTGGACCCATAACACTTTGTCAATGCGCCGGATAGCAACATTCTAGAAACCGGGTCCCAACATGGGAGGCCGCCAAGCGCTCTTGGTATTGCAACCAAGATAACATATCACCCTCGAATGAGGGATCTACACTTTAGGTTTGTTTGGTTTGTAACCTCACGAAGTCTGCATGTTGGTCTTTAGTGTCAACCTTTGGTTGGACACTCTGTGAGGAGTCTCAAAGGCAAGAACTGTAAATGGATGCATGCAATGGATACAGGCTTTTATAGTTGCAGAGCTTTGCTAAAGCTTGTGCTTGTAGTGGCTCCATAGGATCCAACCTCAACCTACAGTCCTACTTGGCACGTCCTTAGACCCCCAAGTGTCATCCTCAAGCCAGGCTCTAGTAAGCTTCATAGAAGCATCCTGTCCCAGTTTTGGCTACAAAGAATATTGCGGCCGCCACGGGGTTTGAACCCGCAACCTCTCGTTTGAGACTCCAGTGCCTATACAACCATGCCAAAAAGGTATGGTTCCTATGATGAGCCACAGGGGACATACCCATTATGGGCAGTGCATTCCTGGCCCATCTCAGGACACAGCAAGGGGACGTATTCCACAGAGCAGTGCATGCCTTGTCAGTATGTGTAGCTAGCCAGCTAGGTAGTGGACAAGGTGCATACTATTTCAACACTATGCATACCAAACAGCCAAACTATGCATATGTCACTGACCATGACCAAAGAATTTCAGTATGGGTGGTCAACGTTCACAACCCATAACACGAGTCACAAATGGTTAGAGGGGGAAACAATGAATTCAGAATATTAGTTTTCAACTAGCAAGGACAACGACCTCAAATAATTAGTAGCACGGTGTGGCTACCATGCACAATGACCGACCAAAGTAGGCATATCTACTGCCTTCGACCAAAGAAATCTGCTTTGTGTGGTCAACGTTGACAACTCATAATACGAGTCACAAATGGTCAGAGGGGGGAAAGATGGTTTGGGAACACCAGGTATCAACTAGCAAGCACAAGGACCTTCAACAAGTAGTGGCACGGTGTGGCTACCATGTACAATGACCAACCGTAGTAGGCATTTGTCACTGACCATGACCAAAGAATGTCACTATGTGTGGTCAACTTTGACAACTCATAACACAAGTCACAAATGTTCAGAGGGGGAAACAATGGTTTGTGAAGACTAGTTATCGACTAGCAAGTACAAAGACCTTCAATATGTAGTGGCACAGTGTGGCTACCATGCACAGTGACCAACCAAAGTATGCATATGTCACTGACCATGAGCAAAGAATTTCACTTCATGTTGTCAACCTCGACAACTCACAACAAGAGTCACAGATAGTCAGAGGGGGTAACAATGGATTTGGGAACACTAGCTATCAACTAGAAAGCACAAAGACTTTCAATACGTAGTGATACGGCGTGGAAACCATGTACAGTGACAAAACAAAGTAGGCATATGCCACTAACCATGAACAACAGGATTTCACAGTGTGTGGTCAACGTTGAAAACTCATAACACGAGTCACAGATGGTCAGAGGGGGAAACAATGGGTTGGGAATACTAGTTATCAACTAGTAAGTACGAAGACCTTCAACAAGTAGTGGCACGGTTTGGCTAGCGTGCAAAGTGAAAAACCAATGGAAGCATACATCACTGATTATGTCCAAAGAAGTCCCCTATGTGTGGTCAACATTGACAACTCATAACACGAGTCACAAACGGTCAGAGGGAGAGACAATGGTTTGGGAACCCTATGTCTCGACTAGAAAGGACAAAGAAATTCAATAAGTAGTGGCACGCTACGGCTACTATGCATACCGAACAACCAAACTAGGCATATGTCACTGACCATGCCCAAAGAATTTCAGTATGGGTGGTCAACGTTCACAACCCATAACACGAGTCACAAATGGTCAGAGGGGGAAAAAATGGTTTGGGAATATTAGTTTTTAACTAGCACGGACAACGACCTTCAAAAATTAGTAGCACACTGTAGCTACCATGCAGAATGACTGACCAAAGTACGCATATGTACTGCCTTTGACCGAAGAAATCCGTTGTGTGTGGTCAACGTTGACAACTCATATTGCGAGTCACAAATGGTCAAAGAGGGGAACGATGGTTCGGTAACACCAGGTATTAAGTAGCAAGCGCAAGGACCTTCAATATGTAGTGGCACGGTGTGGCTACCATGTACAATCATTAACAAAAATAGGCATATGTCACTGACCATGACCGAAGAATGTCAATATGTGTGGTGAACTTTGACAACTCATTACACGAGTCAGAAATGGTCAGAGGGGGAAACAATGGTTTGTGAATACTAGTTATCAATTAGCAAGGACAAAGACCTTCAATATGTAGTGGCACAGTGTGGCTACCATGCACAGTGACCAACCAAAGTATGCATATGTCACTGACCATGACGAAAGAATTTCACTTCATGTGGTCAACATTCACAACTCACAACCGGAGTCACACATAATCAGAGGGGGTAACAATGGTTTGGGAACACTAGCTAACAACTAGAAAGCACAAAGACCTTCAATACGTAGTGACACGGCGTGGAAACCATGTACAGTGACAAACCAAAGTAGGCATATGCCACTAACCATGACCAAAAGAATTTCACAGTGTGTGGTCAACGTTGAAAACTCATAACACGAGTCACAAATCGTCAGAGGGGGAAAAAATGGGTTGGGAACACTAGTTATCAACTAGAAGGTACAAAAACCTTCAACAAGTAGTGGCACGGTGTGGCTAGCGTGCACAGTGATCAACGAAAGGATGCATACGTCACTGACTATGACCAAAGATGTCCACTATGTGTAGTCAACATTGACAACTCATAACACGCGTCACAAATGGACAGATGGAGAGACATTGGTTTGGGAACCCTATGTTTCAACTAGAAAGGACAAAGAACTCCAATACGTAGTAGCACGGTGAGGGTACTATGCACACCGTACAACCAAACTAGGCATATGTCACCGACCATGACCAAAGAATTTCACTATGGGTGGTCAACGTTCACAACCCATAACACGAGTTACAAATCGTCAGAGGGAGAAACAATGGTTTCGGAATATTAGTTTTCAACTAGCAAGGACAACAACCTTCAATAATTAGTAGCACGGTGTGGCTATCATGCACAATGACCGACCAAAGTAGGCATATGTACTACCTTTGACCAAAGAAATCCGCCATGTGTGGTCAACGTTGACAACTCATAATACGAGTCACAAATGGTTAGAGGGGGAACGATGGTTTCGGAACACCAGGTATCAACTAGCAAGCACAAGGAACTTCAATAAGTAGTGGTACGGTGTGGCTACCATGTACAATGACCAACCAAAGTAGGCGTATGTCACAGACCATGACCAAAGAATGTCACTATGTGTGGTCAACTGTGGCAACTCATAACACGAGTCACAAATGCTCAGAGGGGGAAAGAATGGTTTGTGAATACTAGTTATCTACTAGCAAATAAATAGACCTTTAACATGTAGTGGCACAGTATGGCTACCATGCACAGTGACCAACCAAATTATGCATATGTCACTGACCATGACCAAAGAATGTCACTTCATGTGGTCAACGTTGACAACTCACAACAATAGTCACAGATAGTCAGAGGGGGTAACAATGGTTTGGGAACACTAGCTATCAATTAGAAAGCACAAAGACCTTCAATACGTAGTGACACGGCGTGGCAACCATGTATAGTGACAAACCAAAGTAGGCATATGCCACTAACCATGACCAACAGAATCTCACAGTGTGGTCAACGTTGAAAACTCATAACACGAGTCACAAATGGTCAGAGGGGGAAACAATGGGTTGGGAACACTAGTTATCAACTAGCAAGTACAAAGAACTTCAACAAGTAGTGGCACGGTGTGGCTAGCGTGGAAAGTGACCAACCAAAGGATGCATACGTCACTGACTATGACCAAAGAAGTCCACTATGTGTGGTCAACATTGACAACACATAACACGAGTCAAAAATGGCCAGAGGGAGAGACAATGGTTTGGGAACCCTATGTAGCGACTAGAAAGGACAACTAACTTCAATAAGTAGTGGCACGGTGTGGCTACTATGCAGACCAAACAACCAAAATAGGCATATGTCATTGACCATGAAAAAAGAATTTCAATATGGGTGGTCAACGTTCACAACCCATAACACGAGTCACAAATGGTCAAAGAGGGAAACAATGGTTTTGGAAAATTATTTTTCAACTAGCAAGTACAACGACATTCAATAAGTAGTCGCACGCTGTGGCTACCATGCACAATGACAGACCAAAGTAAGCATATGTCACTGACCATGACCAACGAATGTCACTATGTGTGGTCAACTTTGACAAATCATAACACGAGTCACAAATGATCAGAGGGGGAAACAGTGGTTTGTGAATAATAGTTATCGACTAGCAAGTACAAAGACCTTCAATATGCAGTGGCACAGTGTGGCTACCATGCACAGTGACCAACCAAAGTATGCATATGTCACTGACCATGACCAAAGAATTTTACTTCATGTGGTCAATGTTGACAATTCACAACAAGAGTCCCAGATAGTCAGAGGGGATAACAATGGTTTGGGAACACTAGCTATCAATAGAAAGCACAAAGACTTTCAATACGTAGTGACACGGCGTGGCAACCATGTACAGTGACGAACCAAAGTACGCATATGCCACTGACAATGACGAAAAGAATTTCACACTGTGTGGTCAACAATGATAACTCATAACACGAGTCACAAATGGTCAGAGGGGGAAACAATGGGTTGGGAACACTAGTTATCAACTAGCAACTACAAAGACCTTCAACAAGAAGAGGCACGGTGTGGCTAGCGTGCACAGTGACCAACCAAAGGATGTATACGTCACTGACTATGACCAAAGAAGTCCACTATGTGTAGTCAACATTGACAACTCATAACACGAGTCACAAATGGTCAGAGACAGACAATGGTTTGGGAACCCTATGTATCGACTAGAAAGGTCAAAGAATCAATAAGTAGTGGCACGGTGAGGCTACTATGTACACTGAACAACCAAACTAAGCTCATGTCACTGATCATGACCAAAGAATCTCAATATGGGTGGTCAACATTCACAACCCATAACACGAGTCACAAATGGTCAGAGGGGGGAACAATGGTTTGGGAATATTAGTTTTCAACTAGCAAGGACAACGACCTTCAATAATTAGTAGCATGGTGTGGCTACCATGCGCAATGACCGACCAAAGTAGGCATATATACTGCCTTTGACCAAATAAATCTGCTGTGTGAGGTCAAGGTTGACAACTCATAATACGAGTCACAAATGGTCAGTGGGGGGGACGATGGATTGGGAACACCAGTATCAACTAGCAAGCACAAGGAGCTTCAATAAGTAGTGGCACGGTGTGGCTACCATGTACAATGACCAACCAAAGTAGGCATATGTCACTGACCATGACCAAAGAATGTCACTATGTGTGGTCAACTTTGACAACTCATAACACGAGTCACAAATGGTCAGAGGGGGAAAACATGGTTTGTGAATACTAGTTATCGACTGGAAAGTACAAAGACCTTAAATATGAAGTGGCAAAGTGTGGCTACCATGCACAGTGACCAACCAAAGTATGCATATGTCATTGACCATGACCAAAGAATTTCACTTCATGTGGTCAATGTTGACAACTCACAACAAGAGTCACAGATAGTTAAAAGGGGGAACAATGGTTTGGGAACACTAGCTATGAACCAAAAAGCACAAAGACCTTCAATACATAGTGACACGGCATGGCAACCATGTACAGTGACAAACCAAAGCAGGCATATGCCACTAACCTTGACCAAACAAATTTCACAGTGTGTGGTCAACGTTGAAGACTCACAACACGAGTCACAAATGGTCAGAGGGGGATACAATGGGTTGGGAACACTAGTTATCAACTAGCAAGTGACCAACCAAAGGATGGATACGTCACTGACTATAACCAACGAAGTCCACTATGTGTGGTCTACATTCACAACTCATAACACGAGTCTCAAATGGTCAGAGGGAGAGACAATGGATTGGGAACCCTATGTAGCGACTAGAAAGGACAAAAAACTTCAATAAGTAATGGCACGGTGTGGCTACTATGCACATCGAACAACCAAACTAGGCATATGTCAGTGACCATGACCAAAGAATTTCAATATGGGTGGTCAACTTTCACAACCCATGACACGAGTCACAAATGGTCAGAGGGGGAAACAATTTTTTCGGAATATTAGTTTTCAACTAGCAAGTACAACGACCTTTTATAAGTAGTAGCACGGTGCGGCTACCATGCACAATGACCGAGCAAAGTAGGCATATGTACTGCCTTTTACCAAAGAAATCCTCTGTGTGTGGTCAACGTTAACTCATAATACAAGTCACAAATGGTCAGAGGGGGGGACGATGATTTAGGAACGCCAAGTATCAACTAGCAAGCACAGGGACCTTCAATAAGAGGGGCACGGTGTGGCTACCATGTACAATGACCAACCAAAGGAGGCATATGTCACTGGCAATGACCAAAGAATGTCACTATGCGTGGTCAACTTCGACAACTCATAACACCAGTCACAAATGGTCAGAGGGGGAAACATTGGTTTGTGAATACTAGTTATCGACTGGCAAGTACAAAGACGGTCAATATGTAGTGGCACAGTGTGGCTACTATGCACAGTGACCAACCAAAGTATGCATATGTCACTGACCATGACCAAATAATTTCACTTCATGTGGTCAACGTTGACAACTCACAACAAGAGTCACAGGTAGTCAGAGGGGGTAACAATGGTTTGGGAACACTAGCTATCAACTAGAAAGCACAAAGACCTTCAATACGTAGTGACACAGCGTGGCAACCATGTACAGTGACAAACCAAAGTAGGCATATGCCACTAACCATGACCAAAAGCATTTCATGGTGTTTGTTCAACGTTGAAAACTCATAACACGAGTCACAAATGGTCAGAGGGGGGAAACAATGGGTTGGGAACACTAGTTATCAACTAGCAAGTACAAAGACCTTCCACAAGTAGTGGCACGGTATGGCTAGCGTGCACAGTGACCAACCAAAGGATGCATACATCACTGACTATGACCAAAGAAGTCAACTATGTGTCATCAACACTGACAACTCATACCACGAGTCACAAATGGTCAGAGGGAGAGACAAAGGTTTGGGAACCATATGTAGCGACTAGAAAGGACAAAGAACTTCAGTAAATAGTGGCATGGTGTGGCTACTATGCACACCGAACAACCAAACTAGGCATATGTCACTGACCATGACCAACGAATTTCAATATGGGTGGTCAACGTTCACAACCCATAACACGAGTCACAAATGGTCAGAGGGGGGACTAATGGTTTCGGAATATTAGTTTTCAACTAGCAAGTACAACGACCATCAATAAGTAGTAGCACGGTGTGACTACCATGCACAATGACCGACCAATGTAGGCATATGTACTGCCTTTGACAAAAGAATTTCACTACACGTAGTCAACGTTGACAACTCACAACAAGAGTCACAGATATTGAGAGGGAGTAACAATGCTTTGGGAACACTAGCTACCAACTAGAAAGCACAAATACCTTCAATACGTAGTGACACGGCGTGGCAACCATGTAGAGTGGCAAACCAATGTAGGCATATGCAATTACCATGACCAAACGAATTTCACAGTGTGTGGTCAACGTTGAAAACTCATAACAAATGGTCAGAGGGGGAAACAATTGGTTGCGAACAGTAGTTATCAACTAGAAATTACAAATATCTTCAACAAGTAGTGGCACGGTGTGGCTAGCGTGCACAGTGAACAACCAAAGGAAGCATACGTCACTAACTATGACCAACGAATTCCACTATGTGTGGTCAACATTGACAACTCATAACACGAGTAAAAAATGGTCAGAGGGAGAGACAATGGATTGGGAACCCTATGTTGTGACTAGAAAGGACAACGAACGTCAATAAGTAGTGGCACGGTGTGGTTACTATGCACACCGAACAACCAAACTAGACATATGTCACTGACCATGACCAAAGAATTTCAATATGGGTGGTCAACGATCACATACCATAACACGAGTCACAAATGGTCAGAGGGGGAAACAATGGTTTTGGAATGTTAGTTTTCAACTAGCAAGGACAATGAAATTCAATTTGTTGTAGCACGATGTCCTTACCATGCACCATGTCCGACCAAAGTAGGCATATGTACTGACTTTGACCAAAGAAATCCGCTGTGTGTGGTCAACGTTGACAACTTAGAATACGAGTAACAAATGGTCACAAGGGGGAACGTTGGTTTGGGAACACCAGGTATCAACTAGCAAGCACAAGGACCTTCAATAAGTAGTGGCAGCGTGTGGCTACCATGTACAATGACCAACCAAAGTAGGCATGTGTCACTGACCATGACCAAAGAATGTCACTATGTGTGGTCAACTTTGACAACTCATAACACGTGTCACAAATTATCAGAGGGGGAAACAATGGTTTGTGAATACTAGTTATAAACTAGCAAGTACAAAGACCTTCAATATGTAGTGGCACAGTGTGGCTACCATGCACAGTGACCAACCAAAGTATGCATATGTCACTGACCATGACCAAATAATTTCACTTTATGTGGTCAACGTTGAAAACTCACAACAAGAGTCACAGATAGTCAGAGGGGGTAACAATGGTTTGGGAACACTAGCTATCAACTAGAAAGCACAAAGACATTCAATACGTAGTGACACGGTGTGGCAACCATGTACAGTGACAAACCAAAGTAGGTATATGCCACTAACCATGACCAACAAAATTTCACAGTATGTAGACAACGTTGAAAACTCATAACATGAGTCACAAATGGTCAGAGGTGGAAAAAATGGGTTGGGAACACTAGTTATCAACAAGCAAGTACAAAGACCTTCAACAAGTAGTGGCACGGTGTGGCTAGCGTGCACAGTGACCAACCAAAAGATGCATACGTCACTGACTATGACTAAAGACGTCCACTACGTGTGGTCAACATTGACAACTCATAACACGAGTCACAAATGGTCAGACGGAGAGACAATGGTTTGGGAACCCTATGTATCGACTAGAAAGGACAAATAACTTCAATATGTGGTGGCACAATGTGGCTACTATGCACACCGAACAACCAAACTAGGTATATGTCACTGACCATGACCAACGAATTTCATTATGGGTGGTCAACATTCACAACCCATAACACGAGTCACAAATGGTCCGAGGGGGAAACAATAGTTTTGGAATATTAGTTTTTAACTAGCAAGGAAAACGACTTCAATAATTAGTAGCACGGTTTTGCTACCATGCACAATGACCGACACAAGTAGGCATATGTACTGCCTTTGACCAAAGAAATCCGCTGTGTGTGGTCAACATTGACAACTCATCATACGAGTCACAAATGGACAGAGGGGGAACGATGGTTTGGGAACACCAGGTATCAACTAGCAAGCACAAGGACTTTCAATAAGTAGTGGCACGGCGTGGCTACCATGTACAATGACCAAGCAAAGTAGGCATATGTCACTGACCATGACCACAGAATTTCATTATGTGTGGTCAATTTTGACAACTCATAACACGAGTCACAAATGGTAAGAGGGAAAAAAAGTGGTTTGTGAATACTAGTTATCGACTAGCAATTACAAAGACCTTCAATATGTACTGGCACAGTGTGGCTACCATGCATAGTGACCAACCCAAGTATGCATATGTCACTGACCATGACCAAAGAATTTCACTTCATGTGGTCAACGTTGACAACTCACAACAAGAGTCACAGATAGTCAGAGGGGTTAACAATGGTTTGGGAACACTAGCTATCAACTAGAAAGCACAAATACCTTCAGTTCGTAGTGACACGACGTGGCAACAATGTACAGTGACAAACCAAAGTAGGCATATGCCACTAACCATGACCAACAGAATTTCAAAGTGTGTGGTCAACGTTGAAAACTCATAACACGAGTCACAAATGGTCAGAGGGGGAAACAATAGGTTGGGAACACTAGTTTTCAACTAGCAAGTACAAAGAACTTCAACAAGTAGTGGCATGGCGTGGCTAGAATGCACAGTGACCAACCAAAGGATGCATGCGTCACTGACTATGACCGAAGAAGTCCACTATGTGTGGTTAGCATTGACAACTCAAAACACGAGTCACAAATGGTTAGAGGGAGAGACAATGGTTTTCGAACCCTGTGTATCGACTAGAAAGGACAAAGAACTTCAAAGCATAGTGGCACAGTATGGCTAATGTGCACACCAAACAACCAAACTAGGCATATGTCACTGACCATGACCAAAGAATTTCATGATGGGTGGTCAACGTTCACAACCCATCACACAAGTCACAAATGGTCAGAGGGGGAAACAATGGTCTCGTAATATTAGTTTTCAACTAGCAAGGACAACGACCTTCAATAATTAGTAGCACGGTGTGGCTACCATGCACAATGACCGACCAAAGTAGGCATATGTACTGCCTTTGACCAAAGAAATCCGCTGTGTGTGGTCAACGTTGACAACTTATAATACGAGTCACAAATGGTCAGAGGGGGGAACGATGGTTTGGGAACACCAGGTATGAACTAGCAAGCACAAGGACCTTCAGTAAGTAGTGGCACGGTGTGGCTACCATGTACAATGACCAACCAAAGTAGGCATATGTCACTGACCATGACCAAAGAATGTCACTATGCATGGTCAACTTTGACAACTCATAACACGAGTCACAAATGGTCAGAGGGGGAAACAATGGTTTGTGAATACTAGTTATCAACTAGCAAGTACAAAGACCGTCAATATGTAATGGCACGGTGTGGCTACCATGCACAGTGACCAACAAAAGTATGCATATGTCACTGACCATGACCAAATAATTTCACTTCATGTGGTCAACGCTGACAACTCACAACAAGAGTCACAGATAATCAAAGGGGGTAACAATGGTTTGGGAACACTAGCTATCAACTAGAAAGCACAAAGACCTTTAATACGTGGTGACATGGCGTGGCAACCATGTACAGTGACAAACCAAAGTAGGCATATGCCACTAACCATGACCAAAAGAATTTCTCAGTGTGTGGTCAACGTTGAATACTCATAACACGAGTCGCAAATGGTCAGAGGGGGAAACAATGGGTTGGGAACACTAGCTATCAACTAGCAAGTACAAAGACCTTCAACAAGTAGTGGCACGGCGTGGCTAGCATGCATAGTGACCAACCAAAGGATGCATACGTCACTTACTATGACCAAAGATGTCCACTATGTGTGGTCAACATTGACAACTCATAACACGAGTCACAAATGGTCAGATGGAGAGACAATGGATTGGGAACCCTATGTAGCGACTAGAAAGGACAAAGAACTTCAATATGTAGTGGCACGGTGTGGCTACTATGCACACCGAACAACCAAACTAGGCATATGTCACTGACCATGACCAAAGAAAATTAAATATGGGTGGTCAACATTCACAACCCATAACACGAGTCACAAATGGTCAGAGGGGGAAACAATGGTTTGGAAACACTAGGTATCTTCTAGCAAGTACAAAGACCGTTCGTATGTCTTGGCACGGTGTGACTACCGTGCACAAAGACCTATCCAAGAAGGCATACATCACTGATCATGATTAAAGAAGTTTAGTGTGTGTGGTCAACATTTACAACTCATAATACAAGTCAAAAATGGTCAGAGGGCGAAAAAATGGTTTGAGAATACTCCATATCGACTAGCAAGTACAAATACCTTCAATACGTAGTGGCACGGTGTGTCTACCATTCACAATGACCAACCAAAGTATGCTTGTGTCATCGAAAATTATCAAAAGAATTGCACTATGTGTAGTCAACTTTCCTTCTTACGGCTGGTCAATTGGAGAAACGGTTGAGAAGTTATTCAAGTTTGAAGTTTCAAAATCTGAAATTCCGTCCGCGTCAATTGTTTATGATTGAAATAACTTTGTTATTATTCATAATGTCGAGAAACATCCTTTTATATTACATCCCCTTTTTTGGTGTCCTCTACCCATAGGACCTCATATTACATCATTTGGACATCATATGAACACCATGTGAGTTCGCTTAGTGGTTATAGAGTTAGATTCTGGAGCGGTAGGTCCTGGGTTCGAATCCTTGTACGCACGATTTAGAATAGGCTCGCGACCTGGGAGGAGGGGGGGGCGTATTGTGATACCTCAACTCTACCTTCGAGTCTAAGCCGTGGGGGGATAGGGGGGTGGACAATGCGGTCGCAAATCTGTCCTCCAGCTCGCCCACAGAACATCGCTCGAGGGGGGTGGGAGGGAGTATTCCAGTGAAGGCACCCACGCACAACAAATCAACAAAAAGCGACCTGGTGTCCAAGGGAGAAACCTTTTGCTGGTTATCGACTAGCAAGTGCAAAGACCTTCAATAAGTAGTGGCAAGGTGTGGCTACCATGCAGAGTGACCAACCAGATTAGGCATGTGCCACTTACCATGACCAAAGAATTTTACTATGTGTGGTCAACATTGACAACCCATAATATGGGTCACGTATTGTCAGAGTGGGAAACAATGGTTTAGGACTACTAGATACCAACTAGCAAGTACAAAGATCTTCAATAAGTAGTGGCACGGTGTGGGTACCATGCACAATGACCAACCAAAGCATGCATGTGTTGTCAGAAGAATGTAGGCACGAGAACAAAAGTAATAGAAGCAGGCAGAAACATGGGAACATGCACGAGTGCATCAGCGAAGTGACGGAAGCGAGAGCGGTCCCGAGGAGTTGGTCGCAGGGCTTGAGAAAGGCCGAGGTGCCAAGGAGACGAGGTAGACAATCTGTTGAGAGAGATCGAGAGTGAGATGAGTGATGGCTGACTGGGAGAGAGCTGAGCGAAGGAGCAAGAGTGACGGAGCGAAGAGCTGCGAGTTGGGAAAGACTGGCAAAGACAAGGTATGCGAGGTGTGAGCAGAGCGAAGACACAACAGCGAAGCCGCGGAACCAAAGGGGAACAAGATGGGAAAAACTGTTCTCTTTAACTCGAGGGAATGAACATCCTCTGTATAAAAGAGCAGAACAAGACAAAGATGCGAGGCAACGGCTTCACTCCACTAGCCGGACGCGGGTGACAGGTGTCACTTTATTAGGGGATCACTTGGGTGTCGGTTGCAACGGTCGGTGTGACCGATGAGCCTTTGCCAAGGTGGTTCCGGGGCAGACCTGAACCTTTATTGAGAACTCGGGTTTTCGGAGGAGTGACCTCTGTCGGAGTCTATATTTCTGACACCCCCCTTGAGTCAGACAGAGGTCACTCAATTGTCTGTCTGTGGGAGTAATGTCTTCTGACTGCAGGGGAGATGTTGACTCCATGTGAGGCAAGAAGGGTGTGCCACATTGCGGCAAGGTTTCCTGGATGGTTGTCCACCAGAAAATGTTGCCGCGGTGGCACGAGTTCCTTGATCCTGGCACGGACTTGGTTGTCTACTATCCTGTATAAGGCAATGGTCTCTTCATTGGTCAATTGACCAAGATGGAGACGAGTTCCATGTACACAGTCGGTGATGCAAAACCCGTGCAGGAGTTATGGAAGCAGCCAGTCGAGGGCTTGATGCATCCATTCTTCTGCCGAAGTTGCAAGACGTCGTCCATTACTTTCGGCAGCAATGTTGGTGAGCATGGGGAGGTGTCCTGAAGCAGGTGGCAGGTGTGCTCTGTTGTAGCATGTTGTGTGCATCCAACTTCTCAAGGATGCTTGTTGAAGGATCCGTTCCCAGAGAAGCGGCCTCGTACGCGGCTCCAGAAGATGATGATGGTAGGATGGATCCAGACGCGGACAAAGTAGGTTGCATATGGCGTGAAGTGCCTGCTCATATGGTCCTGTATGTCCACCACCTTGATCGAGCTGTTCGTAATGCCCAAGGAGCATTCGATCTCCTTGGTAGTTGTTGATGGTCCAAGCTTATGCTTCCCACATGACAGTATCTCCCCAAGCTGTGAGATTTTCTCCATTTGAGGCAAGCATGGGCATGCCAGGAGCAGGCTGAGTCATGATTTGTTGAGGTGAAGGAACCGAGAGCACAGCGCTGAAGTGGAGAGGTGAGGAAGGGGGTCATGGCAGATTGGGAGCAGGGGCGAGCTGCTAGCGCTGCAGAAAGTTTGGCGTGGACGCAGGTTGTCACGGATCAGGCAATGGGACCGGTTGAAACCTGGAAGAGAGAGTGAATAATGAGCAGAGGAAGAAAGGGGAGAAATGCTGAATGTCGGAGTGGACGCAGGGGTGAAACCACGTGTGCTGCAGGAAGTTTCGGTGTGGGTGCAGGTCGTCGCGCAGCAGGCGATGCGACCGGGCGGATCCTTGTGCCGAGCAGGCGATGAAGGAGGATGATGGAGAAGGAAGGCTGAACGGCGGGGTGGGCGCAGGGGCGAAACCACGTGCGCGATTGCAATAGAGGGGTAGAATGCGGCAAGGGGAAGGCAGGTGCCAACGCGCCGCGAGAAATCTGCTGCCGGCGTGGGTGCAGGCTGCTGCAAAGCGGACAGCTAGCTCGTGCAGATCCTTGCGCTGGCCACAGATGCTGATGATTACTGATGAAGATGCGGAGGCTGATGGTAGCTGAGTGGGCGCAGGGGCAGACCGCGTGTGATATAGGAAGGTTTGGCGTGGGTGCAGGTCGTCGTGCAACAGGCGATCCGACCGGGCAGATCCTTGTGCCGAGCGGAAGAGCGATGCGGAAGTGGAGGAATGCGGAGTTGGCTGATGACTGAGTGGGCGCAGGGGCGAAACCACATGCACTTCGAATCAATGCGGATGATGAATGAACCTGATGAAGGAAGGACGGCTTGGAGGAGGCAGCGAGGAGGATGATGGGGCTGAGCTGAGGAAGGAGGATGGAGCAAAGATGATGAGGAGAGCTGAAGGCAGGGGATGAAGATGAAAATGACACGAAGATGAATGAAGGCTAATGAAGATGCTGAGGGCGTGACGGAGGCGGAAGGTGGAGAACGCGGTGGGCAGAGGATGGCGAGGTAGGAGGCGGCATGGTAGGGAGCACGGACGAGGAAACCAATTTCTATGCTTTCAGGAGAGTGACGGCTTGTTCTCCAGTTGGCCCGAGACCGACGGACAGGAAGACTGGCGGTGTCCAATATCCTGAGCTAGAGGAAGTTGGTTGCAACAGAGGGAGTCATGCGGTGAGCAGAGACACTGGTCCGCTGATGTCAGGAGAGTGACGGCTTGTTCCCCAGTTGGCTCACAAAGAAAGCAGGAAGACTGGAGGTGTCCGAT
Organism: Penium margaritaceum; assembly: GCA_023375785.1. Classification (NCBI taxonomy): domain Eukaryota; kingdom Viridiplantae; phylum Streptophyta; class Zygnematophyceae; order Desmidiales; family Peniaceae; genus Penium; species Penium margaritaceum. The sequence goes on along the minus strand of SZWC01000129.1, from coordinate 429,498 downwards.
GTCCTGACGGCGGGAGTTATGCTACTGCTCCTGACAAAGCAAGAAGGCGATGCGAGGACGAGGCTTGAGATGATGAGCGCAGACAAGTTGAAAAGGATGGGGCAGAGGACGCAGATGAGACTAACAAAAGGAGATGAGAGAGACGAGGATGCTTGCGAAGGCTGAGAGGATGGGAGGCAGCGGGCGGAGAGCAGCAGGAAGCTTCCAAGAAGTTGACAGTAGGAGGCGGCTCAGGAGCTGCTTGCGGCTGTTGTGGACGACGAGTCTCCGATTTTTGGCCACGGGCGCGGAATGGGCACAGGGCTTCCTCAGGATGACGAGACTTCTTCTTCAGCGCGGGGAACTCTTCGGGCGGTAGTGCTGATGTCAGCTGCTGACGAAGCGGAGAGGCGCGAAGTGGCGGTGGCGGCGGCAAAGGAATACAGATCAAAGTAGTGAAGCAAAGGTGGTGGCAGAGCGATGACTTGGTTACGGGACACCAGGTGATGTCGCGTGATGCTCTGATACCATGTCAGAAGAATGTAGGCACGAGAATAGCAGTAGCAGAAGCAAGCAGAAACATCGGAACATGCACGAGTGCGTCAGAAAAGTGAAGGAAGCAAGAGCAGTCCCGACGAGTTAGTCGCAGGGCTTGAGAAAGGTCGAGGTGCCAAGGAGACGAGGTAGACAAGCTGTTGAGAGAGATCGAAAGCAAGATGAGTGATGGCTGACTGGGAGAGAGCAGAGCGAAGGAGCGAGAGTGACGGAGCGAAGAGCTGCGAGCTGGGAAAGACTGGCGAAGACAAGGTATACGAGGTGCGAGCAGAGCAAAGACACGGTGGCGAAGCCGCGGAACCAAAGGGGAACAGGATGGGAAGAACTGTTCTGGTTAACTCGAGGGAATGAACATCCGCTGTATAAAAGAGTAGAACAGGACAAAGATACGAGGCAATGGCTTCACTCTGCTAGCCGGATGCAGGTGACAGGTGTCACTTTATTAGGGGATGACTTGGGTGTCGGTTGCAACGGTCAGTGTGACCGATGAGCCTTTGCCAAGGTGGTTCGAGGGCAGACCTGAACCTTTATTGAGAACTCGGGTTTTCCATGTAGTGACCTCTGTCGGAGTCTATATGTCTGACGTGTCACTGACCATGACCAAATCATTTCACCATGATGGGTCCGTGTTCACAACTCTTAACACGAGTCATAAATGGTCAGAGGGGGAACCAATGGTTTGGGAGTACTAGGTATCGCCTAGCAAGCACAAGGACGTTCGATATGCAGTGGCACGGTGTGGCTACCATGTACCATGACCAACCAAAGTAGGCATATGTCACTGACCATGACCAAAGAATGTCACAATGTGTGGTCAACTTTGACAACTCATAACACGAGTCACAGATTGTCAAAGGGTGTAACAATGGTTTGGGAACCATGGCTATCAACTAGAAAGCACAAAGACCTTCAATACGTAGTGACACGGCGTGGCAACCATGTACAGTGACAAACCAAAGTAGGCATATGCCACTAACCATGACCAGAAGAATTTCACAGTGTGTGGTCAAAGTTGAAAACTCATAACACGAGTCACAAATGGTCAGAGGGGGGAACAATGGGTTGGGAACACTAGTTATCAACTAGCAAGTACAAAGACCTTCAACAAGTAGTGGCACGGTGTGGCTAGCGTGCACAGTGACAAACCACAGGATGCATACGAAACTAACTATGACCGAAGAAGTCCACTATGTCTGTTCAACATTGACAAATCATAACACGAGTCACAAATGGTCAGAGGGAGAGACAATGGTTTGGGAACCCTATGCATCGACTAGAAAGGACAAAGAACTTCAATACGAAGTGGCATGGTGTGGCTACTATGCACACCGAACAACCAAACTAGGCATATGTCCCTGACCATGACCAAAGAATTTCAGTATGGGTGGTCAACATTCACAACCCATAACACGAGTCAAAAATGGTCAGAGGGGGAAATAATGGTTTCAGAATATTAGTTTTCAACCAGAAAGTACAACGACCTTCAATCATTAGTAGCACGGTGTGGCTACCATGCACAATGACCGACCAAAGTAGGCATATGTACTACCTTTGACCAAAGAAATCCGTTGTGTGTGGTCAACGTTGACAACTCATAATACGAGTCACAAATGGTCAGAGGGGGGAGCGATGGTTTGGGAACACGAGGTATAACCTAGCAAGCACAAGGGCTTTCAATCAGTACTGGCACAGTGTGGCTACCATGCACAATCACCAACCAAAGTATGCATATGTCCCTGACCATGACCAAAGAATGTCAGTATGGGTGGTCAACATTCACAACCCATAACACGAGTCAAAAATGGTCAGAGGGGGAAATAATGGTTTCAGAATATTAGTTTTCAACCAGAAAGTACAACGACCTTCAATCATTAGTAGCACGGTGTGGCTACCATGCACAATGACCGACCAAAGTAGGCATATGTACTACCTTTGACCAAAGAAATCCGTTGTGTGTGGTCAACGTTGACAACTCATAATACGAGTCACAAATGGTCAGAGGGGGGAGCGATGGTTTGGGAACACGAGGTATAACCTAGCAAGCACAAGGGCTTTCAATCAGTACTGGCACAGTGTGGCTACCATGTACAATCACCAACCAAAGTATGCATATGTCCCTGACCATGACCAAAGAATGTCACTATGTGTGGTCAACTTTGACAACTCATAACACGAGTCACAAATGGTAAGAGGGGGAAACAATGGTTTTTTAATACTAGTTATTGACTAGCAAGTACAACGACCTTCAATATGTAGTGGCAGAGTGTGGCTACCATGCACAGTGACCAACCAAAGTATGCATATGTCACTGAACATGACCAAAGAATTTCACTTAATGTGTTCAACGTTGACAATTCAGAACAAGAGTCACAGATAGTCCGAGGGGGTAACAATGCTTTGGGAACACTAGCTATCAACTAGAGAGCACAAAGACCTTCAATACGTAGTGACACGGCGTGGCAACCATGTACAGTGACAAACCAAAGTAGGCATATGCCACTAACCATGACCAAATGAATTTCACAGTGTGTGGTCAACGTTGAAAACTCATAACACGAGTCACAAATGGTCAGAGGGGGAAACAATGGGTTGGGAACTCTAGTTATCAACTAGCAAGTACAAAGACCTTCGACAAGTAGTGGCACGGTGTTGCTAGCGTGCACAGTGACCAACCAAAGGAAGCATACGTCGCTGACTATGACCAAAGAAGTCCACTATGTGTAGTCAACATTGACAACTCATAACACGAGTCACAAATGGTAAGAGGGAGAGACAATGGTTTAGGAATCCTATGTGTAAACTAGAAAGGACAAAGAACTTCAATACGTAGTGGCACGGTGTGGCTACTATGCACACCGAACAACCAAACTAGGCATATGTCACTGAAGATGACCAAAGAATTTCAATATGGGTGGTCAACATTCACAACCCATAACACGATTCACAAATGGTATGAGGGGGAAACAATGATTTTGGAATATTAGTTTTCAACTAGCAAGGACAAAGACCTTCAATAAGTAGTAGCACGGTGTGGCTACCATGCACAATGACTGACCAAAGTAGGAATATGTACTGCCTTTGACGAAAGAAATCAGTTGTGTGTGGTCAACGTTGACAACTCATAATATGAGCCACACATAGTCAGAGGGGGGAACTATGGTTTGGGAACACCAGGTATCAACTAGCAAGCACAAGGACCTTCAATAAGTAGTTGCACGGTGTGGCTACCATATACAATGACCAACCAAAGTAGGCATGTGTCAATGACCATGACCAAAGAATGTCACTATGTGTGGTCAACTTTGACAAATCATAACACGAGTCACAAATGGTCAAAGGGGCAAACAATGGTTTGTGAATACTAGTTATCGACAAGCAAGTACAAAGACCTTCAATATGCAGTGGCACAGTGTGGCTACCATGCACAGTAACCAACCAAAGTATGCATATGTCACTGACCATGACCAAAGAATTTCACTTCATGTGGTCAACGTTGACAACTCACAACAAGAGTAAGAGATATTCAGAGGGGTTAACAATGGTTTGGGAACACTAGCTATCAAATAGAAAGCACAAAGACCTTCAATACATAGTGACATGGCGTGGCAACCATGTACAGTGACAAACCAAAGTAGGAATATACCACTAACCATGACCAAACGAATTTCACAGTGTGTGGTCAACGTTGAAAACTCATAACACGAGTCACAAATGGTCAGAGGGGGAAACAATGGGTTGGGAACACTAGTTATCAGCTAGCAAGTACAAAGACCTTCAATGAGTAGTGGCACGGTGTGGTTAGCGTTTACAGTGACCAACCAAAGGATACATACATCACTGACTATGGACAAAGAAGTCCACTATGTGTGGTCAACACTGACAACACATAACACGAGTTACAAATGGTCAGAGGGAGAAACAATGGTTTGAGAACCATATGTAGTAACTAGAAAGGACAAAGAACTTCAATAAGTAGTGCCACGGTGTGGCTACTATGTTCACCGAACAACCACACTAGGCATATGTCACTGACCATGACCAAAGAATTTCAATATGGGTGGTCAACGTTCACAACCCATAACACGAGTCACAAATGGTCAGAGGGGGACACAATGGTTTTGGAATATTGTTTTTCAACTAACAAGGACAAGGACCTTCAATAACTAGTAGCACAGTGTGGCTACCATGCACAATGACTGACCAAAGTAGACATATGAACTGCCTTTGACCAAAGACATCCGCTGTGTGTGCTCAACGTTGACAACTCATAATACGAGCCATAAATGGTTAGAGGGGGGAACGATGGTTTGGGAACACCAGGTATCAACTAGCAACAAGGACCTTCAATAAGTAGTGGCACGGTGTGGCTACCATGTACAATGACCAACCAAAATAGGCATATGTCACTGACCATGACCAAAGAATGTCACTATGTGTGGTCAACTTTGACAACTCATGACACGAGTCACAAATGGTCAGAGGGGAAAACCATTGTTTGTGAATACTAGTTATTGACTAGCAAGTACAAAGACCTTCAATATGCAGTGGCACAGTGTGGCTACATGCACAGTGACCAACCAAAGTATGCATATGTCCCTGACCATGACCAAAGAATTTCACTTCATGTGGTCAACGTTGAAAACTCACAACAAGAGTCAAATATAGTCAGAGGGGGTAACAATGGTCTGGGAACACTAGCTATCAACTAGAAATCACGAATACCTTCAATACGAAGTGATACGGCGTGGAAACCATGTACAGTGAAAAACCAAAGTAGGCATATGCCACTAACTATGACCAAAAGAATTCTACAGTGTGTGGTCAACGCTGAAAAATCATAGCACGAGTCACAAATGGTCAGAGGGGGAAATAATGGGTTCGGAACACTAGTTATCAACTAGCGAGTACAAAGACCTTCAACAAGTAGTGGCACGGTGTGGCTAGCGTGCACAGTTACCAACCAAAGGATACATATGTCACTGACTATGACCAAAGAAGTCCACTATGTGTGGTCAACACTGACAACTCATAACACGAGTCACAAATGGTCAGAGGGAGAGACAATGGTTTGGTAACCATATGTAGCGACTATAAAGGACAAAGAACTTCAATATGTAGTGGCACAGTGTTGCTACTATGCACACTGAACAACGAAACTAGGCATATGTCACTGACCATGACCAAAGAATTTCAATATGGGTGGTCAACGTTCACAACCCATAACACGAGTCACAAATGGTCTGAGGGGGGAAACAATGGTTTCAGAATATTAGTTTTCAACTAGCACGTACAACGACCTTCAATAATTAGAAGCACGGTGTGGCTACCATGCACAATGACCGACCAAAGTAGGCATATGTACTGCTTATGACCAAAGCAATCCGCTGTGTGTGGTCAATTTTGACAACTCATAATACGAGTCACAAATGGTCAGAGGGGGGGACGATGGTTTGGGAACACCAGGTATCAACTAGCAAGCAGAAGGACCTTCAATAAGTAGTGGCACAGTGTGGCTACCATGTACAATGACCAACCAAAGTAGGCATATGTCACTGACCATGACCAATGAATGTCACTATGTCTGGTCAACTTTGACAACTCATAATACGCGTCACAAATGGTCAGAGGGTGAAACAATGGTTTGTGAATACTAGTTATCCACTAGCAAGTACAAAGACCCCCAATATGCAGTGGCACAGTGTGGCTACCATGCACAACAACCAACCAAAGTATGCATATGTCATTGACCATGACCAAAGAATTTCACTTCATGTAGTCAACGTTGAGAGCTCACAACAAGAGTCACAGATAGTCAGAGGGGGTTACAATGGTTTGGGAACACTAGCTATCAACTAGAAAGCACAAAGAACTTCAATACATAGTGACACGGCGTGGCAACCGTGCACAGCGACAGAGCAAAGTAGGCATATGCGACAAACCATGACCAAAAGAATTTCACAGCATGTGGTTTACGTTGAAAACTCATAACACGAGTCACAAATGGTCAGAGGGGGAAACAATGGGTTGGGAACACTATTTATCAACTAGCAAGAACAAAGACCTTCAATAAGTAGTGGCACGGTGTGGCTAGTGTGCATAGTGACCAAGCAAAGGATGCATACGTCACTGACTATGACCAAAGAAGTCCACTATGTGTGGTCAACATTGATAACTCATAACACGAGTCACAAATGATCAGAGGGAGAGACGATGGATTGGCAACCCTATGTAGCGACTAGAAAGGACAAAGAACTTCAATAAGTAGTGGCACGGTGTGGCTACTATGCACACCGAACAACCAAACTAGGCATATGTCAATGACCATGACCAAAGAATTTCAATATGGGTGAACAACGTTCACAACCCATAACACGAGTCACAAATGGTCAGAGGGGGAAGCAATGGTTTGGAAACACTAGGTATCTTCTAGCAAGTACAAAGACCGTTCGTATGTATTAGCACGGTGTGGCTACCGTGCTCAATCACCTATCCAGGAAGGTATACATCACTGATTATGACCAAAGAAGTTTAGTGTGTGTGGTCAACGTTCACAACTCATAATACAAGTCAAAAATGGTCAGAGGGAGAAACAATGGTCTGGGAATACTCGGTATCGACAAGGAAATACAAAGACCTTCAATGAGTAGTGGCACGGTGTGGCTACCATGCACAATGACCAACCAAAGTATGCTTGTGTCACCGAATATTATCAAACAAATTTCAGTATGTGTAGTCAACTTTCCTTCTTACTGCTGGTCAATCGGAGAAACGGTTGAGAAGTTATTCAAGTTTGAAGTTGCAAAATCTGAAATTCTGTCCACGTCAATTGTTTATGATTGAAATAACTTTGTCTTTATTCAAAATTTCGAGAAACATCCTTTTATCTTACACCCCCTTGTTTTATGTTCTCTACCCATAGGACCTCCTATTACATCATTTGGACATCATATGAACACAATGTGAGTTCTCTTAGTGTTTATAGAGTTTGATTCTGGAACGGTTGGTCCTGGGTTTGAATCCTCGCACGCGCGATTTATAATAGGCTCGCGACCTGAGGGGGATGGGGGGGCGTGTTGTGATATATCATGTCTACCTTCGAGCCTAAGCCGTGGGGCAGTAGGGGGGGTGTAATAATGCGATCGCAAATCTGTCCGCCAGGTCGCCCACGGAACATCCCTCTACGGGGTGGGAGGGAGAATTCCAGCGAAGGCATCTACGCGCAACAAATCAACAAAAAGCGACCTGGTTTCCAAGGGAGAAACCTTTTTCTAGTTATCGACTAGAAAGTGCAAAGACCTTCAATAAGTAGTGGCAAGGTGTGGCTACCATGCACAGTGACCAACCAGATTAGGCATGTGCCACTTACCATGACCAAAGAATTTTACTATGTGTGGTCAACATTGACAACCCATACGGGTCAAGAATTGTCATAGTGGGAAAACAATGGTTTAGGAGTACTAGATACCAACTAGCAAGTACAAAGATCTTCAATAAGTAGTGGCATGGTGTGGCTACCATGCACAATGACCAACAAAAGCATGCATGTGTCCACTGACCATGACCAAATAATTTCACCATAATGGGTCAACATTGACAACTTTTAACACGCGTCATAAATGGTCAGAGAGGGAAACAATGGTTTGGGAGTACTAGGTATCGACTAGCAAGAACAAGGACCTTCAATAAGTAGTGGCACGGTGTGGCTACCATGTACCATGACCAACCAAAGTAGGAATATGTCACTGACCATTACCAAAGAATGTCACTATGTGTGGTCAAATTTGACAACACATAACACGAGTCACAGATAGTCAAAGGGGATAACAATGGATTCGGAACACTAGCAATCAACTACAAAGCACAAAGACATTCAATACGTAGTGACACGGCGTGGCAACCATGTACAGTGACAAACCAAAGTAGGCATATGCCACTAACCATGACCAAACAAATTTCACAGTGTGTGGTCAACGTTGAAAACTCATAACACAAGTCACAAATGGTCAGAGGGGGAAACAATTGGTTGGGAACACAAGTAAGAAGACCTTCAACAAGAAGTGGCACGGTGTGGCTAGCGTGCACAGTGACCAACCGGAGGATGCATACGTCACTGAGTATGACCAAAGAAGCCCACTATGTGTGGTCAACATTGACAACTCATAACACGAGTCAAAAATGGTCAGAGGGAGACACAATGGTTTGGGAACCATATGTAGCGATGAGAAAGGACAAAGAACTTCAATAAGTAGTGGCACGGTGTGGCTACTATGCACACCGAATAAGCAAACTAGGCATATGTCACTGACCATGACCAAAGAATTTCAATATGGGTGGTCAACGTTCACAACCCATAACACGAGTCAAAAATGGACAGAGGGGGAAAAATGGTTTCGGAATATTAGTTTTCAACTAGCAAGTACAACGACCTACAATAAGTAGTAGCACGGTGTGGCTACCATGCACAATGACCAACCAAAGTAGACATATGTACTGCCTTTGACCAAAGAAATCCGCTGTGTGTGGTCAACGTTGACAACTCATAGTACATGTCACAAATGGTCAGAGGGGGGGACGATGGTTTGGGAACACCAGGTATCAACTAGCAAGCACATGGACCTTCAATAAGTAGTTGCACGGTGTGGCTACCATGTAAAATGACCAACCAAAGTAGGCATATGTCACTGACCATGACCAAAGAATGTCACTACGTGTGGTCAACTTTCACAACTCATCACACGAGTCACAAATGGTCAGAGGGGGAAACAATGGTTTATGACTACTATTTATCGACTAGCAAGTACACAGACCTTCAATCTGTAGTGGCACGGTGTGGCTACCATGCACAATGACCAAACAAAGTATGCATGTGTTAGTGACCATGACCAAAGAATTTCACTTCATGTGGTCAACGTTGACAACTCACAACAAGAGTCACAGATGGTCAGAGGGGGTAACAATGGTTTGGGAACACTAGCTATCAACTAGAAAAGATAAAGACCTTCAATACGTAGTGACACAGCTTGGCAACCATGTATAGTGACAAACCAAAGTAGGCATATGCCACTAACCACGACCAAACGAATTTCATAGTGTGTGGTCAACGTTGAAAACTCATAACACGAGTCACAAATGGTCAGAGGGGGGAACAATGGGTTGGGAACACTAGTTATCAACTAGCAAGTACAAAGACCTTCAACAAGTAGTGGCACGGTGTGGCTAGCGTGCACAGTGACAAACCACAGGATGCATACGAAACTAACTATGACCGAAGAAGTCCACTATGGGTGGTCAACATTGACAACTCATAACACGAGTCAAAAATGGTCAGAGGGAGAGACAATGTTTTGGGAACCATATGTTGCCACTATAAAGGAAAAATACCTTCAATAAGTAGTGGCACTATGTGGCTACTATGCACACCGAACAACCAAACTAGGCATATGTCACTGACCATGACCAAAGAATCTCAAGATGGGTGGTCAACGTTCACAACCCATAACACCAGTCAGAAATGGTCAGAGGGGGAAACAATGGTTTCAGAATATAAGTTTTCAACTAGCAAGTACAACGACCTTCAATAAGTAGAAGCACGGTGTGGCTAACATGCACAATTACCAACCAAAGTAGGCATGTGTACTGCCTTTGACCAAAGAAATCCGCTGTGTGTGGTCAACGTTGACAACTCATAGTACGAGTAACAAATGGTTAGAGGGGGGGGAGATGGTTTGAGAACACCAGGTATCAACTGGCAAGCACAAGGACCTTCAATAAGTACTGGCACGGTGTGGCTACCATGTACAATGACCAACCAAAGTAGGCATATGTCACTGACCATGACCAAAGAATGTCACTATGTGTGGTCAACTTTGACAACTCATAACACGAGTCACAAATGGTCAGAGGGGGGGACGATGGTTTGGGAACACCAGGTATCAACTAGCAAGCACATGGACCTTCAATAAGTAGTTGCACGGTGTGGCTACCATGTACAATGACCAACCAAAGTAGGCATATGTCACTGACCATGACCAAAGAATGTCACTATGTGTGGTCAACTTTGACAACTCATAACACGAGTCACAAATGGTCAGAGGGGGAAACAATGGTTTATGACTACTAGTTATCGACTAGCAAGTACAAAGACCTTCAATCTGTAGTGGCACAGTGTAGCTACCATGCACAGTGACCAACCAAAGTATGCATGTGTCACTGACCATGAACAAAGAATTTCACTTCATGTGGTCAACATTGACAACTCAGAACAAGAGTCACAGATAGTCAGAGGGGGTAACAATGGTTTGGAAACACTAGCTATCAACTAGAAAGGACAAACAACTTCAATACGTAGTGACACGGCTTGGCAACCATGTACAGTGACAAACCAAAGTAGGCATATGCCACTAACCATGACCAAAAGAATTTCACAGTGTGTGGTCAACGTTGAAAACTCATAACACGAGTGAAAAATGGTCAGAGGGGGAACAATGGGTTGGGAACACTAGTTATCAACTAGCAAGTACAAAGACATTCAAAACGTAGTGGCACGGTGTTGCTAGCGTGCACAGTGACCAGCCAAAGGATGCATACGTCACTAACTATGACCAAAGAAGTCCACTATGTGTGGTCAACATTGACAACTCATAACACGAGTCACAAATGGTCAAAGGGAGAGACAATGGATTGGGAATCCTATGTAGCGACTAGAAAGGACAAAGAACTTCAATACGTGGTGGCATGGTGTGGCTACTGTGCACACCGAACAACCAAACAAGGCATATGTCACTGACCATGACCAAAGAATTTCAACATGGGTGGTCAACATTCACAACTCATAACACGAGTCACAAATGGTGAGAGGGGGAAACAATGGTTTCAGAATATTAGTTTCAACTAGCAAGTACAACGACCTTCAATAAGTAGTAGCACGGTGTGGCTACCATGCACAATGACTGGCCAAAGTAGGCATATGTACTCCCTTTGACTAAAGAAATCCACTGTGTGTGGTCAACGTTGACAACTCATAATACGAGTCACAAATGGTCAGAAGGGGGAACGATGGTTTGGGAACACCAGATATCAACTAGCAAGCACAAGGACCTTCAATCAGTAGTAGCATGGTGTGGCTACCTTGTACAATGACCAACCAAAGTAGGCATATGTCACTGACCATGACCAAAGAATGTCACTATGTGAGGTCAAATTTGACAACTCATCACACAAGTCACAAATGGTCAGGGGGGGAAACAATGGTTTGTGAATACTAGTTTTCGACTAGCAAGTACAAAGACCGTCAATATGTAGTGGCACAGTGTGGCTACCATGCACAGTGACAAACCAAAGTATGCATATGTCATTGACCATGACCAAAGAATTTCACTGCATGTGGTCAACGTTGACAACTCACAAGAAAAGTCACACATAGTCAAAGGGGGTAACAATGGTTTGGGAACACTACCTATCAACTAGAAAGCACAAAGACCTTCAATACGTAGTGACACGGCGTTGCAACCATGTACAGTGACAAACCAAAGTAGGCATATGCCACTAACCATGACCAAAAGAATTTCACAGTGTGTGGTCAACATTGAAAACTCATGACACAAGTCACAAATGGTCAGAGGGGGAAACAATGGGTTGGGAACACTTGTTATCAAGTAGCATGTACGAAGACCTTCAACAAGTAGTGGCACCGTGTGGCTTGCGTGCACAGTGACCAACCAATGGATGCATACATCACTGACTATGACCAAAGAAGTCCTCTATGTGTGGTCAACATTGACAACTCATAACACGAGTCAAAAAATTTCAGAGGGAGAGACAATGTTTTAGGAACCCTATGTAGCGACTAGAAAGGACAAAGAACTTCAATAAGTAGTGGCACGGTGTGGCAACTATGCACACCGAACAACCAAACTAGGCATATGTCACGGACCATGACCAAAGAATTTCGATATGGGTGGTCAACGTTCACAACCCATAACACGAGTCGCAAATGGTCAGAGGGGGAAATAATGCTTTCGGAATATTAGTTTTCAACTAGCAAGTACAACGACCTTCAATAAGTAGTAGCACGGTGTGGCTACCATGCACAATGACCGACCAAAGTAGGCATATGTACTGCCTTTGACCAAACAAATCCGCCGTGTGTGGTCAACGTTGACAACTCATAATACGAGTCACAAATGGTCAGAGGGGGGAACGATGGTTTGGGAACACCAGGTATCAACTAGCAAGCACAAGGACCTTCAATAAGTAGTGGCACAGTGTGGCTCTCATGTACAGTGACCAACCAAAGTAGGCATATGTCACTGACCATGACCAAAGAATGTCACTATGTGTGGTCAACTTTGACAACTCATAACACGAATTACAAATAGTTAGAGGGGGAAACAATAGTTTGTGAATACTAGTTAGCAACTACTAAGTACAAAGACCTTCAATATGCAGTGGCACAGTGTGGCTACCGTGCACATTGACCAACCAAAGTATGCATATGTCACTGACCATGACCAAAGAATTTCACTTCATGTGGTCATTATTGACAACTCACAACAAGAGTCACATATAGTCAGAGGGGGTAACAATGGTTTGGGGACACTAGCAATCAACTAGAAAGCACAAAGACCTTCAATACGTTGTGACACGCATGGCAACCATGTACAGTGACAAACCAAAGTAGGCATATGCCACTAACCATGACCAAAGAATTTCACAGTGTGTGGTCAAAGTTGAAAACTCATAACACAAGTCAGAAATGGTCAGATAGGGAAAAAATGGGTTGGGAACACTAGTTATCAACTAGCATGTACAAATACCTTCAACAAGTAGTCGCACGGTGTGGCTAGCGTGGACAGTGACCAACCAAAGGATGCAGACGTTACTGACTATGACCAAAGAAGTCCACTATGTGTGGTCAACATTGACAACTCATAACACGAGTCACAAATGGTCAGATGGAGAGACAATGGATTGGGAACGCTATGTAACGACTAAAAAGGACAAAGAACTTCAATACGTGGTGGCACGGTGCGGCTACTGTGCACACCGAACAACCAAACTAGGCATATGTCACTGACCATGACCAAAGAATTTCAATATGGGTGGTCAACGTTCACAACCTATAACACGTGTCACAAATGCTCAGAGGGGGAAACAATGGTTTCGGAATATTAGTTTTCAACTAGAAAGTATAACGACCTTCAATAAGTAGTACCACGGTGTGGCTACCATGCACAATGACCGACCAAAGTAGGCATATGTACTGCCTTTGACCAAAGAAATCCATTGTGTGTGGTCAACGTTGACAATTCATAATACGAGTGACAAATGGTTAGAAATTGGAACGATGGTTTGGGAACACCAGATATCAACTAGCAAGCACAATGACCTTCAATCAGTAGTGGCACAGTGTGGCTACCTTGTACAATGACCAACCAAAGTAGGCATATGTCACTGACCATGACCAAAGAATGACACTATGTGTGGTCAACTTTGACAAATCATAACACGAGTCACAAATGGTCAGGGGGGGAAACACTGGTTTGTGAACACTACTTATCGACTAGCAAGTACAATGACCATCAATATGTAGTGGCACAGTATGGCTACCATGCACAGTGACCAACCAAAGTATGCATGTGTCACTGACCATGACCAAAGAATTTCACTTCATGTGGTCAACGTTCACAACTCACCACAAGAGTCACACATAGTCAAAGGGGGTAACAATGGTTTGGGAACACTAGCTATCAAAAAGAACACACAAAGACCTTCAATACGTAGTGACACTGTGTGGCAACCATGTACAGTGACAACCCAAAGTAGGCATATGCCACTAACCATGACCAACAGAATTTCACAGTGTGTGGTCAACGTTGAAAATTCATCACATGAGTCACAAATGGTCAGAGGGGGAAACAATGGGTTGGGAACACTAGTTATCAACTAGCAAGTACAAAGACCTTCAACAAGTAGTGGCACGGTGTGGCTAGCGTGCACAATGACCAACCAAAGGATGCATACGTCACTGACTATGACCAAAGAATTCCACTATGTGTGGTCAACATTGACAACTCATAAAACGAGTCACAAATGGTCAGAGGGAGAGACAATGATTTGGGAACCCTTTGTGCCGTCTAGAAAGGACAAAGGACTTCAATAAGTAGTGGCACAGTGGGACTACTATGCACACCGACCAACCAAACTAGGCATATGTCACTGACCATGACCAAAGAATTTCAGTATGGGTGGTCAACGTTCACAACCCATAACACGAGTCACAAATGGTCAGAGGGGGAAACAATGGTTTCGGAATATTAGTTTTCAACTAGCAAGTACAACTACCTTCAATAAGTAGTAGCATGGTGTGGCTACCATGCACATTGACCGACCAAAGTAGGCATATGTACTGCCTTTGACCAAATAAATCCGCTGTGTGTGGTCAACGTTGACAACTCATAATACGAGTTACAAATGGTCAGAGGGGGGAACAATGGTTTGGGAACACCAGATATCAACTAACAAGCACAAGGACCTTCAATAAATAGTGGCACGGTGCGGCTACCATGTACAATGACCAACAAAAGTAGGCATATGTCACTGACCATGACCAAAGAATGTCACTATGTGTGGTCAACATTGACAACTCATAACACGAGTCACAAATGGTCAGAGGGGGAAACAATGGTTTGTGAATACTAGTTATCGACTAGCAAGTACAAGGACCATTAATATGTAGTGGCAAGGTGTTGCTACCATGCACTGTGACCAACCAAAGTATGCATACGTCACTGACTATGACCAAAGAAGTCCACTATGTGTGGTCAACATTGACAACTCATAACACGAGTCAAAAGTGGTCAGAGGGAGACACAATGGATTGGGAACCCTATGTAGCGACTAGAAAGGACAAGGAACTTCAATAAGTAGTGGCACAGCGTGGCTACTATGCACACCGACCAACCAAACTAGGCTAATGTCACTGACCATGACCAAAGAATTTCAATATGTGTGGTCAATGTTCACAACCCATAACACGAGTCACAATTGGTCAGAGGGGGAAACAATGGTTTTGGAATATATGTTTTCAACTAGCAAGTACAACGACCTTCAAAAAGCAGTAGCACGGTATGGCTACCCTGCACAATGACCGACCAAATTAGGCATGTGTACTGCCTTTGACCAAATAAATCCGCTGTGTGTGGTCAACGTTGACAAGTCATAATACGAGTCACAAATGGTCAGAGGGGGGAACGATGGTTTGGGAACACCAGGTATCAACTAGCAAGCACAAGGACCTTCAATAAGTAGTGGCACGGTGTGGCTACCATGTACAATGACAAACCAAAGTAGGCATATGTCACTGACCATGACCAAAGAATTTCAGTATGGGTGGTCAACGTTCACAACCCATAACACGAGTCACAAATGGTCAGAGGGGGGAACGATGGTTTGGGAACACCAGGTATCAACTAGCAAGCACAAGGACCTTCAATAAGTAGTGGCACGGTGTGGCTACCATGTACAATGACAAACCAAAGTAGGCATATGTCACTGACCATAACCAAAGAATATCACTATGTGTGGTCAACTTTGACAACTCATAACACGAGTCACAAACGGTCAGAGGGGGAAAGAATGGGTTGGGAACACTAGCTATAGACTAGCAAGTAAAAAGACCTTCAACAAGTAGTGGCACGTGCACAGTGACCAACCAAAGGATGTATACGTCACTGACTATGAACAAAGAAGTCCACTATGTGTGGTCAACATCGACAACTCATAACACGAGTCACAAATGGTCAGAGGGAAAGACAATGGTTTGGGAACCCTATGTATGGACTACAATGGACAAAGAACTTCAATACGTGGTGGCACGGTGTGGCTACTATGTACACTGAACAACCCAACTAGGCATATGTCACTGACGATGACCAACGAATTTCAGTATGGGTGGTCAACGTTCACAACCCATAACACGAGTTAAAAATCGTAAGAGGGGGAAACAATGGTTTCAGAATATTAGTTTTCAACGAGCAAGGATAACGACCTTCAATAATTAGTAGCACGGTGTGGCTACCATGCAAAATGACCGACCAAAGTAAGCATATGTACTGCCTCTGACCAAATAAATCCGCTGTGTGTGGTCAACGTTGACAAGTCATAATACGAGTCACAAATGGTCAGAGGGGGGAACCATGGTTTGGGAACACCAGGTATCAACTAGCAAACACAAGGACCTTCAATAAGTAGTGCCACGGTGTTGCTACCATGTACAATGACCAACCAAAGTAGGCATATGTCACTGACCATGACGAAAGAATGTCACTATGTGTGGTCAACTTTGACAACTCATAACATGAGTCACAAATGGTCAGAGGGGGAAACAATGGTTTGTGAATACTAGTTATCAGCTATCAAGTACAAAGACCTTCAATATGTAGTGGCAAAGTGTGGCTACCATGCAGAGTGACCAACCAAAGTATGCATATGTCACTGACCATGACCAAAGAATTTCACTTCATGTGGTCAACATTGACAACTCACAACAAGAGTCACAGATAGTCAGAAGGGGTAACAATGGTTTGGGAACACTAGCTATCAACTTGGAAGCACAAAGACCTTCAATACATAGTGACACGGCGTGGCAACCATGTACAGTGAAAACACCAAAGTATGCATGTGCCACTAACCATGAGTAACAGAATTTCACAGTGTGTGGTCAACGTTGAAAACTCATAACACGAGTCACAAATGGTCAGAGGGGGAAACAATGGGGTTGGAACACTAGTTATCAACAAGAAAATAAAAAGACCTTCAACAAGTAGTGGCACGTTGTGCCTAGCGTGCACAGTGACCAACCAAAGGATGCATACGTCACTCACTATGACCAAAGAAGTCCACTATGTGTGGTCAACATTGAGAACTCATAACACGATTCACAAATGGACAGAGGGAGAGAAAATGGTTTTGGAACCCTATGTATCGACTAGAAAGGACAAAGAACTTCAATACGTTGTGACACGGTGTGACTACTATGCACACCAAACAACCAAACTGGGCATATATCACTGACCATGACCAAAGAATTCCAGTATCGGTGGACAACGTTCACAACCCATAACACGAGTCACAAATGGCCAGAGGGGGGAACAATGGTTTCGGAATATTAGTTTTCAACTAGCAAGGACAACGAAATTCAATAATTAGTAGCACGGTGTGGCTACCATGCACAATGACCGACCAAAGTAGACATATGTACTGCCTTTGACCAAAGAAATCCGTTGTGTGTGGTCAACGTTGACAACTCATCATACGAGTCACAAATGGTCAGAGAGGGGACGATGGTTTGGGAACACCAGGTATCAACTAGCAAGCACAAGGACCTTCAATAAGCAGTTGCACGGTGTGGCTACCATGTACAATGACCAACCAAAGTATGCATATGTTACTGACCATAACCAAAGAATGTCACTATGTGTGGTCAACTTTGACAACTCATAACAAGAGTCACAGATAGTCGGAGTGGGTAAAAATTGTTTGGGAACAGTAGCTATGAACTAGAAGGCACGAAGACCTTCAATACGTAGTGACATGGCGTGGCAACCATGTACAGTGACAAACCAAAGTAGGCATATGCCACTAACCATGACCACAAGAATTTCACAATGTGTGGTCAATGTTGAAAACTCATAACACGAGTCACAAATCGTCAGAGGGGGAAACAATGGGTTGGGAAACCTAGTTATAAACTAGCAAGTACAAAGACCTTCAACAAGTAGTGGCACGGTGTGGCTAGCGTGCACAGTGACCAACCAAAGGATGCATACGTCAATGACTATGACCAATGAAGTCCACTATCTGTGGTCAACATTGACAACTCATAACACGAGTCACAAATGGTCAGTGGGAGAGACAATGGATTGGGAACCCTGTGTAGCAACTATAAAGGACAAAGAACTTCAATAAGTAGTATCACAGTGGGACTACTATGCACACCGAACAACCAAACCAGGCATATGTTACTGACCATGACCAACGAATTTCAATATGGGTGGTCCACGTTCACAACCCATAACACGAGACACAAATGGTCAGAGGGGGAAACAATGGTTTCGGAATATTAGTTTTCAACTAGCAAGTACAACGACCTTCAATAAGTGGTAGCACGGTGTGGCTACCATGCACAATGACCAACATAAGTAGGCACATGTACTGCCTTTGACCAAAGAAATCCGCTGTGTGTGGTCAACGTTGACAACTCATAATACGAGTCACAAATGGTCACAGGGGGTAAACGATGGTTTGGGAACACCAGGTATCAACTAGCAAGCACAAAGACCTTCAACAAGTAGTGGCACGGAGTGGCTACCATGTACAATGACCAAATAATGTCACTCTGTGTGGTCAACTTTGACAACTCATACCACGAGTCACAAATGGTCAGAGGGGGAAACAATGGTTTGTGAATACAAGTTATCCACTAGCAAGTACAAAGACCGTCAATATGTAGTGGCATAGTGTGGCTACCATGCACAGTGACCAACAAAAGTATGCATATGTCACTGACCATGACCAAAGAATTTCACTTCATGTGGTCAACGTTGACAACGCACAACAAGAGTCACACATAGTCAAAGGGGGTAACAATGGTTTGGGAACACTAGCTATCAACTAGAAAGCACAAAGACCTGTAATACGAAGTGACACAGCGTGGCAACCATGTACAGTGACAAACCAAAGTAGGCATATGCCACTAACCATGACCAAAAAAAAATCACAGTGTGTGGTCAACGTTGAATACTCATAACACGAGTCACAAATGGTCAGAGGGGGAAACAATGGGTTGAGAACACTAGTTACCAATTAGCAAGTACAAAGACCTTCAACAAGAAGTGGCACGGTGTGGCTAGCGTGCACAGTGACCAACCAAAGGATGCATACATCACTGACTATGACCAAGGAATTCCACTATGTGTGGTCAACATTGACAACTCATAATACGAGTCACAAATGTTCAGAGGTTTGGGAACCCTATGTATCGACTAGAAAGGACAAAGAACGTCAATACGTGGTGGCACGGTGTGGCTACTATGCACACCGAACAACCAAACCAGGCATATGTCACTGACCATGACCAAAGAATTTCAGTATGGGTGGTCAACGTTCACAACCCATAACACGAGTCACAAATGGTCAGAGGGGGAAACAATGGTTTTGGAATATTAGTTTTCAACTAGCAAGGACAACGACCTTCAATAATTAGTAGCACGGTGTGGCTACCATACACAATGACCGACCAAAGTAGGCATATGTAGTGCCTTTGACCAAAGAAATCCGTTGTGCGTGGTCAACGTTGACCAATCATAATACGAGTCACAAATGGTCAGAGGGGGGAACGATGGTTTGGGAACACCAGGTATCAACTAGAAAGAACAAGGACCTTCAATAAGTAGTGGCACGGTGTGGCGGCCATGTACAATGACCAACCAAAGTAGGCATATGTCACTGACCATGACCAAAGAATGTCAGTATATGTGGTCAACTTTGACAACTCATAACACGAGTCACAAATGGTCAGAGGGGGAAACAATGGGTTGGGAATACTAGTTATCAACTAAAAAATACAAAGACCTTCAACAAGTAGTGGCACGGTATGGCTAGCATGCACAGTGACCAACCAAAGGATGCATACGTCACTGACTATGACAAAAGAAGTCCACTATGTGTGGTCAACATTGACAGCTCATAACACGAGTCACAAATGGTCAGAGGGAGAGACAATGGTTTGGTAACCCTATGTATCGACTAGAAAGGACAAAGAACTCCAATACGTGGTGGCACGGTGTGGCTACCATGCACACCGAACAACCAAACTAGGAATATGTCATTGACCATGACCAAAGAATTTCAGTGTGGGAAGTCAACGTTCACAAAACATGACACGAGTGAAAAATGGTCAGAGGGGGGAACAATGGTTTCGGAATATAGTTTTCAGCTAGCAAGGACAACGACCTTCAATAATTGGTAGCACGTTGTGGCTACCATGCACACTGACCGACCAAAGTACGCATATGTACTGCCTTTGACCAAAGAAATCCGCTGTGTATGGTCAACATTAAAATTTCATGATACGAGTCACAAATGGTCAGAGGGGGGAACGATGGTTTGGGAACACCAGGTATCAACTAGCAAGCACAAGGATCTTCATTAAGTAGTGGCACGGTGTGGCTACCATGCACAAAGACCAACCAAAGTAGGCATATGTCACTGACCATGACCAAAGAATGTCACTATGCGTGGTCAACTTTGACAACTCATAACACGAGTCAAAAATGGTCAGAGGGGGAAAAAATCCTTTTTGAATACTAGTTATCGACTAGCAAGTACAAAGAACTTCAATAAGTAATTGCACAGTTGGCTACCATGCACAGTGACCAACCAAAGTATGCACATGTCACAGACCATGACCAAATAATTTCACTTCATGTGGTCAACGTTGACAACTCACAACAAGAGTCACAGATAGTCAGAGGGGGTAACAATGGTTTGGAAACACTAGCTATCATCTAGAAAGCACAAAGACCTTCAATACGTAGTGACACGGCGTGGCAACCATGTACAGTGACAAACCAAAGTAGGCATATGCCACTAACCATGACCAATAGAATTTCACAGTGTGTGGTCAACGTTGAATACTCATAATACGAGTCACAAATGGTTAGAAGGGGAAACAATGGGTTGTGAATACTAGTTATCAACTAGCAAGTACAAAGACCTTAAATAATTAGTGGCACCGTGTGGCTAGCGTGCAAAGTAAGCAACCAAAGGATGCATACGTCACTGACTATGACCAAAGAAGTCCACTATGTTTGGTCAACATTGACAGCTCATAACACGAGTCACAAATGGTCAGAGGGAGAGACAATGGTTTGGGAACCCCATGTATCGACTAGAAAGGACAAAGAACTTCAATACGTGGTGGCGCGGTGTGGCTACTATGCACACTGAACAACCGAACTAGGCATATGCCATTGACCATGACCAAAGAATTTCAGTATGGGTGGTCAACATTCACAACCCATAACACTAGTAACAAATGGTCAGAGGGGGAATCAATGGTGTTGGAATATTAGAATTCAACTAGCAAGTACAACGACCTTCAAAAAGTAGTAGTATGGTGTGGCTACCATGCACAATGACCCACCAAAGTAGGCATATGTACTGCCTTTGACCAAAGAATTCCGCTGTGTTTGGTAAACGTTGACAACTCATAATACGAGTCACAAATGGTCAATGGGGGGAACGATGGTTTGGGAACACTATGTATCAACTAGCAAGCACAAGGACCTCCAATAAGTAGTGGCACGGTGTGGCAACCATGTACAATGACGAACCAAAGTAGGCATATGTCACTGACCATGACCAAAGAATTTCACCTTATGTGGTCAACGTTGACAACTCACAACAAGAGTCACACGTAGTCAAGGGGGGGTAACAATGGTTTGGGTACTCTGGCTATCAACTAGAAAGCACAAAGACGTTCAATACGTAGTGACATGGCGTGGCAACCATGTACATTGACAAACCAAAGTAGGCATATGCCACTAACCATGACCAAAAGAATTTCACAGTGTGTGGACAACGGTGAAAACTCATAACACGAGTCACACATGGTCAGAGGGGGAAACAATAGGTTGGGAGCACTAGTTATCAAGTAGCAAGTACAAAGACCTTCAACAAGTAGTGGCACGGTGTGGCTAGCGTGCACAGTGACCAATCAAAGGATGCATACGTTACTGACTATGACCAAAGTAGTCCACTATGTGTGGTCAACATTGACAACTCATAACACGAGTCACAAATGCTCAGAGGGAGAGACAATTGCTTTAGAACCCTATGTATCAACTAGAAAGGACAAAGAGCTTCGGTAGGTGGTGGCACGGTGTGGCTACTATGCACACCGAACAACCAAACTAGGCATATGTCACTGACCATAACCAAAAAATTTCAGTATGGGTGGTCAACGTTCACAACCCATAACACGAGTCACAAATGATCAGAGGGGGAAACAATGGTTTTGGGATATTTGTTTTCAACTAGCAAGTACAACGAACTTCAATAATTACTAGCACGGTGTGGCTACCATGCACAATGACCGACCAAAGTAGGCGTATCTATTGCCTTTGACCAAAGAAATCCGCTGTGTGTGGTCAACGTTGACAACTCATAATACGAGTCACAATTGGTCAGAGGGGGGAACGATTGTTTGGGAACACCAGGTATTAACTAGCAAGCACAAGGACCTTCAATAAGTAGTTGCACGGCGTGGCTACTATGTACAATGACCAACCAAAGTAGGCATATGTCACTGACCATGACCAAAGAATGTCACTATGTGTGGTCAACTTTGACAACTCATAAAACGAGTCACCAATAGTCAGAGGGGGAAACAATGGTTTGTGAAGACTAGTTATCGACTAGCAAGTACAAAGATCGTCAATATGCAGTGGCACAGTGTGGCTACCATGCACAGCGACCAACCAAAGTATGCATATGTCACTGACCATGACCAAAGAATTTCACATCATGTGGTCAACGTTGACAACTCACAACAGGAGTCACAGATAGTGAGAGGGGGTAACAATGGTTTGGGAACACTAGCTATCAACTAGAAAGCACAAAGACCTTCAATACGTAGTGACACAGTATGACAACCACGTACAGTGACAAACCAAAGTAGGCATATGCCACTAACCATGACCAAACAATTTTCACAGTGTGTGGTCAACGTTGAAAACTCATAACACGAGTCACAAATGGTCAGAGGGGGAAACAATGGTTTGGGAACACTAGTTATCAAATAGCAAGCACAAAGACCTTCAACAAGTAGTGGCACGGTGTGGCTAGCGTGCACAGTGACCAACCAAAGGATGCATACGTCACTGAATATGACCAAAGAAGTCCACTATGTGTGGTCAACATTGAGAACTCATAACACCAGTCATAGATGGTCAGAGGGAGAGACAATGGTTTGGGAACCCTATGTAGCGACTAGAAAGCACAAACAACTTCCATACGTGGTGGCACGGTGTGGCTACTATGCATCCCGAACAACCAAACTAGCCATATGTCACAGACCATGACCGAATCATTTCAGTATGGGTGGTCAACGTTCACAACCCATAACACGAGTCACAAATGGTCAGAGGGGGAAACAACGGCTTCGGAATATTACTTTTCAACTAGCAAGGACAACGACCTTCAATAATTAGTAGCACGGTGTGGCTACCATGCACAATGACCGACCAAAGTAGGCATATGTACTGCCTTTGACCAAAGAAATCCGCTGTGTGTGGTCAACGTTGACAACTCATAATACGAGTCACAAATGGTCAGAGGGGGAAACAACGGCTTCGGAATATTACTTTTCAACTAGCAAGGACAACGACCTTCAATAATTAGTAGCACGGTGTGGCTACCATGCACAATGACCGACCAAAGTAGGCATATGTACTGCCTTTGACCAAAGAAATCCGCTGTGTGTGGTCAACGTTGACAACTCATAATACGAGTCACAAATGGTCAGAGGGGGGAACGAGGGTTTGGGAACACCAGGTATCAACTAGCAAGCACAAATACCTTCAATAAGTAGTGGCACAATGTGGCTACTATGCACACCGAACAACCAAACTAGGCATATGTCACTGACAATGACAAAAGAATTTCAATATGGCTGGTCAACGTTCACAACCCATAACACCAGTCACAAATGGTCAGAGGGGGAAACAATGGTTTCGGAATATTAGTTTTCAACTAGCAAGGACAACGACCTTCAATAAGTAGTAGAACGGTGTGGCTAGCATGCGCAATGACCGACCAAAGTAGGCATATGTACTGCCTTTGACCAAAGAAATCCGTTTTGTGTGGTCAACGTTGACAACTCATAACACGAGTTCAAAATGGTCAGAGGGGGGAACGATGGTTTGGGAACACCAGGTATCAACTAGCAAGCACAAGGAACTTCAATATGTAGTGGCATGGTGTGGCTACCATGTACAATGACCATGACCAAAGAATGTCACTGTGTGTGGTCAACTTTGGCAACTCGAGTCACAAATGGTCAGAGGGGGAAACAATGGTTTGTGAATACTAGTTATTGACTAGCAAGTACACAGACCATTAATATGTAGTGGGACAGTGTGGCTACCATGCATAGTGACCAACCAAAGTATGCATATGTCACTGACCATGACCAAAGAATTTCACTTCATGTGGTCAACGTTGACAACTCACAACAAGAGTCATAGATTGTGAGAGGGGATAACAATCATTTGGGCACACTGGGTGTCAACTAGCAAGTACAAAGACCTTCAATACGTAGTGACATGGCGTGGCAGCCATGTACAGTGACAAACCAAAGTAGGCATATGCCACAAATCATGACCAAAAGAATTTCACAGTGTGTGGTCAATGTAGAAAACTCATAACACGAGTCACAAATGGTCAGAGGAGGGAACAATGGGTTGGGAACACTAGTTATCATCTAGCAAGTACAAAGACCTTCAACAAGTAGTGGCACGGTGTGGCTAGCGTGCAAAATGACCAACCAAAGGATGCATACGTCACTCACTATGACCAAAGAGGTCCACTATGTGTGGTCAACATTGACAACACATGACACGAGTCACAAATGGTCAGAGGGAGAGACAATGGTTTGGGAACCTTCTGTATCAACTAGAACGGACAAAGAACTTCAGTACGTGGTGGCATGGTATGGCTACTATGAACACCGAACAACCAACCTAGGCATATGTCACTGACCATGACCCAAGCATTTCAGTATGGGTGGTCAACGTTTACAACCCATAACACGAGTCACAAATGCTCAGAGGGGGAAACAATGGTATCGGAATAAAAGTTTTCAACTCGCAAGTACAACGATATTCAATACGTAGTAGCATGGTGTGGCTACCATGCACAATGACCGACCAAAGTAGGCATATGTAGTGCCTTTGACCAAAGAAATCCGTTGTGTGCGGTCAACGTTGACAACTCATAATACGAGTCACAAATGGTCAGAGGGGGAAATGATGGTTTGCGAACACCAGGTATCAACTAGCTGGAACAAGGACCTTCAATAAGTAGTGGCAGGGTGTGGCTACCATGTAAAATGACCAACCAAAGTAGGCATATGTCACTGACCATGACGAAAGAATGTCACTATGTGTGGTCAACTTTGACAACTCATAACACGAGTCACAAATTGTCAGAGGGGGAAACAATGGTTTGTGAATACTAGTTATTGAATAGCAAGTACAAAGACCTTCAATATGTAGTGGCACAGTGTGGCTACCATGCACAGTGACTAACCAAAGTATGTATATGTCACTGACCATGACCAAAGAATTTCACTTCACGTGGTCAACGTTGACAACTCACAACAAGTGTCACAGATAGTGAGAGGGGGTAACAATGCTTTGTGAACACTAGCTATCAACTAGAAAGCACAAAGACCTTCAATACGTAGTGACACGGTGTGGCAACCATGAACAGTGACAAACAAAAGTAGGCATATGCCACTAACCATGACCAAAACAATTTCACAGTGTGTGGTCAATGTTGAAAACTCATAACACGAGTCACAAATGGTCAGAGGGGGGAACAATGGGTTGGGAACACTAGCTATCAACTAGCAAGTACAAAGACCTGCAACAAGTAGTGGCACGGTGTGGCTAGCGTGTACAATGACCAGCCAAAGGATGCGTACGTCACTGACTATGACCAAAGAGGTCCACTATCTTGGTCAACATTGACAACTCATAACACGAGTCACAAATAGTCACAGGGAGAGACAATGGTTTGGGAACCCTATGTATCGAATAGAACGGACACATAAACTCAATAAGTAGTGGCACGGTGAGGCTACTATGCATACTGAAGAACCAAACTAGGCATATGTCACTGACCATGACCAAAGAATTTCAATATGGGTGGTCAACGTTCACAACCCATAACACGAGTCACAAATGGTCAGAGGGGGCAACGATTGTTTGGGAACACCAGGTATAAACTAGCAAGCACAAGGACCTTCAATGAGTAGTGGCATGGTGTGGCTACCATGTACAATGACCAACAAAAGTAGGCATATGTCACTAACGATGACCAAAGAATGTCACTATGTGTGGTCAACCTTGACAACTCATAACACGAGTCACAAATGGTAAGATGGGGAAGCAATGGTTTGTGAATACTAGTTATTGACTAGCAAGTACAAAGACCTTCAATATGTAGTGGCACAGTGTGGCTACCATGCACAGTGACCAACGAAAGTATGCATATGTCACTGACCATGACCAAAGAATTTCACTTCATGTGCTCAATGTTGACAACTCACAACAAGAGTCACAGATAGTCAAAGGGGGTAACAATGGTTTGGGAACACTAGCTATCAACTAGAAAGCACAAAGACCTTCAATACATAGTGACACGGTGTGGCAACCATGTAGAGTGACAAACCAAAGTAGGCATATACCACTAACCATGACCAAAATAATTGTACAGTGTGTGGTCAACGTAGAAAACTCATGAAACGAGTCACAAATGGTCAGAAGGAGAAACAATGGGTCGGGAACACTAGTTATCAACTAGCAAGTACAAAGACCTTCAACAAGTAGTGGCACGGTGTGGCTAGGGTGCACAGTGACCAACCAAAGGATGCATACGTCACTGACAATGACCAAAGAAGTCCACTATGTGTGGTCAACATTGACAAATCATAACAGGAGTCACAAATGGTCTGAGGGAGAGACAATGGTTTGGGAACCATATATAGTGACTAGAAAGGACAAAGAACTTCAATAAGTAGTGGCACGGTGTGGCTTCTATCCATACCGAACAACCAAACTAGGCATATGTCACTGACCATGTCCAAAGAATTTCAATATGGGTGGTCAACGTTCACAACCCATAACACGAGTCACAAATGGTCAGAGGGGGAAACAATGGTTTCAAAATATTAGTTTTTAACTAGCAAGTACAACGAACTTCAATAAGTAGTAGCACGGTGTGGCTACCATGCATAATGACCGACCAAAGTAGGCATATGTACTGGCTTTGACTAAAGAAATCCGCTGTGTGTGGTCAACGTTGACAAATCATAATACGAGTCACAAATGGTCAGAGGGGGGGACAATGGTTTGGGAACACCAGGTATCAACTAGCAAGCACAAGGACCTTCAATAAGTAGTGGCACGGTGTGGCCAACAATGACCAACCAAAGAAGGCATATGTGACTGACCATGACCAAAGAATGTCACTATGTGTGGTCAACTTTGACAACTCATAACACGAGTCACAAATGGTCAGAGGGGGAAAGAATGGTTTGTGAATACTAGTTATTGACTAGCAAGTACAAAGAACTTCAATATGTAGTGGCACAGTGTGGCTACTATGCACAGTGACCAACCAAAGTATGCATTTGTCACTGAACATGATCAAAGAATTTCATTTCATGTGTTCAACGTTGACAACTCACAACAAGAGTCACGGATGGTCAAAGGGGGTAACAATGGTTTGGGAACACTAGCTATCAACTAGAAAGCACAAAGACCTTCAATACATAGTGAATTTAGAATAGGCTCGTATCTGGGAGGGGGGGGGGGCGTGTTCTGATACCTCAACTCTACCTTCGAGCCTAAGCTATGGGAGGATAGGGGGGGTGTCATAATGCGATCGCAAATCTGTCCTCCAGGTCGCCCACGGAACATCTGATACCCCCAATTTTTCCGCGTCCTTGATTTTCTCTGCGCTAGCTCCGTTCCGCGCTATCCGCGGATGTTACACCTATCTTAGCACTTAGTGCCTGCTCGGACTTGCTCCACAACAAATCTACACGTCTAACTCCAGACCACAGAAAACCCTGCGGACTACAAGTCTGAACTGATATGTGAGATCCTCACCGGTGAATGACACTCCGTGGTCCACTTCCCGCCACACGCGAGCCGCCACCTCGTGGCTTCCAGCTCTGCTCCGCGGAACCTCGTTCCGCGGCCGTGTCCAGGCAAGGACACCGCTGGCAGCTCACTTCCTACCTAGTTTGGCCTCTCACGCACGGTGCGTGATACTCCGCGATCCACTTCCCGCCACATGCAAGCCGCCACCTCGTGGCTTCCAGCTCTTCTCCGTGGAACCTTGTTCCGCGGCCGTGTGCAGGCGAGAGCATCGCCGGCAGCTCACTTCGCACCAGGTTTGGTCTCTCACGCAATACTCCAAGGACCGCGGCCAGAATCACCCAAGGCAATGGAAGGCAGGGACGTGGTACACCGAAGGCACAGATGGAAGCGGTGAATGACTTTGATAGTTCAAGGCAGAGTACATGAGGGTGCGGAGCATTAATCCAAGAAAGCGAACATGACTGGGGGAGCGACTTGTGGTACTACTTTCTAGGCCTTATGTAGTTGGGACTCCGCACGATGTGTCTACACAAGGCGGATCCTGTTCCTCCTCGCCTTCCAAGTCCACCTCCTCCCCTTCCTCGGTCACCCGAGGCGACCTCCAAACTCCGCGCTTCTGCTCGATATCTCGGCTGCACCTCCCACGTATTTCTGGTCCACTACGTTCTCCTTCGTTGTTCCGCGGCTTCGTGAGGCATCTATCGCAGATCTTGCGGCGGCAAACGTTGCAGTCTCGCACCGTCCTGTCCCAGCTGTGTCCACATTGGGCACACGTCTTGCTTTCCTTCTCTCTCCTAGCCTGCTCCGCGTCTGCCATTTGTCCTTCCTTGTGCCACCGCTTCATGGTGACCGCGGATACCGTGCGGGGTCCCTGTCGTGTTCCTGTCTGCTCCCTCTCTTCCTCCTCCTCTTCCTCCTCTTCCTCTTCCTTCGGATCCCACTGTTCGTGCGCCTGTCGTCCTCCTGAGTCTAGGCTGGCTCCGTCATCCCTTTCGTTCTTCCTCTCCGCTCCCTCCTCCTTGGCCTCATGCAGGCACTTGAGGCAAGTACGATTCAACCCGATGCAGCTCTTTGACAGCCCTTCATGTGCTGGTTGGCCGCAGACGCGGCACACAACGTTCAGCAGCGGTTCCGCCGGCAGGTTTTCCCCGTACCACACGCAAGGGCCTGTATATGAGGCCAACTGGCGGGGACTCGTGGGCACGCCCCGTCGCGGAATGGCAGTGGGTGCCTTCGGGGTTTCATCTCCGCTGTCCTCCTGCCGCTGTGCTGGCTGCCCCGGTAGTTCCTGCTGCACTTGATGCTGGCCCTTGCGTACTTCCGCCCTCCATTGTTGTCCTGCCTGGACTGTCCCCGCGGACACCTCTTGTACATCAGAGCCCTCCGGCTCCTCTTCCTGAGGTTCCTGGCTCCACTGCTGCTCCTGCTTCGAAACTTGGCCCTTGCACTGCTCCAGTACCTCTTCCGCCTTCCATCCTGTTGACCCTTTGCGTTCCTCGAGCGGAGGGAGCGCTTCCCCTGTGCCCAGAATGTGCGTCAGCCAGGCAGGGGGCAAGAGCACGAATTCGGTGGCCAGGTAGCTGCAGTCGCTGAACCCATCCGGCCCCTCCAACCAGACGTGCCCAGCGTCCACACTAGCCACGCGGTACACCTCCCGTGGTTCCGCTGCCTCGCGTCCCGCACCTGGGAAAGGGCGGAGGTAGACCAGGTTCCCCTCCCTGATTGGCCCATGGGTAAGCCGTCGGTTGGCAGCGTCACATCCGTGCTAGGCAGAGACGGAGCCCCGCAATCTCGCTTCCGCGCGCATCGTGTCTGTCCTCTTGCAGCGCTCCTAGAACCATTCGTGCACTTCCCTGTCTTTGGCGGCCTCCCGCTCCTCCTCCGAGCGCCCATCTGGTGTGTCCTCCGGGTCAAGGGGCAATCGCAGCGGCTTCTGTGGCATGCCAAGTGCTGCACGCGGAGGTTGCCCGAAGAGAAGGAGATGCGGGGAGAACAAAATTGCACGACTGGGTGTTGTGTTGATGAAATGTGCTGTCTTTGTAAGATCCTCCCCCCAGTCTTTGCTCTCCGCCGTTGTCACCGCCTGCTCCAGAATGTCGTGCAGCCTTTCCACTTGACCCTGAGACTCCGGGCGGTACCGTCCGGAATGGACATGCTGTATGCCTCATTCCGCGAGCTCTTCGCGGAACGCCCCCGCAAACTCTGTGCCGTTGTCGTTGTGGACCACATTGCACCCTCCGAAGTTGTAGAAAATTTCCTCTCGTATGAAGCGCGCCGCCTGGGCAGAGGACTTGTCCGGCACTGCGCGGACCCAGATGTACTTCGTGAAATGATCCACCGCGGCAATCCAGTACCTCTCTCCTTGAGCGCGGCGAGGCCGAGGTCCTTGAAATTCGATGACGATCCGCTCCAGGGGTTCGCCAATCGGGGAGGGTAAGAAGAGTGGCATGTCCTGCGGCGTGATTTTTCGGTGCCGCTCACATGGGGCGCAGTGTTGCACCACCTCCTTGACGAGTGCCAGGAGGTTTGGCACATGCAAGATGGGAGACAGGCGCTCCTTGAGTGTTTTTACGCCGAAGTGGTGGTGACGGTGGTAGGCTTCGACCACCGCCCTCTGCAAGGTGGGCGGAGGCACCCATAGGACATGCGACATAGTCCGCCAAAGACGACCGCCCTCCCATGCATATTGTTCACAAAGGCGGGCGAGGTCATCTTTCTTTCGCCTGTCAAACTCCACCCCCAACTTAGCCTCCAGGGCCGCGTACACCTTTTGAGCCTCCCTTTTCTGCTGCTCCTTGGTGGTGGCGCGGAGTAGGATGTGAGCTGTCTACCAAATCCGCCACTCCTGCGTCTCCACTGGCCCTCTTGCCTTCCCCATCTTTTCCGCGACGGCTTCTCCCGGCTTTCTCTTTCTCTCTGGCTCCTTCTCTGACAGTCCCTTGGCTCTCCTCGCGTCCTGCTCTGCCTTCATCGCCTGCAGTCGCCGCTGGTTCTTCTCATCATAGGCGGGGGGTTCCCTATCCCACCTGTCCGGGGCTGGGAAAAGGCGCAGGATCCCCACCGCGCGCAGCTCCCCTTCGTTCCACTGCTCCCTCAGCCTCACCTCAGGTGGTGCTCCGTGTCGCTGACCCCATGCACCGCGGACATCAATTGCCTTCGTCTCAGGTCTCCGTCCTGTCGAAGCCTCAGAGAGCCGTAGTAGTCCCTGAGTTCCTCGTCGTGTTCTTGGGGTGACTCACTGAGTTCTGAGACCACCACTCCTCCTGTCCCTTTTCTGACTGTTGCAACCGCGGCGCTCTCTCTGGGCCCCTTTCCATGGTGAGTCGTGGTGCCAGCGCCCCCGAGGATGGGCCGCAGCTGGGTTGGGACCAATTCAGCGGGCATCGGGACATTGCGGAATACCTCCAGGAGCAGCTCCATCGCCTGGGCGGCATCCCGTTGGGCCTGTGCAAGCTGCATCAGATCGATGCCCGGAAGGGTGTCTTGTGATGGGCGACACTGCTTGCTTCGTTTGGCAGGAGGTTCACCAGCGGTGCTGTCCTCAACAGCTCGCTTTTCCTGTCCTCGCTGGCCGGATGTTGGCGTGGTCTCCGTGGACGGGGCCTGTCTTCCCGCGACCGACTCCTTATGTGGAGTGGCCACACGGCTGACCGAGGCCACATGGGATGGGGTAGCCTGCCTGCTGGCGACCGCTGATGCCGCGGCCTTCTTGGCCATGCCCTGGAGCTTGGCCTGTCTGTCAAGCACGGCAGCTGATAGGGCCGGTTGTGGTGCGTCCTTCTGCGCCCCTTTCCTGGCTGCAACCGCTCTCACCTGTGCTCGTACGTCCTTTGCCCACCATCCGCTTTCTTCCTGTGCTGCTGCCTACTCCTCCGCTGCCCGCTTCTCTGCCGCTCGCTCAGCTGCTACTACCGCCGCCTTTGCTGTTGCTCCTTCAGCCTCCGCCTTCTCCTTTGCCTTCTTTGCCGCCTCCACAGCAACTCATTCCGCCTCCTCCTTTTCCTTTGCTGCAGCTGCTACCTCCACTGCGACTCGTACATCCACCACTCCCACCTCCACTACCACTGCTGCTTCAAGTTCTGCGGCCACTTATTCTGCAACTACTTCTGCCTTATGCCTTTGTTCCTCCGCCATCTGCTGCCACAGTGCCTGCAATCTATCATGCGTTCGTGTGAGCTCGGGAGAGTCTCGGAGATACTCCTGAGTCTCTTCTGTCTCAGTGAGGATGCGGTGCTTCTCCTCCCGGCACACGTCCACAGCTTCCCGGGCCCAGCTGCGTACCGCCTCCTCCGTCAATACAGTGCCAGCTTCTTGAAGTACCTTCCATAGTCGTTCTGCCACCGCGGCCACGATCCTCTGGCGCAGGGCACCGTCCAGGGTCAGGCGCCAGCACTTGTCAATGGGAGCGTACCAGCTCTCGTACTGTTGCTCCACCACGGAGATGCCTGTGAGCTCCTCGGGTGTATACTGGACTCCCCATCTGATGGTGACAAGTTGGATCAGATATCCCCACCTCCACACCTTCACCGCAGTCTTCGTGCTTGGTGTCTCCATCGTTCCCGCTGGCATTTGGTGGGTGTGATAAATGGTAAGTGCCCGAGCGCGTTCCTGGAGCAGATGTACATAGCGCCACGTGGGGTCCGTAGTCTGGTCGCGGCGGACCAGGAGCCACCATTCGCGGGCGGTGTTCACTGTGCAGTTTGGTTGCTGCGTGTCGAGGAATGTTGCCACGCCAGCCATGCCACGGTCCGGCCGGAGATAGAGGACATTGCGGAGCGCCGAAATGAGACGCTCCGCACCTGCCATTTCCAGCAGTTGATCTTATCGTCCATGCTGGTTAAGAGCCAGGGCAGTCTTGGACATGCCCTTCAGGGCCACTTGCCAAGCCTGGTTGAAGAATGAGTTCCCCATTGCCGCGCGGAGTGCCTCCCGGTGTTCGTCCTCCAGATGTATGATGACGCTGCTGACCACGTCCAGCAGGCGGTTGGTCCTGGGTTGATCTCCACTGTCACCAGAGCTTTCTTCCAGTTAGGTCCGCGTACCCTCCATGATTATTCCCACGCTGAGTGTGGGTTGCGGTGTCCCTCGGGCCGGGCTGCGTCCCGAGGCCGGTGGAGAAGAGGAGTGCTCGGTAGGTGCGGAGGGGCCCGTAGGCAGTGGTGGGGTGACTGCCGTTGTCGGAGGTGCGAAAGGGCCAGATGATGGTGCTGCGCCGGGTGAGGCCATTGGCGCCACTGCTGCCACTGGGGACTCGGGGGGGCCGGATGATGGGGGTACGCTAGTTGGTGCCGATGTTGCAGGTGCTGCAGGACGTCCGGTGCCAGCAGTGGGTGCCGTAGCCTGATCCGCGGAGCGTTGTCGTAGCTGGCGTCTTAATCCACTACCCCCCCATGGCGGAGGCGCGGTCCCTGCGCTGGGAGGGCGAGCCATGGAGGAAACTGTGCCTCGGGCCACACCAGAGCTGCGTGTGACACGGCGGGTGAGTCGAGTGCCGGTGCCGTTTGGGGCAGTGACCATGGGAGGAGAGGTTAGGAGCGGTCGGGGTGAAAAGCAGAGTGAAAGATCGAATGCCGGAAGCCGAAATGAGACTGAGAATCCCAGTGCCGAGCAATATATAGGCTTTGCGCGGCGCAAGCCAGTCCGCCGCCAGGAGCATGTCATATGTACGCACATCACACACGTGCACAGCGTGCGGTGCATGCACGTTGGCAATCTAGATGGGAAGGGCCGCAATCTGGCCGATGGGTGCATCGATGGCACCGGTGGAGATGGAGAAGCGGAGCCGGGTACGTTCGAGGAGATGGTCAATGTTCAAGGTGCGGACCATCCGTAATGCGATGGTGGTATGGGTGGCTCCGGTGTCCACGATGGCCACGAATTTGCGGCCATACACCCAGACGTAGCACTAGGGCACGTGGACTGCGGCGGGCACGGGTGGTCCGGGAAGCAGGGGAGCGGGAGCCTATGCATGTGCTACGTGGACAGCGTTTTTCCGTACGTAGGAGCGAGCTGTGAGGACTTCGTGGAATACCATGCAGAATCCCATTTCGCGGTCGAGGGAGCAGGACAGGTGGATGCCGACGGGAGAGAGTGAGGGGTTGAAGGAGGAGAAGAGAGATTGGAGGCGGTCCGCGGACGCAGGAGAGTGAAGGAGGAAGTCAACCAGGGAAAAAGGGTAGCGGTTGTCCAGAAGAGGGGAGGCAGGGGAAGCCGACGGTGCTGGAGGGATGACAGGTGGGACAGCGGAGGAGACGCGACGGGGTTCTGAGAGGGACGAGCGTGGGGGAAGGTGTGCAGCAATTTCCTCCAGGGTCCAGCCATGAATCGTGGAGTTGTAGCGGCGAGCAAGCTGGAGACCGTCAGAGGGAAGAGCGGGGGTGCCTCCGCGGCATCCAGGTCCGCGGAAGAGTGGGATTCAGCTAGCAGTTGGTTTACGACATTGTGCTCATCATCAGTAAATTCGTGAGCAACACCTTCCCACAGTGGTTTGGCATCGGTGGATGGAGAGGACTAGAGCCGAGGGCCCGTGAGCTCCTCCTGCTGATCCGCGGAGGTCGGCCAGGCCTCCCGAGGAAGGCAACTGAGAGCATTTGCGTTGCGGTTGGCCAAAGTAGGCTGATATTTGATCTTCATGTTGTACCCCTGCAGAAGGAGAGCCCACTTAGCCAAGATGCCCTCGTGGTTCTCTGTGGTAAGGAGCCACTGCAGGGCCTGATGGTCGGTGAGGACAGTGAAGGGTTTCCCATTCTTGATGTAGTCGCGGAAATGCTGGAGGGCCCAAAGAACTACCAGGCACTCGCCCTTCACCGGCGGATACTTCCTCTTGCCATCCGTGAGCGCACGGCTGGCGTACGCAATAACCCATTGGATGGGTTCTTGGATTGTCTGCGATAGAACCCCACCAAGGCCGTCCCGCGACCAGTCAGTGGTGATAGAGAAGGGGAGATTGAAGTTGGGGAACTCCAGCATGGGTGCAGTGACAAGCCGATGCTTGATCTCCACCCATGCCGCTGCACAGTCCAGCGTCCATTCGAAGGGGGTGTCCTAGTGTGTAAGCTGCTGTAGAGGGCGGATAATGTGTGCATGATCGCGGAAGAACTTGCGGTAAAAGGAAATGAAGCCAAGGAAGAACTTAACTTGTTCCGCGGTTGTGGGCTGGCGCCACTCCTGGACTGCTGCGATCTTTTTTGGGTCCGTCTTGATTCCCTCGGCACTCATGACAAATCCCATGAACTCCATTTCAGCTGCACCGATGGAGCACTTGGCAGCTTTCAAATTCAGGTTGGCAGCGCGCAGGGTGGAGAAAACAGCAGTGAGTAAGGAGAAGAGTTCTACGAAGCTGTGGGCGGTGACCATGATGTCGTTGATGTAATAGCTCACATTGGGGATACCGCGGAGGGTGGAGTCCATGACACGTTGGAAGGTTGCACTGGCGTTGCGGAGGCCGAAGGGCATGCGGGTGAAGGCATAGAGCCCCTCGGGCGTGACGAAAGCAGTCTTAGCAATGGAATCTGGATGCATGGGCACGGCATGAAAAGCTGCTTTGACGTCGAGCTTTGCGAACCATCCGCGGCCTTACTGTCGATACTGAATGTCAACAATCAGGGGTGTGGGGTAGGCGTCTTCCTCCGTGACTCGGTTGAGGTCGCGGTAGTCAACGCAGAACCTCTTGGATCCATCAGGCTTGGCAACAATGACTAAGTTGGCTCGCCAGGGGCTCACTATTGGAACAATCACTCCTTGCGCTTTTAACTCTGCAAGACCCTCGGTGATAATTTGTTCCTGGTCCGGGAGTATGCGGCGAACCTTTTGCTTGGTAGGGGAAGCTGTCCCGGTGGAGATGACATGGAAGGCATCAATGGCCCCGAGATCCGTTGGTGATCCGGCGAAGATGTCCGCGAAAGAGTCGAGAAGGTCGCGGAAGTCCTGTTTCTGCGGAGGAGAGAGGCGAGGGTGTAGTATGTGGTCCCAGCGAGGGGGCGGTGGCACAGACTGGGTGCGGATGGGGTAGAATACTTCCTCATCCTCTAGGGGCAAGCCTTTGCCAAATACCTGTTCCCCCTGCTGCCATAACCCAAGAAGGTTATTCCGCTCGCCTAGTGTTGCCAAGTCCATGGTCAGCTGGTGCCATTCCTCGGCCGGCATGAGCTCTCCATCCAGCATGGCTGCCGCGGGTCCAGGATCAGGCTGGGGACAAGTCTGGGAATCCTCCCGAGCAACGTCTGAGAGGGAGAAGGTTAGTCCGCCAGTGACGGGT
Source organism: Penium margaritaceum (assembly GCA_023375785.1). NCBI lineage: Eukaryota > Viridiplantae > Streptophyta > Zygnematophyceae > Desmidiales > Peniaceae > Penium > Penium margaritaceum. The sequence continues at coordinate 392,754 of SZWC01000129.1, read as the reverse complement.
ACAGTCACTCGGTCCCCGACAGTGATCAGGGCATACTCCTTGGAGCCAGTCGCGGACGTAAGCTGCATGACGCCAAGGGAGAATAGCAGGTTGAACTGTCGCGGAAGGAGATAGTCCATCCCGAGGAGTACGTCATAGGTCCGGGCCGGTGTGACTTGAACGTCCACTGGTTCATGGAGGGAGCCCACTTGCAGACGGAACCCCTATACTTCCCCATCCCCATAGTCCAGACCGTTGGCTGCGTTGCTGAATAGTCGTCGTGTGGGGAGGATGCGATCTGCCCATCCGACCACACCGAGGACGCGGAAGGCAATCGTAGTGTGAGTGGCCCCGGTGTCGATAATTGCCAGGAACTTCCATCCACAGATCCACACCACACAACAGGCAACCTCATAGTGGCAGTCATCGCGACGGGGTGGTTCCAAGGGTTGCGGTGCCCATCCCCAATTGAGCTCGTCAGTGTTCAGGGTAGTTGGTGTCTCGGCCACAACTCATCGCGTGTTCTGGGTGCCATGTGTCGGTGTGGTACATGTGAGAGAGATGCCAACGGCTTGGAGGCGGTGGTTGGCTCTGGTGAACTCATCTCTGAGCCACGGTGCTAATTCAGGATGAAGACGAAGGAAGTCAAAGAACTTCACGGACGCGATGGGAGTGGTGAAGAGCTTTTCCACGGGATCCGCGAGATCTGCTACAGGAGTGAGGGTAGTCCGTAGGGCACATGGGGTAGTTGCGGCAGCTAGACTCTTGGTTTGTACGGGGTCCGCAGTGCAGCGCTTGTCAGGGGCTTGCACCGAACGGGCTGCAATGGCATCCTGTAGCCAGGTTTCTACTGCTTCTGCCTTCCATCGGAGGTCACTCTGGACTTGCGCCGCTTCCTGCAGATCCCATCTGCAAAGTTTGAGCCGGCGAGCTCGTGTAATGAGTTCCGTCTCCTCAGGGGTGGGGCCACCTCTGTAGTCTCTTCCTCCGCCATGGGCAAATCTAGCTTGACATTACGGGCGCCGGCCGCGGGAAGTGGGTTCGGCAAGATACCCTGGCCCGTCCCCTGACCCGCCTGAGCCTGACGAGCAGGGGTTGGATGCGGTTGTTGCTGCTGCTGCTGTTGTTTCTACTGCTGCTGCTGGTTGGGCCATTGCTGGTTGTAATACTGATGCCACTGCTGGACCATGGGGTCTGATTGGACGGGGTCTGGGCGTGGAGCTGCTTGGCAGCGACGAGGGCAATCTCGGGCAATGTGCTCCAGGCTCTGGCAGGTGTAACAAGCCTTGGGCTTCTGCGGTGGCGGCTGGCTTTGTGAGGAAGGTGGTGTGTGGCTTTCTCCGCCCTGATGCTGGCGAGTAGATCGCTAACGAGTGGATATAGCTGTGGCATCTTGCACCGCATCTTGGAGGGAGCGGTAGCGATCAGCAATCATAAGACTGCTGACCTTGTCGTGGAGTGCGTAGATCAGATTTTGCAGGAGGACCCAGAGCAGAAGGCCTTCTCCTTGCGGATTCTTAGCCACGGAAGCCCAGGTGATAAACTGTTCCAGGAATCTGTGGATGTCATCGTCCTTGCTCATGACCTCCTTCTCGATCTTCCGCAGTGCCTCTTCCTTCGTAAGGTGCTCGAAGCGTTCAATGAGAGCATTGCCGAAGTCCTCAAAAGACATGAAGGGGGTGCGTGCATTGTACAAGTCGGCCATAGCTCCCTAAAGGTGAATTTCCGCAGTAGCGAGACAGAGGTCGGGTGGGATTCGGCCAATGCTAGCATAGAGTGTGATTTGCTTCAGCCAGATCCAGGGGTTATCCTCCGGGGCGCCCTTGAAGGTGTCCAGCCGCGGCAGATTTCCGGGCTCGGAGCGAATGTACTGCAGCTGAGGTACAGTACTGCGGTTAGTCGTCAACGCAGTCACAACAGTCGGAGGGTGAAGATTGGCAGGCTGGGCTGTGGAGTATCCCGCATGGTGGATGTGCATCGAAGATTGTCCCGCGGGCATGTGAGGGCCTGGGTGCGTGTGTGGCTGGTGCATGTACAAGGAAGAAGGAGCTGGCAGTGAGGTAGTGTAAGGTGTGGAGAAGAACGTCATCCCAAGGGGCGGGGCCGGATGCCCCTGTGTCTGTGGTGCCATCAGCTGAGGCATCAAATAGGTCTGTGTGGTGGGGACCGCACCAGCACTGGTAACCGCGGCTGGTGCCACCGGAGGGAAATGTGCCGTTGTTCCTGCAGGGTGCTGACCCCCCCATCATCTGTGACAGTGGTGGGTGCGAGTGACCTTGTGGCGCCGGCGGAAGTTGTGGCATCAGTGGTGGTGCCTGAAGAGTCACTCTGGCTGGCGTGGTTCCGGTTAACTGCGGCGGATGAAGCTGCTGGTAGGCTGGTGCAGAATACTGGGGTGGTGGTGGTGCCCCTTGGGGCAGCGGTGGCTGCGTGCCTGGCACAAAAGGCTGCTGACCCACTCCTACTTGCGTGATGCTCATCAACTGCTGCTGCGGAGTTGGCCATGGGTGCGAGACTGTTGCTGAGGGTTGTATCGACGTCATGCCGAAAGATTGCCCCCCCTGCGGTGCATGCGGAGTCATCATAGGCTGTTGCACCGCGGTCCCTGCCTGTGTCAGCGCCGTCGCCTGCTGCGGCTGGTAACTGGTCTGCTGCATGCCTACCGCAGGCATCACGGTCCCTGCCGGCGCGGCACCCATCAATGCCTGTGGCGGGTTCGTCTGCTGCAGTGGTGCACCCATTGCTGGATGTGACGCTGTCACCCTCATCGGTGGTATCCCCGAGTGTGACTGCAGCTGGCTCATTTGTTGTTGCGTTGGTCCCGCCGCGGGTGGCCGCGGCGTCATCCCCGCCCGTGCTGCTCCCCCATATGACGGCGGCTGATTCACAGGTAGCTGTGTTATCCCTACCGCCGGGAGGACTGCAGCTCCCATCGGCTTCGCTCCGACGGACAGGGGCACCAGGGGAACCTGCTGCTGGTGCGTTGGTTGTGCGGAACCCTGGGCAAGAGAGGGTACCGATGGTCCCACCTGCATGTTTCCCAGGTTTTGCTGCTGCGGGTGTGTCGGCGTCTGCTGTAGGCCGAGCACCGGGGTTTGTGCCAGTCCATCCACTTTTCCCGGTCCGGCGAACTGTGGCGGCGGGTCCAATTGCAGCTGCCTGTCCGGCGTGGAAACCGTGCTCCCTTCTTGTATGGTGTCGACCCACGGCTGTTGTTGTGTCATTGGCTGCTACTCGTCCGGAGTGGAGTACTCCTGAGATCCATGTTGCTCCCCAGGTTGCACCACCTCGAGCGGCGAATGTATCATAGGTGATGAGTGCTGCAGCAGATCAGTCGTTGGCTGCGCCCCGCTAGGTGATAAGTGCTGCAGCAGTGGGTTGGCAGCTGTCGTTGGCTGCTCCCCGCCACAACGTCGGTAGACCAGTCCGCGGTAGACCCCGAGTTCTTCACCAGCGGAGGGCTGCTCCAACGATGGTGGGGTATCGGAGAACCATTGCGTTTCCATGACCACAGCCTCCTGCCCCTCCGATTTGTGCTGGGACTGGCTGGATCCGCGGCTGCCATGGCTGGAGATGGTTTCTACCTCCACACGCTTGCCCAGAGCGTCCATGATACGACGCCAGTATAGCTGTTCCAGCCACTCGGTCACTCGTTGGTGTTGAGCGAGCGGATCAGGGTCTGGTGAGGAGCTGACTGGGGTGCGGGATAACACAGGAGAGGAGTCCCGGCTGCTCGCGTAGGTGATGGCTCGGCGCGGCAGAAAGCACCGTACTGATGACTGGTGTTGTCGTCGCCTGAGATCCTGATACACAAAGCTTGCCGCCAACATCAACGACTGATCTGAAGGATACGTGCAGTTCCGCTGAGCAAAGAGCGAGGAACTATCCACACTCACCGCACCATGACAATGATATCCCCAATTTTGTCGCGTCCTTGATTTTCTCCGTGCTAGCTCCATTCCGCGCTATCCGCGGATCTTACACCTATCTCAGCACTTACTGCCTGCTCGGACTTGCTCCACAACAAATCTACACGTCTAACTCCAGAACACAGACAACCCTGCGGACTACAAGTCTGAACTGATACGTGAGATCCTCACCGGTGAATGACACTCCGTGGTCCACTTCTCGCCACACGCGAGCCGCCACCTCATGGCTTCCAACTCCTCTCCGCGGAACCTCGTTCCGCGGCCGTGTCCAGGCAAGGGCACCACCGGCAGCTCACTTCGTACCTAGTTTGGCCTCTCACGCGCGGTGCATGACACTCCGCGATCCACTTCCCGCCACATGCAAGCCGCCACCTTGTGGCTTCCAGCTCTTCTCCGTGGAACCTTGTTCCGCGGCTGTGTGTAGGCGAGAGCACCGTCGGCAGCTCACTTCGCACCAGGTTTGGACTTTCACGCAATACCCCAAGGACCGCGGCCAGAATCACCCAAGGCAATGGAAGGCAGGGACGCGGTACACTGAAGGCACAGATGGACGTGGTGAATGACTTTGATAGTTCAAGGCAGAGTACATGAGGGTGCGGAACATTAATCCCAGAAAGCAAAAAAGACTAGGGGAGCAACTTGTGCTACAACTGTCTAGGCCTTATCTAGTTGGGACTCCGCACGATGTGTCTACACACCGGTGGTCTCATCCCTCTTAAATCATCCTCTTTCCTCCTACTTAGACTCCACACGGTGCGGCTACGCACTGCGGGTTCTCGTCCTCAAACACACATGGAACATCATCCTCACTCTTCTTAAGTCTTCTTCTTCATCCGCGGCTCGCGCACACGGTCTTTGTGTTCTTCCTTGAATCTTCATTTTCCGCGGTGTGTCCCCAGATGTTTCTCCGTGATTGATGCACCGACTCCCGTGCTGATTGGTTGTTGCCCCGCCTGATTACCTCGTCTGTCTGCTGTCCTGCCTGACTTATTCCGTGATCGCTTCTCCTTCTACAGCTCGTCCCCTGTTCCCTTCCCACCGCATATTTCTCTGTTGCATCTTCTCGCCACAAGCGCTCTGAGATAGCCGTAGGGCAGGCACCGCAGATGACAATGTCATCCTGCTGCTGGATTCTGCTCTACCCCATGCTCGACCATGCATACCGCGGGAGCCAGCGTGCTTTGCGCGGTTCTCCGGTTGTTTTTCCGTGGATTGACCTCCCCGCGGACCAGCGGCAAAAATTCACCTGACAACATCCCTCTAGGGGGGTGGGAGGGAGTATTCCAATGAAGGCACCTACGCGCAACAAATAAACAAAAAGTGACCTGGTGTCCAAGGGAGAAACCTTTTGCTAGTTATTGACTAGCAAGTGTAAAGACCTTCAATAAGTACTGGCAAGGTGTGGCTACCATGCACAGTGAACAACCAGATTAGGCATGTGCCACTTACCATGACCAAAGAATTTTACTATGTGTCGTCAACATTGACAACCCATAATACAGGGTACGATTTGTCAGAGTGGGAAACAATGGTTTAGGACTAATAGATACCAACTAGCAAGTACAAAGATCTCCAATAAGTAGTGGCACGGTGTGGCTATCATGCACAATGACCAGCCAAAGCATGCATGTGTCACTAACCATGACCAAATAATTTCACCATGATGGGTCAACGTTGACAACTCTTAACATGAGTCATAAATGGTCAGAGGGGGATACAATGATTTGGGAGTACTAGGTATCAACTAGCAAGCACAAGGACCTTCAAGAAGTAGTGGCACGGTGTGGCTACCATGTACCATGACCAACTAAAGTAGGCATATGTCACTGACCATGACCAACGAATGTCACAATGTGTGGTCAACTTTGACAACACATAACACGAGTCACAGATAGTCAAAGGTGGTAACAATGGTTTGGGAACACTAGCTATCAACTAGAAAGCACAAAGACCTTCAATACGTAGTGACACGGCATGGCAACAATGTAGAGTGACGAACCAAGTAGGCATATGCCACTAGCCATGACCAACACAATTTCACAGTGTGTGGTCAACGTTGAAGACTCATAACACGAGTCACAAATGGTCAGAGGGGGAAACAATGGGTTGGGAACACTAGTTATCAACTAGCAAGTACAAAGACCTTCAACAAGTTGTGGCACGGTGTGGCTAGCGTGCACAGTGACCAACCAAAGGATGCATACATCACTGACTATGACCAAAGAAGTCCACTATGTGTGGTCAACATTGACAACTCATAACACAAGTCACAAATGGTCAGAGGGAGAGACAATGGTTTGGGAACCCTATGTATCGAAAAGAAAGGAAAAAGCATTTCAATAAGTAGTGGCACGGTGTGGCTACTATGCACAACGAACAACCAAACTAGGCATATGTCAATGACCACAACCAAAGAATTTCAATATGGGTCGTCAACGTCCACAACCCATAACACGAGTCACAAATGGTCAGAGGGGGAAACAATGGTATCGGAATATTAGTTTTCACCTAGCAAGTAAAACGACCTTCAACACGTGGTAGCACGGTGTGGCTACCATGCACAATGACCGACCAAAGTCGGCATATGTACTTCCGTTGACCAAAGAAATCCGCTGTGTGTGGTCAACGTTGACAACTCATAATGCGAGTCACAAATGGTCGAGGGGGGAAACGATCATTTGGGATCACTAGGTATGAACTAGCAAGCAAAAGGACCTTCAATAAGTAGTTGCACGGTGTGGCTACCATGTACAATGACCAAAAAAAGTAGGCATATGTCACTAACCATGACCAAAGAATGTCACTATGTGTGGTCAACTTTGACAACTCATAACACGAGTCACAAATGTCAGAGGGGGAAACAATGGTTTGTTAATACTAGTTACCGACTAGGTAGTAAAAAGACCTTCAATATGTAGTGGCACGGTGTGGCTACCATGCACAGTGACCAACATAAGTATACATATGTCACTGACCATGACCAAATAATTTCACTTCATGTGGTCAACCTTGACAACTCACAACAAGAGTCCCAGATAGTCAGAGGGGGTAACAATGGTTTGGGAACACTAGCTATCAAGTAGAAAGCACAAAGACCTTCAATATGTAGTGACACGGCATGGAAACCATGTACAGTGACAAACCAAAGTAGGCATATGCCACTAACCATGACCAAAGGAATTTCACAGTGCGTGGTCAACGTTGACAACTCATAACACGAGTCACACATGGTCAGAGGGGGAAACAATGGGTTGGGAACACTAGTTATCAACTAGCAAGTACAAAGACCTTCAACAAGTAGTGGCACGGTTTGGCTAGTGTGCACAGTGACCAACCAAAGGATGCATACGTCACTGACTATGACCAAAGAAGTCCACTATGTGTGGTCAACATTGACAACTCATAACACGAGTCACAAATGGTCACAGGGAAAGACAATGGTTTGGGAACCCTATGTATGGACTAGAAAGGACAAAGAACTTCAATACATAGTGGCACGGTGAGGCTACTATGCACACCAAACAACCAAACCAGGCATATGTGACTGACCATGACCAAAGAATTTCAATATGGGTTGTCAACGTTCACAACCCATAACACGAGTCACAAATGGCCAGAGGGGGAAACAATGGTTTCGGAATATCAATTTTCAACTAGCAAGTACGACCTTCAATAAGTAGTAGCAAGGTGTGGCTACCATGCACAATGAACGACCAAAGTAGGCATATGTAGTGCCTTTGACCAAAGAAATCCGCTGTGTGTGGTCAACGTTGACAACTCATAATACGAGTCACAAATGGTCACAGGGGGAAACGATGGTTTGGGAACACCAGGTATCAACTAGCAAGCACAAGGACCTTCAATAAGTAGTGGCACGGTGTGGCTATCATGTACAATGACCAACCAAAGTAGGCATATGTCACTGACCATGACCAAAGAATGTCACTATATGTGGTCAACTTTGACAACACATAACACGAGTCACAAATGGTCAGAGGGGGAAATAATGGTTTGTAAATACTAGTTGTCGACTAGCAGGTACAAAGACCTTCAATATGCAGTGGCACAGTGTGGCTACCATGCACAGTGACCAACCAAAGTATGCATATGTCACTGACCATGACCAAAGAGTTTTACTTCATGTGGTCAACGTTTACAACTCCCAACAAGAGTCACAGAAAGTGAGAGGGGGTAACAATGCTTTGGGAACACTAGCTATCAACTAGAAAGCACAAAGACCTTCAATACGTAGTATCACGGCGTGGCAACCATGTACAGGGACAAACCAAAGTAGGCATATGCCAAAAACCATGAACAAACGAATTTCACAGTGTGTGGTCAACGTTGAAAACTAATAACACTACTCACAAATGGTGAGAGGGAGAAACAATGGGTTGGGAACACTAGTTATCAACTAGCAAGTACAAAGACCTTCAACAAGTAGTGGCACGGTGTGGCTAGCCTGCACAGTGACCAACCAAATGATGCATACGTCACTGACTATGACCAAAGAAGTCCACTATGTGTGATCAACATTGACAACTCATAACACGAATCACAATTGGTCAGAGGGAAAGACAATGGATTGGGAACCCTATGTAGCAACTAGAAAGGACAAAGAACTTCAATATGTAGTGGCACGGTGTGGCTACTATGCACACCATACAACCAAACTAGGCATATGTCACTAACCATGACCAACGAATTTCAATATGGGTGGTCAACGTTCACAACCCATAACACGAGTCACAAATAGTCAGAGGGGGGAACAATGGTTTTGGAATATTAGTTTTCAACTAGCAAGTACAACGAACTTCAATAATTAGTAGCACGGTGTGACTACCATGCACAATGACCGACCAAAATAGGCATATTTACTGCCTTTGACCGAAGAAATCCGCTGTGTGTGGTCAACGTTTACAACTCATAATACGAGTCACAAATGGTCAGAGGGGGGAACAATGGTTTGGGAACACCAGGTATCAACTAGCAAGCACAAGGACCTTCAATAAGTAGTGTCATGGTGTGGCTACCATGTACAATGACCAACCAAAGTAGGCATATGTCACTGATCATGACCAAAGAATGTCACTGTGTGGTCAACTTTGACAACTCACAACAAGAGTCACACATAGTCAAAGGGGGTAACAATGGTTTGGGAACACTAGCTATCAACTATTAAGCACAAAGAACTTCAATACGTAGCGACACGACGTGACAACCATGTACAGTGGCAAACCAAAGTAGGCATATGCCACTAACCATGACCAAAAGAATTTCACAGTGTGTGGTCAACGTTGAAAACTCATAACACGAGTCACAAATGGTCAGAGAGGGAAACGATGGGTTGGGAACACTAGTTATCAACTAGCAAGTACAAATACCTTCAACAAGTAGTGGCATGGTGTGGCTAGCGTGCAGAGTAACCAACCAAAGGATGCATACATCACTGACTATGACCAAAGAAGTCCACTATGTGTGGTCAACATTGACAAATTATACACCGAGTCACAAATGGTCAAAGGGAGACAGAATGGATTGGGAACCCTATGTAGCGACTAGAAAGGACAAAAAACATCAATAAGTAGTCGCACGGTGTGGCTACTATGCACACCATACAACCAAACTAGGGATATGTCACTGACCATGACCAACAAATTTCAATATGTGTGGTCAACGTTCACAACCCATAACACGAGTCACAAATGGTCAGAGGGGGAAACAATGGATTCGGAATATTAGTTTTCACCTAGCAAGTACAACAACCTTCAATAATTAGTAGTACAGTGTGACTACCATGCACAATGACCAACTAAAATAGGCAAATTTACTGCCTTTGACCAAAGAAATCCGTTGTGTGTGGTCAACGTTGACAACTCATAATACGAGTCACAAATGGTCAGAGGGGGGAACAATGGTTTGGGAACACCAGATATCAACTAGCAAGCACAAGGACTTTCAATAAGTAGTGGCACGGTGTGGCTACCATGTACAATGACCAACCAAAGTAGGCATATTTCACTGACCATGACCAACGAATGTCACTATGTGTGGTCAACTTTGACAACTCATAACACAAGTCACAAATGGTTAGAGGAGGAAACAATGGATTGTGGCGACTAGTTATCGACTAGCAACGACAAAGACCGTCAATATGTAGTGGCACAGTGTGGCTACCATGAAAAGTGGCCAACAAAAGTATGCATATGTCACTGACCATGACCAAAGAATTTCACTTCATGTGGTCAACGTTGACAACTCACAACAAGAGTCACACATAGTCAAGGGGTAACAATGGTTTGGGAACACTAGCTATCAACTAGAAAGCAGAAAGACCTTCAATACGTAGTGACACGACGTGGCAACCATGTACAGTGACAAACCAAAGTAGGCATATGCCACTAACCATGACCAAACGAATTTCACAGTGTGTGGTCAACGTTGAAAACTCATAACACGAGTCACAAATGGTCAGAGGGGGAAATAATGGGTTGGGAACACTAGTTATCAACTAGCAAGTACAAAGACCTTCAACAAGTAGTGGCACGGTGTGGCTAGCATGCACAGTGACCAACCAAAGGATGCATACGTCACTGACTATGACCAAAGAAGACCACTATGTGTGGTCAACATTGACAACTCAGAACAAGACTCACAAATGGTCAGAGGGAGAGATTAGGGTTTAGGAACCCTATGTATTGACTAGAAACGACAAAGAACTTCAATACGTAGTGGCACGGTGTGGCTACTATGCACACCAAACAACCAAACTAGGCATATGTCACTGATCATGACCAAAGAATTTGAGTATGGGCGGTCAACATTCACAACCCATAACACGAGTCACAAATGGTCAGAGGTGGAAACAATGGTTTTGGAATAATAGTTTTCAACTAGCAAGCACAACGACTTTCAATAATTAGTAGCACGGTGTGGCTGCCATGCACAATGACCGACCAAAGTAGGCATATGTACTGTCTTTGACCAAAGAAATCCGCTGTGTGTGGTCAACGTTTACAACTCATAATACGTGTCACTAATGGTCAGAGGAGGGAACGATGGCTTGGGAAGAACAGGTATCAACTAGCAAGCACAAGGAACTTCAATGAGTGGTGGCACGGTGTGGCTACCATGTACAATGACCAACCAAAGTAGGCATATGTCACTGACCATGACCAAAGAATGTCACTATGTGTGGTCAACTTTGACAACTCATAACGAGTCACAAATGGTCAGAGGGGGAAACAATGGTTTGTGAATACTAGATATTGACTAGCAAGTAAAAAGACCTTCAATATGTAGTGGCACAGTGTGGCTACCATTAACAGTGACCAACCAAAGTATGCATATCTCACTGACCGTGACCGAAGAATTTCACTTCATGTCGTCAACTTTGACAACTCACAATAAGAGTCACAGATACTCAGAAGGGGTAACAATGGTTTGGGAACACTAGCTATCAACTAGAATGCACAAAGACCTTCAGTACGTAGTGACGCGGCGTGGCAACCATGTACAGTGATAAACCAAAGTAGACATATGCCACTAACCATGACCACCAGAATTTCACAGCGTGTGGTCAACGTTGAAAACTCATAACACGAGTCACAAATGGTCAGAGGGGGAAACAATGGGTTGGGAACACTAGATATCAACTAGCAAGTAAAAATACCTTCAACAATTGGTTACACGGTGAGGTTAGCGTGCACAGTGACCAACCAAAAGATGCATACGTCACTGACTATGACCAAAGACGTCCACTATGTCTGTTCAACATTGACAAATCATAACACGAGTCACAAATGGTCAGAGGGAGAGACAATGGTTTGGGAACCCTATGTATCGACTAGAAAGGACAAAGAACTTCAATACGTGGTGGCACGGTGTGGCTACTATGCACACCGAACAACCAAACTAGGCATATGTCACTGACCATGACCAAAGAATTTCAGTATGGGTGGTCAACGTTCACAACCCATAACACGAGTCACAAATGGTCAGAGGGAGAGACAATGGTTTGGGAACCCTATGTATCGACTAGAAAGGACAAAGAACTTCAATACGTGGTGGCACGGTGTGGCTACTATGCACACCGAACAACCAAACTAGGCATATGTCACTGACCATGACCAAAGAATTTCAGTATGGGTGGTCAACGTTCACAACCCATAACACGAGTCACAAATGGTCAGAGGGGGAAACAATGGTTTCGGAATATCAGTTTTCAACTAGCAAGGACAACGGCCTTCAATAATTAGTAGCACAGTGTGGCTACCATGCACAATGACCGACTAAAGTAGGAATATGTACTGCCTTTGACCAAAGAAATCCGTTGTGTGTGGTCAACTTTGACAACTCATAATATGAGTCACAAATGGTCAGAGGGGGGGACGATGGTTTGGGAACACCAGGTATCAACTAGCAAGCACAAGGACCTTCAATAAGTAGTGGCACGGTGTGGCTACCATGTACAATGACCAACCAAAGTAGGCATATGTCACTGACCATGACCAAAGAATGTCACTTTGTGTGGTCAACTTTGACAACTCATAACACGAGTCACAAATTCTCAGAGGGGGAAACAATGGTCTGTGAATACTAGTTATTGACTAGCAAGTACAAAGACCTTCAATGTGTAGTGACACAGTGTGGCTACCATGCACAGTGACCAACCAAAGTATGCATATGTCACTAACCATGACAAAATAATTTCACTTCATGTGGTCAACGTTGACGACTCACAACAAGAGTCACACGTAGTCAAAGGGGATAACAATGGTTTGGGAACACTAGCTATCAACTAGAAAGCACAAAGACCTTCAATACATAGTGACATGGCGTGGCAACCATGTACAGTGACAAACCAAAGTAGGAATACGCCACTAACCATGACCAAACGAATTTCACGATGTGTGGTCAATGTTGAAAACGTATAACACGAGTCACAAACGGTCAGAGGGGGAAACAATGGGTTGGGAACACTAGTAAATAACTAGCAAGTACAAAGACCTTCAACAAGTAGTGGCACATTGAGGCTAGCGTGCACAGTGACCAACCAAAGGATGCATACGTCACTGACTATGACCAAAGAAGTCCACTATGTGTCGTCAACATTGACAACTCATAACACGAATCACAAATGGTCAGAGGGAGAGACAATGGTTTGGGAACCCTATGTATTGACTAGAAAGGACAAAGAACTTCAATAAGTAGTGGCACGGTGCGGCTACTATGCACACTGAACAACTAAACTAGGCATATGTCACTGACCATTAGCAAAGAATTTCAATATGGGAGGTCAACGTTCACAACCCATAACACGATTCACAAATAGTCAGAGGGGGAAACACTGGTTTCGGAATATTAGTTTTCAACTAGCAAGGACAACGACCTTCAATAATTAGAAGCACGGTGTGGCTACCATGCACAATGACTGACCAAAGTAGGCATATGTACTGCCTTTGACCAAAGAAATCCGCTGTGTATGGTCAACGTTGACAACTCATAAGACGAGTCACAAATGGTCAGAGGGGGGAACGATGATTTGAGAACACCATGTATCAACTAGCAAGCACAAGGACCTTCAATGAGCAGTGTCACGGTGTGGCTACCATGTACAATGACCAACCAAAGTAGGCATATGTCACTGAGCATGACCAAAGAATGTCACCTTGTGTGCTCAACTTTGAAAACTCATAACACGAGTCACAAATGGTCAGAGGGGAAAACAATGGTCTGTGAATACTAGTTATCGACTAGCAAGTACATAGACCGTCAATATGTAGTGGCACAGTGTGGCTACCATGCACAGTGACCAACCAAAGTATGCATATGTCACTGACCATGACCAAAGAATTTCACTTCATGTGGTCAATGTTGACGACTCTCAACAAGAGTCACACGTAGTCAAAGGGGATAACAATGGTTTGGGAACACTAGCTATCAACTAGAAAGCACAAAGACCTTCAATACGTAGTGACATGGCGAGGCAACCATGTATAGTGACAAACCAAAGTAAGAATATGCCACTAACCATGACCAAACGAATTTCACAATGTGTGGTCAATGTTGAAAACGTATAACACGAGTCACAAATGGTCAGAGGGGGAAACAATGGGTTGGGAACACTAGTTATTAACTAGCAAGTACAAAGACCTTCAACAAGTAGTGGCACATTGTGGCTAGCGTGCACAGTGACAAACCAAAGGATGCATACGTCACTGACTATGACCAAAGAAGTCCACTATGTGTCGTCAACGTTGACAACTCATAACACGAGTAACAAATGCCCAGAGGGAGAGACAATGGTTTGGGAACCCTATGTATCGACTAGACAGGACAAAGAAATTCAATACATGGTGGCACGGTGTAGCAATTGCACACCGAACAACCAAACTAGGCATATGTCGCTGACCATGGCCAAAGAATTTCAGTATGGGTGGTCAACGTTCACAACCCATAACACGAGTCACAAATGGTCAAAGGGGGAAACAATGTTTTTGGAATATTAGTTTTCAGCTTGCAAGGACAACGACCCCCAATAATTAGTAGCACGGTCTGGCTACCATGCACAATGACCGACCAAAGTAGGCATATGTACTGCCTTTGACCAAAGAAATCCGCTGTGTGTGGTCAACGTTGACAAGTCATAATACGAGTCACAAATGGTCAGAGGGGGGAATGATGGTTTGGAAACACTAGGTATCAACTAGCAAGCACAGAGACCTTCATTTAGTATTGGCTCGGTGTGCCTACTATGTACAATGACCAACCAAACTAGGCATATGTCACTGACTATAACCAAAGAATGTCACTATGTGTGGTCAACTTTGACAACTCATAACACGAGTCACAAATGGTCAGAGGGGGAAACAATGGTTTGTGAATACTAGTTATCGACTAGCAAGCACAAAGACCTTCAATATGTAGTGGCACAGTGTGGCTACCATGCACAGTGACCAACCAAAGTATGCATACATCACTGACCATGACCAAAGAATTTCACTTCATGTGGTCAACGTTGACAACTCACAACAAGAGTCAAAGATATTCAGAGGAGGTAACAATGGTTTGTGAATAAAAGCTATCAACTAGAAAGCACAAAGACCTTCCATACCTAGTGACACGGCGTGGCAACCATGTACAGTGACAAACCAAAGTAGGCATATGCCACTAACCACGACCAAAAGAATTTCACAGTGTGTGGTCAAAGTTGAAAACTCATAACACGAGTCACAAATGGTCAGAGGGGGGAACAATGGGTTGGGAACACTAGTTATCAACTGGCAAGTACAAAGACCTTCAACAAGTTGTGGCACGGTGTGGCTAGCGTGCACAGTGACCAACCAAAGGATGCATACGACACTGACTATGACCAAAGAAGTCCACTATGTGTGGTCAACATTGACAACTCATAACACGAGTCACAAATGGTCAGAGGGAGAGACAATGGTTTGGGAACCCTATGTATTGACTAGAAAGGACAAAGAACTTCAATACGTAGTGACACGGCGTGGCAACCATGTACAGTGACAAACCAAAGTAGGCATATGTACTGCCTTTGACCAAAGAAATCCACTATGTATGGTCAACATTGACAACTCATAACACGAGTCACAAATGGTCAGAGGGAGAGACAATGGTTTGGGAACCCTATGTATTGACTAGAAAGGACAAAGAACTTCAATAAGTGGTGGCACGGTGAGCCTACTATGCACACCGAACAACCAAACTAGGCATATGTCACTGACCATGACCAAAGAATTTCAATATGGGAGGTCAACGATCACAACCCATAACACGAGTCACAAATGATCAGAGGGGGAAACACTGGTTTTGGAATATTAGTTTTCAACTAGCAAGGAAAACGACCTTCAATAATTTGTAGCACGGTGTGGCTTCCATGCACAATGACCGGCCAAAGTAGGCATATGTACTGCCTTTGACCAAAGAAATCCACTGTGTATGGTCAACATTGACAACTCATAATACGAGTCACAAATGGTCAGAGGGGGGAACGATGGTTTGGGAACACCATGTATCAACGAGCAAGCAAAAGGACCTTCACTAAGTAGTGGCACTGTGAGGCTACCATGTACAATGGCCAACCAAAGTAGGCATATGTCACTGACCATGACCAAAGAATATCACTGTGTGTGGTCAACTTTGACAACTCCTAACACGAGTCACAGATAGTGAGAGGGGGTAACAATGGTTTGGGAACAATAGCTATCAACTAGAAAACACAAACACCTTCAATACGTAGTGACACGGCGTGGCAACCATGTACAGTGACAAACGAAAGTAGGCATATGCCACAAACCATGACCAAAAGAAATTCATTTTGTGTGATCAACGTTGAAAACTCATAAGACAAGTCACAAATGGTCAGTGGGGAGAACAATGGGTTGGGACACTAGTTATCAACTAGCAAGTACAAGGACCTTCAGTAAGTAGTGGCACGGTGTGGCTAGCGTGCACAGTGACCAACCAAAGGATGCATACGTCACTGACTATGACCAAAGAAGTCCACTATGTGTGGTCAATATTGACAACTCATAACACGAGTCACAAATGAGCAGAGGGAGAGACAATGGTTTGGGAACCCTATGTATGGGCTATAAAGGACTAAGAACTTCAATAAGGAGTGGCACGGTGAGGCTACTATGCACACTGAACAACCAAACTAGGCATATGTCACTGACCATGACACAAGAATTTCAATATGGGTGGTCAAAGTTCACAACCCATAACACGAGTCACAAATGGTCAGAGAGGGAAACAATGGTTTTGGAACATTATTTTTCAACTAGCAAGGACAACGACCTTCAATAATTAGTAGCACGGTGTGGCTACCATGAACAATGACCGACCAAAGTAAGCATATGTACTGCCTTTGACCAAAGAAATCCGCTGTGTGTGGTCAACGTTGACAACTCATAATACGAGTCACAAATGGTAAGAGGGGGGAACGATGGTTTGGGAACACCAGGTATCAACTAGCAAGCACAAGGATCTTCAATAAGTATTCGCACAGTGTGGCTACCATGTACACAGACCAACCAATGTAGGCATATGTCACTGACCATGACCAAACAATATCACTATGTGTGGTCAACTTTGACAACTCATAACACGAGTCACAAATGGTCAGAGGGGGAAACAATGGTTTGTGAATGCTAGTTATCGACTAGCAAGTACAAAGACCTTCAATATATAGTGGCACAGTGTGGCTACCATGCACAGTGACCAACCAAAGTATTCATATGTCACTGACCATGACCAAAGAATTTCATTTCATGTGGTCAGCGTTGACAACTCACAACAAGAGTCACGGATAGTGAGAGGGGGTAACAATGCTTTGGAAACACTAGCTATCAACTAGAAAGCACAAAGAACTTCAATACGTAGTGACACGGTGTGGCAACCATGTACAATGACAAACCAAAGTAGGCATATGCCACTAACCATGACCAAAAGAATTTCACAATGTGTGGTCAACATTGAAAATCCATAACACAAGTCACAAATGGTCACAGGGGGAAAGAATGGGTTGGGAACACTTGTTATCAACTAGCAAGTACAAAGACCTTCAACAAGTAGTGGCACGGTGTGGGTAGCATGCACAGTGACCAACCAAAGGAAGCATACGTCACTGACTATGACCAAAGAAGTCCACTATGTGTGGTCAACATTGACAACTCATGACACGAGTCACAAATGGTCAGACGGAGAGACAGTGCTTTGGGAACCCTATGTATCGACTAGAAAGGACAAAGAACTTCAATAAGTAGTGGCACGGTGTGGCTACTATGCACACCGAACAACCAAACTAGGCATATGTCACTGACCATGACCAAAGAGTTTTAGTATGGGTGGTCAACGTTCACAACCCATAACACAAGTCACAAATGGTCAGAGGGAGAAACAATGGTTTCGGAATATTAGTTTTCAACTAGCAAGGACAATGACCTTCAATTATTAGTAGCACGGTTTGGCTACCATGCACAATGACCGACCAAAGTAGGCATATGTACTGCCTTTGACCAAAGAAATCCGTTGTGTGTGGTCAACATTGACAACTCATTATACGAGTCACAAATGGTCAGAGGGGGGAACGATGGTTTGGGAACACCAGGTATCAACTAGAAAGCACAAGGACCTTCAATAAGTAGGGGCACGGTGTGGCTACCCTGTACAATGACCAACCAAAGAAGGCATATGTCACTGACCATGACCAAAGACTGTCACTATGTGTGGTGAACTTTGACAACTCATAACACGGGTCACAAATGAACAGAGGGGGAAACAATGGTTTGTGAATGCTAGTTCTCAAATAGCAAGTACAAAGACCTTCAATATGTAATGGCACAGTGTGGCTACCATGCACAGTGACCAACCAAAGTATGCATATGTCACTGACCGTGACCAAAGAATTTCACTTCATGTGGTCAACGTTGACAACTCACAACAAGAGTCACAGATAGTCAGAAGGGGTAACAATGGTTTGGGAATACTAGCTATCAACTACAAAGTACAACGACCTTCAATACGTAGTTACACGGCGTGGCAACCATGTACAGTGACAAACCAAAGTAGGCATATGCCACTAACCATGACCAAAAGAATTTCACAATGTGTGGTCAACGTTGAATACTCATAACACGAGTCAGAAATGGTCAGAGGGGGAAACAATGGGTTGGGAACACTAGTTATCAACTAGCAGGTCCAAAGACCTTCAACAAGTAGTGGCACGGTGTCGCTAGCGTGCACAGTGACCAACCAAAGAATGCATACGTCACTGACTATGACCAAAGAAGTCCACTATGTATGGTCATCATTGACAACTCATAACACGAGTCACAAATGGTCCCAGGGAGAGACAATAGATTGGGAACCCTATGTAGCGACTAGAAAGGACAAAGAACTTCAATACATAGTGGCACGGTGTGGCTACTATGCACCTTGAACAACCAAACTAGGCATATGTCACTGACCATGATCAAAGAATTTCAATATGGGTGGTCAACGTTCACAACCCATAACAGGAGTCACAAATGGTCTGAGGGGGAAACAATGGTTTCGGAATATTATTTTTCATTGAGCAAGTACAACGACCTTCAATAAGTAGTAGCACGGTGTCGCTACCATGTACAATGACCGGCCAAAGTAGGCATATGTACTGCCTTTGACCAAAGAAATCCGCTGTGTGTGATTAACGTTGAAAACTCATAACACGACTCACAAATGGTCAGAGGGGGAAACAATAGGTTGGGAACACTAGTTATCAACTAGCAAGTACAAAGACCTTCAGCAAGTAGTGGCACGGTGTGGCTAGCGTGCACGGTGACCAACCAAAGGATGCATACGTCACAGACTTTGACCAAAGAAGTCCACTATGTGTGGTCAACATTGACAACTCATTTAACGAGTCACAAATGGTCAGCGGGAGACACAATGGTTTGGGAACCCTATGTATCGACTAGAAAGGACAAAGAATGTCAATAAGTAGTGGCACGGTGTGGCTACTATGCACACCGAACAACCAAACTAGGAATATGTCACTCACCATGACTAAATAATTTCAATATGGATGGTCAGTGTTCACAACCCATAACACGAGCCACAAATGGTCAGAGGGGGAAGGAATGGTTTCGGAATATTAGTTTTCAACTAGCAAGTACAACGACCTTCAATAGCACGGTGTAGCTACCATGCACAATGACACACCAAAGTAGGTATATGTACGGCCTTTGACCAAAGAAATCCGTTGTGTATGGTCAACGTTGACAACTCATAATGCGAGTCACAAATGGTCAGAGGGGGAAACGATGGTTTGGGTACACCATGTATCAACTAGCAAGCACAAGGACCTTCAATAAGTAGTGGCACGTTGTGGCTACCATGTACATTGACCAAGAAAAGTAGGCATATGTCACAGACCATGACCAAAGAATATCACTATGTGTGGTCAACTTTGACACCTCATATCACGAGTCACAAATGGTCAGAGGGGGAAACAATGGTTTGTGAATACTAGTTATCGACTAGCAAGTACAAAGACCTTCAATATATAGTGGCACAGTGTGGCTATCATGCGCAGTGACCAACCAAAGTATGCATATGTCACTGACCATGACCAAAGAATGTCACTTCATGTGGTCAACGTTGACAACTCACAACAGGAGTCAAAGATAGTGAGAGGGGATAACAATGCTTTGGGAACACTAGCTATCAACTAGAAAGCCCAAAGATCTTCAATACATAGTGACACGGCGTGGCAACCATGTACAGTGACAAACCAAAGTAGGCATATGCCACTAACCATGACCAAAATAATTTCACAATGTCTGGTCAACATTAAAACCTCATAACACGAGTCATAAATGGTCAGAGGGGGAAATAATGGGTTGGGAACACTAGTTATCAACTAGCAAGTACAAAGACCTTCAACACGTAGTGGCACGGTGTGGCTAGCGTGCACAGAGGCGAACCAAAGGATGCATACGTCACTGACTATGACCAAAGAAGTCTACTTTGTGTGGTCAACATTGACAACTCATTACACAAGTCAAAAATGGTGAGAGGGAGAGACAATGGTTTGGGAACCCTATGTATCGACAAGAAAGGACAAAGAACTTCAATAAGTAGTGGCACCTTGTGGCTACTATGCACACCAAACAGTCAAACTAGGCATATGTCACTGACCATGACCAAATAACTTCAATATGGGTGGTCAACGTTCACAACCCATAACACGAGTCACAAATGGTAAGAGGGGGGAACAATGATTTCGGAATATTAGTTAATAACTAGCACGTACAACGACCTTCAATAAGTAGCACGGTGTAGCTACCATGCACAATGACCGGCTTAAGTAGGCATATGTACTGCCTTTCACCAAAGAAATCCGCTGTGTGTGGTCAACGTTGACAACTCATAATGCAAGTCACAAATGGTCAGAGGGGGAAACGATGGTTTGGGAACACCATGTATTAACTAGCAAGCACAAGGACCTTCAATAAGTAGTGGCACGATGTGGGTACCATGTACAATGACAAACCGAAGTAGGCATATGTCACTGACCATGACCAAAGAATGTCACTATGTGTGGTCAACTTTGACAACTCATAACACGAGTCACAAATGGTCAGAGGGGGAAATAATGATTTGTGAATACTAGTTATCGACTAGCAAGTACAAAGACCTTCAATATGTAGTGGCACACTATGGCTACCATGCACAGTGACCAACCAAAGTATGCACATGTCACTAACCATGACCAAATAATTTCACTTCATGTGGCCAACGTTGACAACTCACAACAAGAGTCACAGATAGTCAGAGGGGGTAGCAATGGTTTGGGAACACTAGGTATCAACTAGAAAGCACAAAGACCTTTGCTACGTAGTGACACGTCGTGGCAACCATGTACAATGACGGACCAAAGTAGGCATATGCCACTAACCATGACCAAAAGAATTTCAGTGTGTGGTCAACGTTGAAAACTCATAACACAAGTCACAAATGGTCAGAGGGGGAAACAATGGGTTGGAAACACTAGTTATAAACTAGAAAGTACAAAGACCTTCAAAACGTAGTGGCACGGTGTTGCTAGCGTGCACAGTGACCAACCAAAGGATGCATACGTCACTGACTATGACCAAACAAGTCCACTATGTGTGGTCAACATTGACAACTCATAACACGAGTCACAAATGGTCAGAGGGGCAGACAATGGTTTGGGAACCCTATGTATCGACTAGAAAGGACAAAGAACTTCAATACGTAGTGGCACGGTGTTGCTTGTATGTACACCGAACAACCAAACTAGGCATATGTCACTGACCATGACCAAAGAATTTCAATATGGATGGTCAACCTTCACAACCCATAACACGAGTCACAAATGGC
>SZWC01000129.1:332034-370226 GCA_023375785.1 Penium margaritaceum | reverse complement strand
AGACAATGGTTTGGGAACCCTATGTATCGACTAGAAAGGACAAAGAACTTCAATACGTAGTGGCACGGTGTTGCTTGTATGTACACCGAACAACCAAACTAGGCATATGTCACTGACCATGACCAAAGAATTTCAATATGGATGGTCAACCTTCACAACCCATAACACGAGTCACAAATGGTCAGAGGGGGAAACAATGGTTTCGGAATGTTAGTTTTCAACTAGCAAGTACAACGACCTTAAATAAGTACTAGCACGGTGGTGCTACCATGAACAATGACCGGCCAAAGTAGGCATATGTACTTCCTTTGACCAAAGAAAGCCACTGTGTGTGGTCAACGTTGACAACTCATAATACGAGTCACAAATGGTCAGAGGGGGAAACGATGGTTTGGGAACACTAGGTATCAACTAGCAAGCACAAGGACCTTCAATAAGTAGTGGCACGGTGTGGCTACCATGTACAATGACCAACCAAAGTAGGTATATGTCACTGACCATGAACAAAGAATGTCACTATGTGTGGTCAACTTTGACAACTCATAACACGAGTCACAAATGGTCGGAGGGGGAAACGATTGTTTGTGAATACTAGTTATCGACTAGCAAGTACAAAGACTCTCAATATGTAGTGGCATAGTGTGGCTACCATGCACAGTGACCAGCCAAAGTATGCATGTCACTGACCATGACCAAATAATTTCACTTCATGTGGTCAACGTTGACAACTCACAACAAGAGTCACAAATAGTCAGAGGGGGTAAAAATGGTTTGGGAACACTAGCTTGTTGGGAAAGGACCCATCCGGCTCAGTTTCAGGTCTACAGGAGGAAGTTCCAGGAATGTACCAAATGCCTGCTCCGATCGTCAATCCGACTTCATCGTTGGAAAGATCAGATGGCAGATTACCTACGGTCCAAGTTTTACGCCGATCCAACAGTCGGATTGGGATATATGAATATTCGAAGTTTCTGGGGTCATGGACCGCCGATGTCTGGGTGACCATGGGTGATGGCTCCATGCCTTCGTCTGAGAAAAGAAAAAGGCAAGAGGTCCAGGGTCAAGACCTGATGGGAGAAATATCCAAAAAGGTCCTTGGTCTTAGGATTTCCTTGTCAGAATGTACTGAATAGGATAAAGGTACCTCTCCTTACTTTTTAGGTGAGGTGAGATCATTGTGTGCTGGCCATGGACACATGGCGATTCTCCATGGGTTTGTGGGTGATGTGACCACTAGAAGTGTGCCATAAGAGCATTCTCTAGCTCTCTAGGTCGTGTGTGACAAGTCAGCCTGATTGTTAGGCTGATTTCCTCCCTTGTGTGAGATTGTGGACTCTAGTGTGAGAGCCTTAGCCTCCATGGCTAAGTGGTGTGGCTTGTGAGAGGGCTGACTTATCCAAGCTCTAGCTCTATATGTACTCCATTATTTTGAGTGATTGAACAGCCATTCTTCAGCACAAGTCATGCCCTTTCAGTCCCACATGCTCCCTGCTCCAAGGCTCCCTCTCTCCTCCAGATCCAACATTTGGTATCAGAGCCAAGTTCTGCCAGTTTCAGCCAGCACAGGCCGTCACTTTAAAAGTGACAGGTTAGGGTCAAACCTTGACCAAATTTGACAATCAACTACTGGATCTTTAAGTGCGTAAGACAAGCTTTCTAACGAGGCCAAGATTGCAAAGATCCAACGGTCGGATTGAGAGTTATGCTCAAAACAAGGTCGGCAAAGGCTACACTCTTCTCTATGAGTAAGACTGTCCCCTTATGATGATCATAACTCTCTTGTTTCTTTGTCAAATTTAAAAAGTGGCACATGCGAATTGTATTATTTTTCCTAAGCTTTCCATTGGTGTACAAATATTTGAATTCCATTAATTCGTTTGGGAGAAACGCTGTTTACAAGCTGGCTGGTCTGAGTTGGAGTAGGAGCAGAAGCATACCCTATTTTCAAGAGGGCATATCTTTCAAAATCCCCTGTTGATGACCCTGTTTTATGGGTCGATCTGAAAGGTTTTGAGCTGAATTTTCCAGTGGTGGGCTCAGTTGTTTCAAATTCCCATTTTGCTGGCATCTACAGTCCATTTTTTGTTAGACAGATTTCTGGCAGAAGCAGCAACAGAAGTAGGGGTAGCGCCGCCACCCAAGGGCAGCGTTGAGCATCACCAAAGCTCAAAATGGCAGCAGCAGGCGTGGTAACATCAGCCCAACCCTTGGAGAGGCTGGAAGGACGTGCCAACTTCACGTTTTGGAAGATCCGTACCCGCCTCCTTTTGGAGGAGAGGGGCTTGTGGGAGGTGGTGAGCGGCGACGAGCGCGCTCCGCCTCCACAGGCAAAAGGCATCACCGCAACTGAGGTGGTGGCGGGGAAGACGCTGCAGAAAGGTGCAGCAGATGCAAGTTCATCTATAACTGCAGCGGCGGCATATGAGGAGTGGAAGAAGAAGGACAGGCAGGCCTACAGGCTGCTTGTCAACACCATCTCCAACCCGCATCTTCAGTACGTGAGTGACAAGGCTACTGCAAAAGAGGGATGGGACACGTTGTGCAAGAAGTATGAGAGCAAGGATCCTGCATTCCTCATGCTTTTGGAGGAGAAGATGATGGCGTTGAAAATGCAGGGTGGCGAAGGGATGGAGGCGTACTTGGACAGGGCAAAAGAGCTGGCGAAGCAGCTGAAAGCGGCCGGCAACCCTGTCGAAGACACGCGCTTCATCCTCATCTTGCTGAGGGGACTCCCAACGAGCTATGACACAGTGCGAGAGACGATGGAGTGCCAGCCGACTCTCGACCTAGACTTCATTTGCACGCACCTGGTGCAGGTAGAACTGCGTTGCAATGCAGCAAAGCACAATGGTGGGAGCAGCAGCAGTGAAGCAACTTTTATGGCCATGGGCTCACGCAACCATCAGCAATAGCAGTCCGGGCAGCAAAGAGGCAAGAAGAAGGGCAACTGCCACTATTGCCAGAAAGAGGGGCACTACAAGAAAGAGTGTTTCAAGTTCAAGAGGGACCAGAAGGAGCAGCAACAGCAGCAAAAGCAGCAATCTCCACAGCAGCAGCAGCAACAGTCACAACAGCGTCAGCAGCAGCAGCAGCAAAACCAGGCTGGTGTGCGTCACTTTGGCAACATGAATGTGGCCAAGGAGGTGCGCGACCATCTCTTCATGGCAAAATCTGACATGTCACAAGTGGAGAAGGCGGATCTCGCATGGTACAAGGACTCAGGGTGTACCAAGAGCCTGACACATCACAAGGAGTGGTTTACGCAACTGCTGTCCATCCCTACCCGTCCTATCGCTATGGGTGATGATCGGGTGGTGTATGCTGAGGGGATTGGGATTGTGGAGATGTGGTTGGAGACCACGCGTGGCATTGAAGTGGGAGTGTTCTATGGCGTGCTTTACGTACCTAATGCTGCGTTCAATCTTCTCTCAGTGTCCTCTCTCACCAACACAGGACTGCGAGTCATCTTTGACGACGACTATGGCTACATCCTCGACAAGGAAACAGGAGAGGAGTTGGCCAGGTCGGTGAAGGAAGGCGACGTGTACCGCCTGTTGGGGGGCGACCAAGATCCCGCGCGAGCAGAGTCTTGCAGCAGTGGTGCAGGCAACAGATGGGGAGATCTGGCATGCACGCTATGGCCACATCGGCATGCGCGCCTTGCAGCAGCTTCAAGCAAAGCAGATGGTGCGTGACTTGCCCACCATCTCCAACTTTGAGCAGCAGCAGTGCATCGGCTGTTTGGAAGGGAAGCAGCATCGTGAGGCGTTCTCTCTAGCAGGGGAGCGTGCAAAAGAGGTGCTGCAGCTGGTCCACACAGACTTGTGTGGCCCGATGCAGACCCAGAGCTTTGGAGGCTCTAGGTATTTTCTGACCTTCATTGATGATTTCAACCGTTACATTGCTGTGTACTTCCTTGCTTCCAAGGACCAGTGCTTTGACAAATTCAAGGAGTTCAAGGCAATGGTGGAGAACCTGACAGGCAAGAAGATCAAGGCGCTACGCAGCGACCGCGGAGGAGAGTACCTGAGCAAGGAGTTCCAGGACTACCTCGCAGCAGCTGGCATCAAGGCGCAGCGCACTGCACCATACTCGCCGCAGCAGAACGGTGTAGTAGAACGCGCCAATCGCACTATCGTTGAGTTGGCACGCTCCATGCTTCACGCGGCTCGGCTGACCTACGACTTCTGGGCCGAAGCCGTGAGCACTGCGATGTACATCAAGAACCGTAGTCCAACTAAGGCGTTGGAGCAGATGACACCATACGAGGCGTGGTTCGGCAAGAAGCCGAGCGTGGGTCATCTTCGCGTGTTTGGCAGCTTGGCACACATGCACGTGCCAAAGGAGAAGCGGCAGAAGTGGGACGCAAACAGCGCACAGATGCTGATGATTGGCTATGACGTGGCGAGCAAGGCCTATCGCCTCTACGAGAGGGATACAGGCCACGTCATCATCTCCAGGGATTTCGTCTTCAACGAGAGCAACGTCATCGGCACCAACATTGTCTGTGAAGAGGCAGCAGAACCAGAAGCTGACGAGGCAGTGGGAGCAGATATCCTTCCTGACCCAGTCTCTCCTGATCCTTCCTCCACTGTGATAGTGGGAGAACCAGTCTATGCTCCCATGTCTGATGTAGCAGATACAACGGCCTCATCGGCAGAAGCAGAGGAAGAAGATGTCGCACCACCAGCAGCAGCAGTTGTGCCAGCAGCACCGCGCCAGCCGCCCACTAACGCTCCAGCGCCAGGTCGCAGGTATCCTCTTAGGGTGCGCTACAAGCCTGGTGAGCGCGGCCATTTCTGGATGCTGCAGAAAGTAGAGCAAATGAACATCGCAGTTGCAGCAGATTCAGATGAGCCAGCGTCATACAAGGAGGTCATGGCTGCACCTGATGCAGCAGATTGGGCGCAAGCAATGCAGCAAGAGATACAGTCGCAGCTGGACAACGGCACGTAGGAGCTGACTTAGCGTCCACCTGGACGCAAGGTGATCAAGTGCAAGTGGGTGTTCAAGAAGAAGCGGGGAGCAGATTGCAACGTAGAAAAACACAAGGCTAGGCTGGTCGCCAAGACTACTCACAGCAGGAAGGCATCGACTACACGGAAACCTTTGCTCCTGTTGCAAAGTTTGCCTCTGTGCGCACGCTCCTTTCTTATGCAGCAGCTGAGGACTTCGAGATTCACCACATGGATGTCAAGACGGCATTCTTGAATGGTGACTTGGAGGAGGAGATCTACATGGAGCAGCCAGAGGGGTTCGTCATGGATGGCCAGGAGCACCTGGTTTGCAAGCTACAAAAGTCGCTGTACGGCCTCAAGCAAGCGTCGTGTGCTTGGAACCAGAAGTTGGATGCGGCGCTACAGTGCATGGGGTTTGAGCGCAGCGAGTGTGACTACAGCGTGTATCGCTGGCAGCATGAACATGAGATCCTCATCATCATTGTCTATGTGGATGACATGCTCCTCCTTTCCAACAGCATGTCTGCACTGCAGGAATTCAAGGAGGCCATGCAAGAGTGCTTCCAGATGTCTGATCTCGGGGAGGCATCATACTTCCTCGGTATCCAGATCATGCGTGACTGCAAATCACGCTCTCTCTCGCTGCAGCAGAGTCGCTACATCAAGGACGTCTTGCAGCGGTTCGGCATGGCAGAGGCCAAACCCATCGGCACGCCGCTGGAGACTCGGCAGTACCTCGTGAGCTTCAATGGAGAAGCGGATGCAGCTGAGCGGCATAAGTACCAGAGCGTCGTCGGCAGTCTCAAGTACCTGATGGTGGCAACCAGGCCGGACCTCACACAGGCTGTGAGCGTTGTGAGCCAGCACATGGCGAACCCCGGACCTGAGCACGAGAAGGCAGTGAAGCGGATCTTCCACTACCTTGCTGGAACCATCAACATCGGCATCACGTACAACGGCAACGACAACAACATCATCGGCTATACAGACGCTGATTGGGCTTCAAACCCTGAGGACCGCAAGTCCATCTCTGGACATGTGTTCCTCATGAATGGTGGGGCCATCAGCTGGTGCAGCAAGCGGCAGGTGGTCGTGGCCATCTCAAGCACGGAAGCTGAGTACGTCTCTCTCAACTTTTGAGCGAAGGAAGCAGTTTGGCTTCAGGGTCTCATGGCAGAGATGAATGGGAGTGCAACAGTTCCAGTTCCTGTGCGCGTCGAAAACCAGAGCGCAATCGCACTCGCCAAGAATCCTGAGCACCATGCATGCACTAAGCACATTGACATCGCATATCACTTCATCAGGCACATTGTGCAGGAGGGTGCTATCAAGCTGGAGTTTACTCCAACCAGCAGGCAGGTTACTGATTTTTGCACCAAGCCAGTGACCCGTGAGAAGCATCAGTTCTGCATAAAGGCATGTGGACTCAGCCCACTCTGACTGCGACAAAGTAGGAGATTGTTGGGAAAGGAGCCATCCGGCTCAGTTTAGGTCCACAGGAGCAAGTTCCAGGAAACTACCAGATGCCTGCTCCGATCGTCAATCCGACTTCACCATTGGAAAGATCAGGTGGCAAATTATCTACGGTCCAAGTTTCACGCTGATCCAACAGTTGGGAGATATGAATTTTCGAAGTTTCCGAGGTCATGAACCGCCGATGTTTGGGTGGCCATGGGTGATGGCTCCATGCCTTAGTCTGAGAAAAGAAAAGGGCAAGAGGTCCAGGGTCAAGACCTGATGGGAGAAATATCCAAAAAGGTCCTTGGTCTTAGGATTGCCTTGTCAGAGTGTGCTGACTAGGATAAAGGTACCTCTCCTTACTTTTTAGACGAGGTGATATCCTTGTGTGCTAGCCATGGACACATGGCGATTCTCCATGGGTTTGTGGGTGATGTGACCACTAGGAGTGTGCCATGAGAGCATTCTCTAGCTCTCTAGGTCGTGTGTGACTGGTCAGCCCGATTGTTAGGCTGATTTCCTCCCTNCAGGGTCAAGACCTGATGGGAGAAATATCCAAAAAGGTCCTTGGTCTTAGGATTGCCTTGTCAGAGTGTGCTGACTAGGATAAAGGTACCTCTCCTTACTTTTTAGACGAGGTGATATCCTTGTGTGCTAGCCATGGACACATGGCGATTCTCCATGGGTTTGTGGGTGATGTGACCACTAGGAGTGTGCCATGAGAGCATTCTCTAGCTCTCTAGGTCGTGTGTGACTGGTCAGCCCGATTGTTAGGCTGATTTCCTCCCTTGTGTGAGATTGTGGACTCTAGTGTGTGAGCCTTAGCCTCCATGGCTAAGTGGTGTGGCCTGTGAGAGGGCTGACTTGTCCAAGCTCTAGCTCTAAATGTACTCCATCATTTTGAGTGATTGAACAACCATTCTTCCGGACAAGTGATGCCCTTTCAGTCCCACATGCTCGCTGCTCCAAGGCTCCCTCTCTCCTCCAGATCCAACATAGCTATCAATTAGAAAGCACAAAGACCTTCAATACATAGTGACACGGCATGGCAATCATGTACAGTGACAAACCAAAGTAGGCATATGCCACTAACTATTACCAAAAGAATTTCACAGTGTGTGGTCAACGTTGAAAACTCATAACACGAGTCACAAATGGTCAGAGGGGGAAACAATGGGTTGTGAACACTAGTTATCAACTAGCAAGTGCAAAGACCTTCAACAAGTAGAAGCACGGTGTGGCTAGCGTGCACAGTCACCAACCAAAGGATGCATACGTCACTGACTATGACGAAAGAAGTCCACTATGTGTGGTCAACATTGACAACTCATAACACGAGTCACACATGGCCAGAGGGAGAGAAAATGGTTTGGGAACCCTATTCATTGATTAGAAAGGACAAAGAACTTCAATAAGTAGTGGCACGTTGTGGCTACTATGCACACCGAACAACCAAACTAGGCATATGTCACTGACCATGACCAAAGAATTTCAATATGGGTGGTCAACGTTCACAACCCATAACACGAGTCACAAATGGTGAGAGGGGCAAACAATGGTTTCGGAATATTAGTTTTCAAGTACCAAGTACAACGACCTTCAATAAGTAGTAGCACGGTATGGCTACAATGCACAATGACCGGCCAAAATAGGCATATGTACTGCCTTTGACCAAAGAAATCCGCTGTGTGTGGTCAACGTTGACAATTCATAATACGAGTCACAAATGGTCAGAGGGGGAAACTATGGTTTGGGAACACCAGGTATCAACTAGCAAGCACAAGGACCTTCACTAAGTAGTGGCACGGTGTGGCTAGCATGTACAATGACCCACCAAAGTTGGCATATGTCAATGACCATGACCAAAGAATGTCACTATGTGTGGTCAAATTTGACAACTCATAACACGAGTCACAAATGGTCAAAGGGGGAAACAATGGTTTGTGAATACTAGTTATCGACTAGCAAGTACAAAGACCTTCAATATCTACTGGCACAGTGTGGCTACCATGCACAATGACCAACCAAAGTAGGCATATGTCACTGACCAGAACCAAAGAATTTCACTTCATGTGGCCGACGTTGACAGCTCACAACAAGAGTCACAGATATTCAGAGGGGGTAACAATGGTTTGGGAATACTAGCTATCAACAAGAAAGCACGAAGACCTTCAATATGTAGCGGCACAGCGTGGCTACCATGTACAGTGACAAACCAATGTAGGCATATGTTACTAACCATGATCAAAAGAATTTCACAGTGTGTGGTCAACGTTGAAAACTCATAACACGAGTCACAACTGGTTAGAGGGGGAAACATTGGGTTGGGAACACTAGTTATCAACTAGCAAGTACAAAGACCTTCAACAAGTAGTGGCACGGTCTGGCTAGCGTACACAGTGACCAACCAAAGGATGCATATGTCACTGACTATGACCGAAGAAGTCCACTATGTGTGGTCAACATTGACAACTCATAACACAAGTCACAAATGGTCAGAGGGAGAGACAATTGTTTGGGAACCCTATGTATTGACTAGAAATGACAAAGAACTTCAATTAGTAGTGGTACGGTGTGGCTACTATGCACACCAAACAACCAAACTTGGCATATGTCACTGACCATGACCAAAGAATTTCAATATGGGTGGTCACAACCCATAACACGAGTCACAAATGGTCAGAGGGGGAAACAATGGTTTCGGAATATTAGTTTTCAACTAGCACGTACAGCGACCTTCAATAATTAGTAACACGGTGTAGCTACTATGCACAATGACCGGCCAAAGTAGGCATACGTACTTCCTTTGACCAAAGAAGTCCATTGTGTGTGGTCAACGTTGACAACTCATTATACGAGTCACAAATGGCCAGAGGGGGAAACGATGGTTTGGGAACACCAGGTATCAACTGGAAATCACAAAGACGTTCAAAAAGAAGTGGCACGACGTGGCTACCATGTACAGTGACCAATCAAAGTAGGCATATGTCACTGACTGTGACCAAAGAATGTCACTATGTGTGGTCAACTTTGACAACTCATAACACGAGTCACAAATGGTCAGAGGGGGAAACAATGGTTTTTGAATACTAGTTATCCACTAACAAGTACAGAGACTTTCAATATGTAGTGGCACAATGTGGCTACCATGCACAGTGACCAACCAACATATGCATATGTCACTGACCAGGACGAACGAATTTCACTTCATGTGGTCAACGTTGACAACTCACAACAAGAGTCAAAGATAGTTAGAGGGGGTAACAATGGTTTGGGAATACTAGCTATCAACTAGAAAGGAGAAAGACCTTCAATACATAGTGACACAGCGTGGCAACCATGTACAGTGACAAACCTATGTAGGCATATGCCGCTAACCATGACCAAAAGAATTTCACAATGTGTGGTCAACGTTGAAAACTCATAACACGATTCACAACTGGTCATAGGGGAAAACAATGGTTTGGGAACACTAGTAATCAACTAGCAAGTACAAAGACCTTCAACAAGTCGTGGCACGGTGTGGCTAACGTACACAGTGACCAACCAAAGGATGCACATTTCACTGACTATGACCAACGAAACCCACTATGTGTTGTCAACATTGACACCTCATAACACGAGTCACAAATGGTCAGAGGGAGAGACAATGGTTTGGGAACCCTATGTATTGACTAGAAAGGACAAAAAACTTCAATATGTAGTGGTACGGTGTGGCTACTATGCACACCAAACAACCAAACTAGGCATATGTCACTGACCATGACCAAAGAATTTCAATATGGGTTGTCAACGTTCACAACCCATAGCACGAGTCACAAATGGTCAAAGGGGTAAACAATGGTTTCGGAATAATAGTATTCAACAAGCAAATACAACGACCTTCAATAAGTAGTAGCACGGTGTGGCTACCATGCACAATGACCGACCAAAGTAGGCATATGTACTTCCTTTGACCAAAGAAATCCGCTGTGTGTTGTCAACGTTGACAACTCATAATGCGAGTCACAAATAGTCAGAGGGGGAAACGATGGTTTGGGAACACAAGGTATCAACTAGCAAGCACAAGGACCTTCAATAAGTAGTGGCACGGTGTGGCTCCCATGTACAATGACCAACCAAAGTAGGCATATGTCACTGACCATGACCAAAGAATGTCACTGTCTGTGGTCAACTTTGACAACTCATAACACGAGTCACAAATGGTCAGAGGGGGAAACAATGGTTTGTGAATACTATTTATCGACTAGCAAGTACAAAGACCTTCAGTATGTAGTGGCACAGTGTGGCTACCATGCACAGTGACCAACCAAAGTATGCATATGTCACTGACCATGACCAAAGAATTTAACTTCATGTGGTCAACATTGACAACTCACAACAAGAGTCAAAGATAGTCAGAGGGGGTAACAATGGTTTGAAAACACTAGCTATCAACTACAAAGCACATAGACCTTCAATACGTAGTGACACGGCATGGCAACCATGTACTGTGACAAACCAAACTAGGCATATGCCACTAACCATGACCAAAATAATTTCACAGTGTGTGGTCAACGTTGAAAACTCATAACACGAGTCACAAATGGTCAGAGGGGGAAACAATGGGTTGGGAACACTAGTTACCAACTAGCAAGTACAAAGACCTTCAACAAGTAGTGGCACGGTGTGGCTAGCGTGCACAATGACCAACCAAAGGATGCATACGTTACTGACAATGACCAAAGAAGTCCACTATGTGTGGTCAACATTGACAACTCATAACACGAGTCACAAATGGTCAGAGGGAAAGACAATGGTTTGGGAACCCTATGTATCAACTAGAAAGGACAAAGAACTTCAATACGTAGTGGCACGGTGTGGCTACTATGCACACCGAACAACCAAACTAGGCATATGTCACTGACCATGACCAAAGAATTTCAATATGGGTAGTCAACGTTCACAACCCATAACACGAGTCACAAATGGTCAGAGGGGGAAACAATGGTTTTGTAAAATTAGTTTTCAACTAGCAAGTACAACGAATATCAATAAGTAGTAGCACAGTGTGGCTACCATGCACAATGACCGGCGAAAGTAGGCATATGTACTGCCTTTGACCAAAGAAATCCGCTCTGTGTGGTCAAAGTTGTCAACTCATAATGCGAGTCACAAATGGTCAGAGGGAGAAACGATGGTTTGGGAACACCAGGTATTAACTAGAATGCACAGGGACCTTCAATAAGTAGTGTCACGGTGTGGCAACCATGTACAATGACCAATCAAAGTAGGCATATGTCACTGACCATGACCAAAGAATGTCACTATGTGTGGTCAACTTTGAAAACTCAAAACACGACTCACAAATGGACAGAGGGGGTAACAATGGTTTTTGATTACTAGTTATCGACTAGCAAGTACAAAGACCTTCAATATGTAGTGGCACCGTGTGGCTGCCATGCACAGTGACCAACCAAAGTATGCATATGTCACTGACCAGGACCAAAGAATTTCACTTCATGTGGTCAACGTTGACAACTCACAACAAGATTCACATATAGTCAGAGGGGGTAGCAATGGTTTGGGAACACTAGCTATCAACTATAAAGCACAAAGATCTTCAATACGGAGTGACACGGCGTGACAAGCATGTACAGTGACAAACCAAAGTAGGCATATGCCACTAACCATGACCAAAAGAATTTCACACTGTGTTGTCAATGTTAAAAACTCATAAGACGAGTCACAAATGGTCAGAGGGGGAAACAATGGGTTGGGAACACTAGTTATCAACTAGCAAGTACAGAGACCTTCAACAAGTAGTGGCACGGTGTGGCTAGCGTACACAGTGACCAACCAAAGGATGCAAACGTCACTGACTATGACCAAAGAAGTCCACTATGTGTGGTCAACATTGACAACTCATAACAATAGTCACAAATGGTCAGAGGGAGAGACAATGGTTTGGGAACCCTATGTATCGACTAGAAAGGACAAAGAACTTCAATATGTACTGGCACGGTGTGGCTACTATGCACACCGAACAACCAAACTAGGCATATGTTACTGACCATGACCAAAGAATTTCAATATGGGTGGTCAACATTCACAACCCATAACACGATTCACAAATGGTCAGAGGGGAAAACAATGGTTTCGGAATGTTAGTTTTCAACTAGCAAGTACAACATCCTTCAATAAGTAGTAGCACGGTGTGGCTACCATGGACAATGACCGACCAAAGTAGGCATATGTACTCCCTTTGACCAAAGAAATCCGCTATGTGTGGTCAAATTTGACAACTCATAATGCGAGTCACAAATGGTCAGAGGGGGAAACCATGGTTTGGGGACACCAGGTATCAACTAGCAAGCACAAGGACCTTCAATAAGTAGTGGCACGGTGTGGCTACCATGTACAATGACCAACCAAAGTAGGCATATGTCACTGACCATGACCAAAGAATGTCAATATGTGTGGTCAACATTGACAACTCATAACAAGAGTCACAAATGGTCAGAGGGAGAGACAATGGTTTGGGAACCCTATGTATCGACTAGAAAGGACAAAGAACTTCAATACGTAGTGGCACGGTGTGGCTACTATGCACACCGAACAACCAAACTAGGCATATGTCACTGATCATGACCAAAGAATTTCAATATGGGTGGTCAACGTTCACAACCCATAACACGAGTCACAAATGGTCAGAGGAGAAAACAATGGTTTCGAAATGTTAGTTTTCAACTAGCAAGTACAACGACCTTTATTAAATAGTAGCAAGGTGTGGCTATTATGCACAATAACCGACCAAAGTAGGCATATGTACAGCCTTTGACCAAAGAAATCCGCTATGTGTGGTCAAAGTTGAAAACTCATAATGCGAGTCACAAATGGTCAGAGGGCGAAACCATAGTTTGGGGACACCAGGTATCAACTAGCAAGCACAAGGACCTTCAATAAGTAGTGGCACGGTGTGGCTACCATGTACAATGACCAACCAAAGTAGGCATATGTCACTGACCATGACCAAAGAATGTCACTATGTGTGGTCAACATTGACAACTCATAACACGATTCACAAATGGTCAGAGGGGAAAACAATGGTTTGTGAATACCAGTTATCGACTAGCAAGTACAAAGACCCTCAATATGTAGTGGCACAGTGTGGCTACCATGCACAGTGCCCAACCAAAGTATGCATATGCCACTCACCATGACCAAAGAATTCCACTTCATGTGGTCAACGTTGACAACTCACAACAAGAGTCACACATAGTCAGAGGGGGGAACAATGGTTTGGGTCCACTAGCTTTCAACTAGAAAGCACAAAAACCTTCAATACGTAGTGACACAGCATGGCAACCATGTACAGTGAAAAACCAAAGTAGGCATATGCCACTAACCATGACCAAAAGAATTTCACAGTGTGTGGTCAACGTTGAATACTCATAACACGAGTCACAAACGGTCAGAGGGGGAATCAAAAGGTTGGGGACACTAGTTTTCAACTAGCAAGTACAAAGACCTTCAACAATTAGTGGCACGATGTGGCTAGCATGCACAGTGACCAACCAAAGGATGCATACATCACTGACTACGACCAAAGAAGTCCACTATGTGTGGTCAACAATGAAAACTCATAACACGAGTCACAAATGGTCAGAGGGAGAGACAATGGTTTGGGAACCCTATGTATCATCTAGAAAGGACAAAGAACTTCAATAAGTAGTGGCACGGTGTGGCTACTATGCACACCGAACAACCAAACTTGGCACATGTCACTGACCATGACCAACGAATTTCAATTTGGGTGGTCAACAGTCACAACCCATAACACGAGTCACAAATGGTCAGAGGGGGGAACAATGGTTTCAGAATATTTTTTTTCATTGAGCAAGTACAATGACCTTCAATAAGTAGTAGCACGGTGTGGCTACCAAGCAAAATGACTGGCCAAAGTAGGCATATGTACTGCCTTTGACCAAAGAAATCCGTTGTGTGTGGTCAACGTTGACAACACATAATGCGAGTCACAAATGGTCAGAGGGGGAAACGATGGTTTGGGAACACCGGGTATCAACTAGCAAGCACAAGGACCTTCGATAAGTAGTGGCACGGTGTGGCTACCATGTACAATGACCAACCAAAGTAGGCATATGTCACTGACCATGACCAAAGAATGTCACTATGTGTAGTCAACTTTGACAACTCATAACACAAGTCACAAATGGTCAGAGGAGGAAACAATGGTTTGTGAATACTAGTTATCGACTAGCAAGTACAAAGGCCTTTAATACATAGTGACACGGCGTGGCAACCATGTACATAGACAAACCAAAGTAGGCATATGCAACTAACCATGACCAAAAGAATTTCACAGTGTGTGGTCAACGTTGAAAACTCGTAACACGAGTCACAAATAGTCACAGGGGGAAACAATGGGTTGGGAACACTAGTTATCTGCTAGTAAGTACAAAGACCTTCAACGAGTAGTGACACGGTGTAGCTAGCGTGCACAGTGACCAATCAAATGATGCATACGTCACAAACTATGACCAAAGAAGACCACTATGTGTGGTCAACATTGACAACTCATAACACGAGTGACAAATGGTCAGAGGGAGAGACAATGGTTTGGGAACCCTATGTATCGACTAGAAAGGACAAAGAACTTCAATAAGTAGTGGCACGGTGTTGCTACTATGCACACCGAAAAACCAACTAAGCATATGTCACTGACCATGACCAAAGAATTTCAATATGGGTAGTCACCGTTCGCAAACCATAACACGAGTCACAAATGGTCAGAGGGGGAAACAATGGTCTTGGAATATTTCTTTTCAACTAGCAAGTACAACGACCTTCAAAAAGTAGTAGCAAGGTGTGGCTACCATGCACAATGACCAGCCAAAGTAGGCATATGAACTGCCTTTGACCAAAGATATCCGCTGTGTGTGGTCAACGTTGACAACTCATAATGCGAGTCACAAATGGTCACAGGGGGAAACGATGGTTTGGGAACACCAGGTATCAACTAGCAAGCACAAGGACCTTCAATAAGTAGTGGCACGGTATCGCTACCATATACAATGACCAACCAAAGTAGGTATATGTAACTGACCATGACCAAAGAATGTCACTATGTGTGGTCAACTTTGACAACTCATAACACAAGTCACAAATGGTCAGAGGGGGAAACAATGGTTTCTGAATACTAGTTATCGACTAGCAAGTACAAAGACCTTCAATATTCAGTGGCACAGTGTGGCTACCATGCACAGTGACCAACCAAAGTATGCATATGTCAGTGACCAGGACCAAAGAATTTCACTTCATGTGGTCAACGTTGACAACTCACATCAAGAGTCACGGATAGTCAGAGAGGGTAACAATTATTTGGGAACACTAGTTATCAACTAGAAAGCACAAAGACCTACAATACGTAGTGACACGGCATGCCAACCATGCATAGTGACAAACCAAAGTAGGCATATGCCACTAACCATGACCAAACAAATTTCACAGTATGTGGTCAACGTTGAAACTCATAACACGAGTCACAAATGGTCCGAGGGGGAAACAATGGGTTGGGAACACTAGTTATCAACTAGCACATACAAAGACATTCAACAAGTAGTGGCACGGTGTGGCTAGCGTGCACAGTGACCAACCAAAGGATGCATACGTCACTGACTATGACCAAAGAAGTCCACTATGTGTGGTCAACATTGACAACTCATAACACGAGTCACAAATGGTCAGAGGGGGAAACAATGGGTTGGGAACACTAGTTATCAACTAGCACATACAAAGACATTCAACAAGTAGTGGCACGGTGTGGCTAGCGTGCACAGTGACCAACCAAAGGATGCATACGTCACTGACTATGACCAAAGAAGTCCACTATGTGTGGTCAACATTGACAACTCATAACACGAGTCACAAATGGTCAGAGGAAGAGACAATGGTTTGGGAACCCTATGTATTGACTAGCAAGGACAAAGAACTTCAATACGTAGTGGCACGGTGTGGCTACTATGCACACTGAATAACGAAACTAGGCATATCTCACTGACCATGACCAAAGAATTTCAATATGGGTGGTCAACGTTCAAAAACCATAACACGAGTCACAAATGGTCAGAGTGGGAAACAATGGTCTTGGAATATTACGTTTCAACTAGCAAGTACAACGACCTTCAATAAATAGTAGCAAGGTGTGGCTACCATGCACAATGACCGGCCAAAGTAGGCATATGTACTGCCTTTGACCAAAGATATCCACTGTGTGTGGTCAACGTTTGACAACTCATAATGCGAGTCACAAATGGTCAAAAGGGGAAAACGATGGTTTGGGAACACCAGGTATCAACGAGCAAGCACAAGGACCTTCAATAAGTAGTGGCACGGTGTGGCTACCATGTACAATGACCAACCAAAGTAGGTATATGTCACTGACCATGACCAAAGAATGTCACTATGTGTGGTCAACATTGACAACTCATAACACGAGTCACAAATGGTGAGAGGGGGAAACAATGGTTTCTGAAGACTAGTTATGGACTAGCAAGTACAAAGACCTTCAATATTCAGTGGCACAGTGTGGCTACCATGCACAGTGACCAACCAAAGTATGCATATGTCACTGACCATGACCAAAGAATTTCACTTCATGTGGTCAACGTTGACAACTCACAACAAGAGTCATGAATAGTCAGAGAGGGTAACAATTGTTTGGGAACACTAGCTATCAACTAGAAAGCACAAAGACCTTCAATACATAGTGACACGGCATGGCAACCATGTATAGTGACAAACCAAAGTAGGTATATGCCACTAGCCATGACCAAACAAATTTCACAGTGGGTGGTCAACGTTGAAAACTCAAAACACAAGGCACAAATGGTCAGAGTTTGGAAGCAATGGGTTGGGAACACTAGTTATCAACTAGAAAGTACAAAGACCTTCAACAAGTAGTGGCACGGTGTGGCTAATGTGAACAGTGACCAACCAATGGATGTATACGTCACTGACTATGACCAAAGAAGTCCACTATATGTGGTCAATATTGACAACTCATAACACGAGTCACAAATGGTCAGAGGGGGGAACAATGGTTTCGGAATATTAGTTTTGAACTAGCACGTAAAACGACCTTCAATGAATAGTACCACGGTATGGCTACCATGCACAAAGAGTGGCCAAAGTAGGCATGTTTACTGCCTTTGACCAAAGGAATCCGTTGTGTGTGGTCAACGTTGACAACCCATAATGCGAGTCACAAGTGATTAGAAGGGGAAACGATGGTTTGGGAACACCAGGTATCAACTAGCAAGCACAAGGACATTCAATAAGTAGTGGCACGGTGTGGCTACCATGTACAATGACCAACCAAAGTAGGCAAATGTCACTGACCATGACCAAAGAATGTCACTATGTGTGGTCAAATTTGACAACTCATAACAAGAGTCACAGATGGTCAGAGGGGGAAACAATGGTTTTTGAATACTAGTCATCGACTTGCAAGTACAAAGACCTTCAATATTCAGTGCCACAGTGTGGCTACCATGAACAGTGACCAACCAAACTATGCATATGTCACTGACCAGGACCAAAGAATTTCACTTCATGTGGTCAACGTTGACAACTCACAACAAGATTCACAGATAGTCAGAGAGGGGAACAATTGTTTGGGAACACTAGCTATCAACTAGAAAGCACAAAGACCTTCAATACGTAGTGACACGACGTGGCAACCATGTACAGTGACAAACCAAAGTAGGCATATGCCACTAACCATGACCAAAATAATTTCACAGTGTGTGGACAATGTTGAAAAATCATAACACGAGTGACAAATGGTTAGAGGGGGAAACAATTGGTTAGGAACACTAGTTATCAACTAGCAAGTACAAAGACCTTCAACAAGTAGTGGCACGGTGTGGCTAGCGTGCACAATGATCAACCAAAAGGATGCATACGTCACTGACTATGACCAAAGAAGTCCACTATGTGTGGTCAACATTGTCAACTCATAACACGAGTCACAAATGGTCAGAGGGAGAGACAAGGGTTGGGGAACCCTATGAATCGGCTAGAAAGGACAAAGAACTTCAATAAGTAGTGGCAAGGTGTGGCTACTATGCACACCGAACAATCAAACTAGGCATATGTCACTGACCATGACCAAAGAGTTTCAATATGGGTGGTCACCGTTCACAACCCATAACACGAGTCACAAATGGTCAGAGAGGAAAACAATGGTTTCGGAATATTATTTTTCAACTAGCAAGTACAACGACCTTCAATAAGTAGTAGCTTGGTGTGGCTACCATGCACAATGACCGACCAAAGTAGGCATATGTACTGTCTTTGACCAAAGAAATCCTCTGTGTGTGGTCAACGTTCACAACTCATAATGTGAGTCACAAATGGTTAGAGGGGGAAACGATGGTTTGGGAACACCAGGTATCAACTAGCAAGCACAAGAAACTTCAATAAGCAGTGGCACGGTGTGGCTACCATGTACAATGACCAACCAAAGTAGGCATATGTCACTGACCATGACCAAAGAATGTCACTATGTGTGGTCAACTTTGACAGCTCATAACACGAGTTACAAATGGTTAGAGGGGGAAACAATGGTTTGTTAATACTGGTTATCGACTAGCAAGTACAAAGACCTTCAATATATAGTGGCACAGTGTGGCTACCATGCACAGTGATCAACCAAAGTATGCATATGTTGTTGGCCTGAGGGTGAGTGTGCACCCTTTAGGGTCCCTAGCAATGGCCGGTTCACACCACCAACTGTTTTTGGTGAGACTGAAACTGTGGAGGTAACTGGTTCCAAGGATGGCAGAAAACTAGTCAAAGAGTGTGGCAACCGTTTTGGCCTCAATTGACTGGAAAGCAGTGGCATTTTATAGCCACTGATCTAAGCTTTCCAGAACACCAAAGCATGCCAGATTTGAATCTTCCTAGCAGATTCCATGGCTTCTAGAGTGTCTATTGGTAGGCTTTCCTTTTTCCCACCTAGGAAGGCATCCCTTCCCTTCTCTAGAAGCTCCTGCCCCTTCCTAGATTCCTCAGCTTGCTTCTGGTAGGAGGGAAGGTGTCCAGAAGACCAAGACACCTCTAGATGCCTTGTAGGACAAGTCACCCCTTCTAGAAGGTGTGCCACCTTCCTGGATCCTCTCTTGGCCTTCTAGAAACTTAAAGAGGAACTCTAGAGGTTGAGCGAGCTTCCTGGCATCTTTTTTCCACCTCCCTTGATGCAGGGCAGAATTTCATCTTGTGGGGCTTGAACCCAGGCCCCTGCCTCTAGAGGTGGACACCATTAACCACTAAGCCACTAAGGCTTGTCTTTTTGGTGTTCCTTTTTGGGGTCACTCTTGCCATGGTGAGGAGCATCACTCCAACAATCTCCCCCTTGCGCATCACCCATGGCAGTTGTCCATGCTCAACCTGCAACTCAAGAAGCTTCGGAAAGCCCAAGCTCCATACAAGTAGCATCATGCCTGTCCTTGGATTGCGCCTTTGTCATGGCATCAGCAAGCATGTGCTTTGTGCCGCAGTGCACAAGCACCACATCACCCTTTGCAACGAGGTCTCGTGCAAAGTGATGTCGGATCTCTATGTGCTTGGTCCTCCGGTGTAGCACAGGGTTCTTGGTCAGGCTGATGGCACTCATGTTGTCAACATTGAGTGCCGTTGGCTTCTTTTGCGGCACCCCAATCTCCTTGAGCAATCGCCGCAGCCATAGTGCCTCCTTTGCGGCTTCCGCGAGCGTAATATACTCCGCCTCAGTGCTGGATAGAGCCACACTGTCCTGCTTCCGGCTTGCCCAAGACACTGCTGCACCACCAAGCACAAAAGCATAGCCTGATGTTGACTTGCGGTCATCAACGTCACCTGCCCAGTCAGCATCAGAGTAGCCAACCAACTCGAGGGAGTCAGTCCGGGCTCCCCCTCCAAACAGAAGTCGCGAATGTGTCATTGCCTTCAAGTAGCGGAGGATTCTCTT
Source organism: Penium margaritaceum (assembly GCA_023375785.1). Lineage (NCBI taxonomy): Eukaryota > Viridiplantae > Streptophyta > Zygnematophyceae > Desmidiales > Peniaceae > Penium > Penium margaritaceum. The sequence goes on along the minus strand of SZWC01000129.1, from coordinate 349,799 downwards.
CACCACGTGCCAATGTAGCGGCCCCAGATCAGTAACATAGCGGCTCACTTGTCCTTCAGCAAAGGCAAGGTCAGGTCGCGTCGCCACCATGGCATACATTATGCTGCCAACTGCGGAATGGTACGGTACTCCAGCCATCTCCTCCTTCTCGTCATCCGTGCTCGGGCCCATGCTCGAGCTCATCTCACATGTCGTTGTCATAGGTGTGCCGATGGGGTTGCACTCCTCCATGTTGTAGCAGCGGAGCAACTCATGCACATATTTTTCTTGACCCATCTCCAACGTGCGTCCTTTGCGGTCCCTCTTGATGGCGATGTCCAGGTAGTACTCAAGCTCGCCCATGTCTGTCATCTTGAACCGGCCGCCAAGCTGTTGCTTCAGGCTCTTGAGCTCCCCCTCATCCGAAGACGCAAGGATGAGGTCATCGATGTAGAGGACGACAATGTGGTGGAGTCCCGGCTGATTACGCACGTACACGCTGTGATCCGACTCGCAGCGCTCGAAGCCAAGCTCACCCATGAAACTATCCATCTTGAGGTACCACATGAGCGGAGATTGCTTCATTCCATAGAGCGCCTTGCGAAGCCGGCACACCTTCCCTTGCGGCGCATCCACCCCCTCCGGCACCTCCATGTAGACTTCCTTGTCCAGGTCGCCATTGAGGAACGCAGCTTTGACGTCCATTTGGTGGATTTCGTAGTCGCGTGCCGCTGCCACCAAGAGGATAGTACAGATGGAGGCAAACTTGGCAACTGGTGCAAAGGTCTCTTCGTAGTGCTCCCCTTTTCTCTGGGCATACCTTTTCGCCACCAGCCGCGCCTTGTACCGCTCCACCTTCCCCTCCTTCGTGAGCTTCTTCCGGAAGATCCACTTGGAGCCGATGATTTTCTCGTCCTCCGGCCGGTCAACCAGCTCCCAAGTGTCGTTCTCCTCGTGGGAGGCAAGCTCAGATTTTATTGCTCCTTTCCACTCAGCCCCATCCTTCCACTGCAGTTCCTCCTTTACAGATTGAGGCTCCTCTTGTGTGAAGAAGGCTTGTGCAAACCCAGTCCAAATGCCCTTGTCGGCATCGTACCTTTTAGTCTTTCTTCGCACACGGCTGCTCATGCGGGGCTCTTGAGGCGGTTGTTGTTGTTGCTGTCCCCTTTCGGAGCCATCCCCTCCAAGCGCCTGCTCCCCCTCTCTTGGAGATCTTGGAGACATTGGTCGACTCCCCGCCTCCACGTCCATCTCCGATGCTTCGGATTCTTCATCCGAACTGGCCGGAACAAATTCTGCCGCTGGCCCATCCCTCGGATGATCCTCTCCGGCTGGTGCTACTGCGAGGACGTCACCCTCATTCACGTCCTCCGGCGTCTCCCCCTCAAGGAGTGGCATCCACTCCCCACTCTTGGAGAGACCTGCCTCCTTGTCTTTCCAACGGTTTTTCTCATCGAACGTGACGTCGCAACTCCGCACAATCTGTTGCCTCCTTGGGTCAAAGAGCCGGTACGCCTTGCTTCCGCTCTCATATCCAAGGAAAATGCATCGGCGGGTGTGCAGTTCTAGCTTGCTCCGTCCCTCACGTGCCTGCACCATCGCATGTGCAACACAACCAAATGTGCGGAGGTGACCCTCCGCCGGCTTCCTCCCGCTCCACACCTCTTGTGGCGTCTTCCACGCCTTGCTCTCCTTGTCCTTCAACGGCTTCGTCGGCATGAGATTCATGATGTACACTGCTTTCCTTGTTGCCTCCACCCAATACCATTGTGTAAGGCCAGCGTCGCTCAACATGAATCGCACCATGTTAAGGATAGTGCGATTCGCTCTCTCTGCGACGCTATTCTGTTGTGGGGAGTGTGGAGTTGTTTTCTGCCACTCAATCCCCTTGCTCTTCATCCACCCAAGGCACCCTGCATATTCACCGTCGTTGTCACTCCGGAATACCTTCACCTTCAACTCTTTTTGCCGCTCCACATCTGCCACAAACTCCTGCATGCACGCAAGGACCTCGCTCTTCCGCTTCATTGGGTAGAGGTAGAGTTTCCGGCTGTGGTCATCGATGAAGGTGAGGAAGTAGCGAGCTCCACCGATGGAGCTCTTAAGCGGTCCACACACATCTGTGTGTACCACGGCCAGTTTTGCCGATGCACATGTCCCCTTGGCCACAAACGGCTGCCGTGTTGATTTGCCAATGATGCATGGCTCATACACGGTCTCCTTGGTTCCATCAAGGCCGCTGATTTGGAGACCCCGTGCCACTTCCCTCTTAGCCATCTCCTTCACTGTCGATGGAGAAATGTGGCATAGTCGGCGGTGCCATAGGTCCAGGTCTCCTCCATCCTTCGTTGCAAGATTGGCGACGTTGGACCCCGCCCGGCTGTTGAGGATCTTCGCACGTAGCAGGTACAAGTCATCCTCCCTCTTGGCACGGGCAATCACCTCACATTTTCCCTCCTTTCGGATGACGGCCTCCTTCTTTGTGAAGAGCACCTCAAGTCCCTTGTCGGTAAGGCGGCTGACGGAGAGCAAGTTTGCCCCAAAGTTGGGCATATGCCGCACATCATGGATTGTGCTCGTGACAGGTTTGCCATCCACAATTGACTCAATGCGGACGTTACCCTCACCGACGGCCACCTCTGTATTTCCATTGGCCACCATCATGTGTCTCTCCGAGGCGCCGTAGGTGACAAATACCGCCCTGTTGCATTGCGTGTGGCGACCTGATCCAGAGTCAATGACGGCAACTCCCGGATCCTTCAAGTTGGTGGAGTTGTACGCCACAAGGGCATGCTCATCTTTCTTCCCGCCCCGCTGCGACCGATCTGTTTTCTTCTTGGGATAGTTGTACGCGTAGTGGCCCTCCTTGCCGCAGTTGAAGCACTCCCCCTTCTTGTCACCCTTCTTGGTGCCCTGTTTGGCACCCTTCCACTTGTCGCCTCGGCCTCCACTTTGAGGATGAACCGTGAAAGCTGAACTCGATGCCGCTGCACTCTCTCAACCGCCACGTCACATCCACTCATTGCGCACGTACTCAGCAACCTTCGGATACTTCAGCTCGTCGGAAGGCCAGCCACCAAGGATTGTGATCATGGGACTCCAACTGTCCGGTAAGGCCAGAAGGAGGATCATAGCTTGCAACTGAGAGTCGACCTCCCAACCAGTGGCCACGCACTCCGCTGCGAGCGACTCAATCTGCTACATGTTCTCCATGATGTTGTCGCCTTCATTGGCTCGGAGGGTGACGAGCCATTTGAAGATGAAGACCTGATTGGCAAGGTTGCTTGACTGGTAGATGGAGCATAGATTTGACCATGCTTCTGCGGCCAGGGTGCATCCTTGGATGTGCCCAAGTTGTGGTAGGCATAACGCGGACACAAGGAGCGCCAACATCTTTTTGTTGCGCTTCTTGTATGCCTCCTTCACCTCAGCCGTTGCAGTCTCTGGCGGAGCAGTCTCATCACCCTTCACAAGCTCAAGCAGTCCCTTGTCGTCGAGGAAGACCTCAAACTGCCACCCCCACAAGGCAAAGCCTGTCCCATCAAACTAAACGACAGCGCGGCTGCTCTCTTGCTCGCTGGTCGCCATGTCTTGGTTTTGGAAGCGTGAAATCAAGCTGGCTTTGAACCCCTTAGAGACGTGGGCCCATAACCCTTTGTTGGCCTGAGGGTGAGTGCGCACCCTTTAGGGTCCCTAGCAATGGCTGGTTCACACCACCAACTGTTTTTGGAGAGACTGAAACTGTGGAGGTAACTGGTTCCAAGGATGGCAGAAAACTATTCAGAGAGTGTGGAAACAGTTTTGGCCTCAATTGACTGGGAATGAACTCTTGATCAAGGCTCAAAAGCAGTGGCATTTTATAGCCACTGATCTAAGCTTTCCAGAACACCAAAGCATGCCAGATTTGAAGCTTCTTAGCAGATTCTATGACTTCTAGAGTGTCTATTGGTAGGCTGTCCTTTTTCCCACCTAGGAAGATATCCCTTCCCTCCTCTAGAAGCTTATGCCCCTTCCTAGATTCCTCAGCTTGCTTCTAGTAGGAAGGAAGGTGTCCAGAAGACCAAGACACCTCTAGAGGCCTTGTAGGACAAGTCTACCCTTCTAGAAGGTGTGCCACCTTCCTGGACCCTCCTCTGGCATTCTAGAAACTTAAAGAGGAACTCTAGAGGTTGGAAGAAAATATCCAGATACCTCGGGTTCAGAAACGGAACTCGCCAAATCCCCCGTCGCCAAAAATTTGAACACAGGTCGCCCCGCCTATCATTTTTTTATCCCAAATCCCCCGTCAATATGCATCGCAACTTCTACCCGTTCACCATATACGCCCCGTTCAGCATAACACCTACAACGAATTTTAGAGTAAAATTGTTAGTGTATTGTAAGACGTTTTCTGTGCTCGTTGATGTGGACAATAATCGCTCCCAAGCAAGGGGAAGGTGTTGGCGAACATTGTCTAGCACTCCTTGGCTTCTTGTAGGTTGATTTCCAAGTGCATATTGAAGAGCGTTGTCATCGTTCAGATGTCGGACTTGGATCTATGTGAGAAGTAGGAACCGTCCGTTAGACGCGTGGCCGAAAGGTGTACCATCGTCTTTTAATAGGAAACGGCTGTAGGCGTGACAATCTTGTGCGATGTCTGGTTTCATGAGGTTAGGACACTTAAACATGGGGAGGTGGTTAGGATGTGTCGAAAGTGTTCCTTCCAACGATTGTTGAGGTGTGGGTGTTGAATGTGGAGAAGAAGCGGGTGGGAGAGAAATGAGTACCCATACTAAAGTCACCAATATCGTGGCCACAAATGGGTGTCCATGTATGGGGGCAAATCTTTGCTGGCCAAAAAGTCCACCGGGGGCCAGGCGGGGGCTGGATGTCAGGCGTAACCTGGGACACTGGCATGTCGGATAATCAAGGGTACCATTAACACGGTCTCCAACACTTTTCTAGCCGTTCCCTTCCAGCCTGTCCAAAACCTTGACGGTGCAGATGCTAACCACAGATCCCGATCGATCCAACATGTCCTAGGCTAACCGCCATGTCAACGGCATTCTTACAAAACTTGCCTCATCCGTGGCGACGACTTGATCAGTTGCCAACACTTTCGTCAAAACCGAGGACGAATCTGTAGGGCAAGTGCATGGTCCGCAAAATTCGTTTCCCGACTTTGCCAGGTACCACGCTTTCCCTTGTAACATAAACACTAGCATGGAGTCAAAGACCATCAAAGTCCAACGATCTGAAAATGGATTCCAGCGAGCCCCGTATTCAAAAAAATTCATTCTGTTCCCCAAGCTGAATATTCAGGCTCCTTTGGATACGACTAAAAGATTATTGAAAATTTCAGTCTCATTAGAGTCCCCAGTTGAAGAGTGTTGAGCCAGACCAACGAATTATTAATGCACCCAAGTTCAATTTTATATATCACACCTTTAGATTAAACTTGCCAAGTTTGCACTAAGCCCAAGTTTCATGTCATGACAACAATTATCAAACTTTTGACCAAATGAAAGAAAAAATATAACATGGATTATCATGTGAAAGAAATAAATAAAAAACTTGTAATACAGGCAAATTCAAGCACTAATGCTCAATCTGTCAAGAGCCTATCAACTACAGGCGCTTTATAATGTCACATTCCGAGCACCACCACTATGGGCTTAGGGGAGGTTAACATTTGGATGGGGTCTATACGTATACCCATTATTTCTGCAACTAATACATATAAATACATTTTCAAGAAGAAGAATAGAATTAGAGCCACATTTTCACAAACTTTATTTTGAGTGAAATGCATACAATGAGCTTGTTGGCCACTGTTTAAAGAGTAACACTTTGGGTTTCCACTATAGAAAAACCCCTCTCCTCCCCCTCTCTCTCCCTCACTCTCTCTCTCTCTCTCTCTCTCTCTCTCCCTCTCTCTCTCTCTCTCTCTCTCTCTCTCTCTCTCTCTCTCTCTCTCTCTCTCTCTCTCTCTCTCTCTCTCTCTCTCTCTCTCTCTCTCTCTCTCTCCATCTCTCTCTAACTACCTCTCTCTCCCCCTATCTCTCTCATTCTATCTTTGTGGTTTTGTGGCTTTACCTTTGTTGACTTCGGGTATCAAGGGGTTGATTATGTCAGAAACTTACCTTTGTCTATTTATTATTTTATTAATGTCACAAGTGAGAGGAATCTTTGCTTTAAATTCATATGTTAAACGATTCCTTAGTGCATTTTCTCTAACTAAATGTATATTTCTAATTGGAAAGATGGAGAATTTTTCACTCGAGTGACTTCAACGTAGAAGAAAAATAAAACAAAGACTACCTCGTCAACCTTGAATTTTTCTTGTGGTGCACAATGCACAGTTGGATCTTCCACGTGCATTTACATGCAACCTAACATAGGAAGGTGTGACCAATGTTCAAAAAGATTATTTCAAGTGAAAAACCTCTTGAAGAAATTTCTTGTATCATAATGTGAGCTTTTATTGTTTCAAAATGAAGAGTGGCCATTGAAAGACACCTTTTGGATATCTTGTTATTTGTGCGGGTATTTTTTACAATATATGTTGTAATATTTTCAATAATTACACAATAAAGGCCTAATATCTTTGATAAAAGTTCTCAACATATGGGATTTTTTACTATTATATCCAACCATAAGTGCGTAAATCGTACATTGTCCATGTGAAAACCTGGTATCCGATGGATCACATCATTATGGGAGGGCTATGTGATTCTATACATCAACAAATTCATGATTATTACTCCAGTAATATGCTCATAAGCTACGCTTAAGAACAAAACCAAAACAGTGGATTGATTGTAATCTTTGTGTAAACCCGATTGGTCGTCATGATACGACATTCAAACTTTGTTGATGGGTCTAAACCTAAAATAAACTTTCAACTATCATGTACAAAAACCCTCAAGGAAATTAAAAGGGATGCGTTTTTTTGTCATAATTGCCTGTGATACCTCATGCCTTCTTACACACATACACACTGTCTCCCATGGCATGTGGGCAAGGGCTGTACTTGCAAACCGACAGACGTTTTGGTGTTTGGAAGGTCGGGGTGAAAAATGCATGCACTTCTACACAGACACCGTCGCTTATAATAAACTCTAGTAACCACTGACATCTTTAGAAACGCACACAAATATCAGAAGGTGTGTGATTTTTCTCTTGTTAAATAACCTTGTATAAGTTGATGAAACCCCCCAAAAATTATAAATATATTTTAAGTTCTTTAAAAATTATAAGTTAACTATGGCTTGGATGAATTTTCTTTCAATATTCATCTTTTTTATTGAAGCATTTGTCACCTTTCGTTGTGATAAGAACCACTTTTAATGCTTTCCAATCATCTTCAAACTCAAATGATCTCATTCATTCACGTAGAGTGTTACATGTTCTATTTCATGACTTTAAAAAAATCCACGTTGATTTCTTCGTTAACCAAGACACATTGGATCAATTATTTTTACAAATATAATTGATACATTTTGAAAGATTAATAGAACATGTTTAAGATATATTATTCGAATTTTAAATTGAATATATGTAACGGACGTGGTCCGTTTTGCGACTAACTTTTGAACCCAAAACGTAGGCCCTCAGAAAGTGTAGTCCAAGGAGGAGTAGCAAATGGTCGCCTCTCTCCTTTTTGGCTGAGATGAACCGCGCCACAAATGGACGTAGTCGTCATAGGGAATTTTTGTAAACATGCAACTTAAAACCCTATCGTTCCACGTGGCACATCCACGTGGGAACAGGACCCTAGTGGCCAACTAGAGGGGAGGAGGAGTGACGCGATGGATCTTCCATCGCGGCACTCCTCTTGCCTTGAATCCGGCCTATGGACCGAATCCGGGCTAGAGTCGAACTAGACTCTAGCCCGAGATTATTTTTCGGACATCAACTCGTCGAGACATCGGTCTCGAGCCCCCAAAACCCGGGAACTATATTTAAACGTCATTTTTAATCCAAAAAATGGCTCGTACGCTACAATATATGAGATGCGTTGTAGCGGGAGGGCCGGTTCGGCCCTCCCACCTCGCTGAAGCGAGGGGTGGTTGCGCACCACCCCTCACGTCAGCGAGGGCTGGCCCGCGGCCAGCACTGCGCTGGCCGCCGGCCAGCTCGCTGCCGGCCGGCTGGACGGCCGGCGGCCGGCCAAGTGGCCGGCCGGCCGCCGGCCGGCCAGCCACCGGCCGGCCAGCCACCAGCCGCCGATCGCGGCCTCAGCCCGANGATCGGCGGCTGAGAGGCCACGAGGGCCTCGAGGGCGAGGCCTCGTGGCCTCGTGCCCTCGCCCCCCCTCGCCCTCCTTGCAAACGAGCAAGAGAGGATGAGGGATAGGGGGAGTGAGGGTGAGGTCGAAACAACTGGCGCGAAATCGCCAGCGTGCCTCGCACGCGACGATTTCGCGCCAGAACGACAAAACGTGAATTGAAGTTTGTTTACGACGAACTTTGACATAAAACAAACGAAATAACTCGTGCGAACACACGAGTTCGAAGTAAAAACCCCCGGTTTGGGTCCCAAAACCAGGGGTTTGGTTAAAAACGGAAATGGGCCTCCGGAGACTCGAAATATTCGAGTCTCCCTGCTCTGGGTCGTTGATGACGATTGCCCCTCAGTCTTACGAAGGGGGTAAATCCCTGACGCGGACTGAGAACGCCATTCTGCGAACTCCGACGACGACTTCAGAGCAGGAGCTGGAGATCCAGCCCGTTACAGTGGTTCTCAAAGCCAGACGACCCTCGCGACCAAGGGTTCGACGGAAATGACGGCTACGACATAGATAAAACGCCGCCGGCAGCTGCAAGCAGCAGTAGAAACGCCAGAAGGGATTACGGCATCTACACTTCACGGATTGAAGCGCCGTAAAGTGCGTTAGAGAGCTTGAAAAAAACTCTACTTGGTGGAGACTTTTTCTTCCAGCCTCTCCTCACTTCCAGAGGGCTAGGAAGATTTTTATGGGGCGGGGTGGGGAGTCCCCATCCTCAAAAACCAGAAAATCCTCTCCATTTTTAAGGCTCCTTCAAAACCCCTTCATCCAAAAAATGGGACAGCGCCCCTCCCCAAGCTTAGGGACTCTCACGGCCTGAGAGCACCCTAAAGAGAAGAAGGGCGACACCTTGGGGACTTTTGGCGGCTCCCCCAACGCCGCCGCCTCAAGGAGGACGTCGCCAAGGGACGCGAGACGTGACAAGAAGACGCAAGAAGAGACCAAGGAAGACCAGAAGACAAGAAGACAAGAAGACAAGAAGAAAAGTAGTCTTTTTGTTCTAGACCTTGTACTTGCTTCTCTTCTTGCTCTTTGTCTTAGTTTTGTGAGCGGCACTCACACTTCTTGTTACTCCCTTGTATTTTGATTTTCTGTTTTCCTAGATCATAGTTGCTACCAAGTGCCGTGAGTCACGGCCTAGGAGGACTAGTTTCTAAACCCACGACCTTGTGCCGACGTGGCGGCCTAGGAAAATAGAAATTTAAATTAAAATTGCCTCACCGATCGTGAGAGCAATGTCTTAGGAGGCGATACCTCCTCGTTGTGGGGTGATCCTCACGACGACCTTCACGTGCTAGTTGCACGAGCGACGGGATGGCAAGTGCCGGACCGTCTAAGGCCAACAAGGGCAAGGTGGTGACGTTCTCACCACACGTCCTTGGTGGACTCCAAGTTTTGGGAGCCGCCGCCGCAAGTACGGTTGCCAACCCAAAAGCAACTGTACCGCCTAAGGCAACCGTGCTGCCTTAGGCAACCGTGCCACCGAAGGCAACCGTACCGCCTAAGGCAACCGACGCCAACCTCGGCGACATCGAGAAGCGTGCGGAGGCCGCAAAGGTGCTCGACGAGCACGTCAACGTGTACATGGGCGGCCCCCATGCGACGGACAACGCGATGGAGGAGGATCTTCCGGAGGAAGACCCCGACAAAGAGCACGACGCCGACGATGAAGAAGGCGATGAGGATCGCGACCATCGCCATCGTCGTGCGGCGAACTCGAGCCGATTTCTCGAGAAGGAAAAGGCGTCCGCCGCATCGCCTGAAGCTGCCGACGGCAGCAAGACTGCCGAAAGCAGCAAGGGCGCCGAAAGCAGTCACATGGGAAGTTCCCGCGAGAACGAGCCGGACGACGACACCGCAAAGGCAATTCGCGATGGTCGTTGTAGGCTTGCGGAGTTTGCTACTGAGGTGGCAGGCCGACTGAAGATCACCACCGACGGTGGAGATACGGCACCACTTGGAGGGATGGGGGCGGACCCCCCTTCCCACGATGTGGCCGCAATGGGACAGGGCAGCGCCCACTCGAGCGTCGTCGCCGAAGACAGTCTCCTCCGAAAGGTGGGACTCCTTGGAGGCGTGTACGCGAACCGTACCCTCCTGCAATGGGTAAGGGTGCACGGACAACGCGAGGCCCTAGAGGCTATCACCGACGATCTGACGATATCAGAGCTCAAGTTCTCGTTTGCCAATCTACTGACCCACGTCGGGCAGAGCATCACGGACCTTGACCGTGATCGCCAGCTGCAGCGCCTGGCCACCCATGAGGCAAGCCGCCGATGCAACGACCTGGACAAGGCGTTGCAAAGCATGACCCAGGTGCGGATGCAGAAGCAAGTGCAGCGTGCCGCAGTTGCGGATGCCACTGCCGGTGGCAGCGACGACTTGCCTACCTCGACGACTTCGGGGTCGGTCATGAACACGTCCTTCCTCCACAGTGTGGAGATCTTCCGGAAGGGCGTGAAGCTGACCGACTGGCTGAACCGCATGGAGCACGTTCTACGTGTCCACAAGGCTCCACTCAGCCAGTGGGGCGACCTTGCCACGACGCGGCTTGAAGACAAACTCTTCAAGTACGTGGTCAAGGAGTGGACTGCGCAGCAGCCGCACCTCGAGTGGTAGCCCATGCCGTGGTAGGCTTTCTGCACGATCATGTGCAAGAAGTGCACCCAACGTGAGGAGGCGCAGCGCGCCTTCCACAAGATCAAGGACTTCAAGCAGCTGGGGAGCTCGCTCGAATCCTACTTGAGCGAGTTCACCGCACTCGTGGAGGAAGCCGAAAGCTTCACCAAGGGCGATGGGACTCAGACGTTCAAGTACCCAGAGTGCATGCCGCTAGAGTACTTGTGTGATGGTCTCACCAGCGAGAAGCTGAAGGACAAGACCACCACGACAACCACTGGCCAAGCTTGGACAAGCTGGAGGGCGTTGCGCGACTACATGAGCGAAGTGTATTCGGCGAACCCGAAACACTACTCTGATGCACGGCCGAACGCGCGTGCACAACAAGGTCGCGACATGCGTGTGGACGCTGCAGGGGCTGGTGGGTCAGCTGGACAGCGAGGCGGGGTCAAGGGCAAGCAGCCTACAAACCCTCCAACCAAGAAGGCTGGTGGACACAAGGGTCCCAACAACAAGCGCAGCCGTGAGAATGACGAGCTGCAGGCAGCGCGTGAGCGTCGCAACGCAGCCTTCCGCGAAGGGCTCTGCCACAACTGCATGGAGCCGGGCCACTTTAGGGCTCAGTGCCCTGAGGATACTGGTGGTGGACAAGAGGCCGCAGCGCTAGTTACAGCAGCGGCACCTCGTGGGGATGGTGCAGCAGGAGGCCGCGGACAAGGCCGTGGACAGGGTCGCGGTCGCGGCAATGGGCTCGGCCGTGGTAACGGACAGGGCCGTGGGGCGGGTTTTCCCCACCCCTGAGTGACGTCAGTGGGGACCACTCAGGGGTAAAACTGGATCAGGAGTGTGAGTTCATGTTTTCAGATGAGGATGTTAAACAATTTGAGTTTTAGATGAGTTCAAATTTCTCTGTTGTTTTCTCCCCTCTTATTGAACCTCATTCTGTACTTGCTGATCGACATTGCCCACTAAATATTGCATCACCAGACGAGATGCATGACCGAACCTGCTTAGTGGTGGCGACACCAACCACTGTGCAAGAGTTTTGTAATACAATGATTGAAGCAAACACCCTCAAAGCAATGAGTTCAATCACGTTCGCAGTACCTTTAGTCGACGATTTCGACCCAGTCAAATTTAAAGACTGGAAGGTGCTATCCGAATTCACACGTGCCTACAAGATGTGGACTCGAGTGGGTGAATCATGGGAGTTGCGACGCCCGTCCTACAGATTCTGTGTTTATCACAAACTCGGCTTACCGTCTCCGAGTCTGTTCACTCGGAAGAGAGGAGGCAACATGACGATGCAGTTCAAAGGACACCTAGCTGGTGCTCTCGTGAACGTATTGGCTGACACTGGAGGGGACGACTCTTTTTTTAGCCTTGGTTTTACCTGACAGGTTGGCCTGAAGTACGAGCCATCAAATGGCACAGTTGTTATTGGTGACAACTGTACGGTACCCGTGATCGGTACTTGTAAAGCGAAAATTTGTATTCAAGGGTACACACAGAGTGTCACGTTGAAGGTACTCAACCATCTTGACCCGTTTGACGTGGTGCTAGGCGATGCCTGGCTTCGTGACAACAAGGCTCTAATGTGCTTTGAATCAAAGCGTTTGATCCTCCGAAAAGGACAACGTCGCTTTATGTTGATTCCGAGTACGGAATTATCACCGTCCCGACTCAAAGTTCATGCCAGCTTGTCTACAATGCAGGTCAAAAGACGTATTTGACAAGGTTGTCGATAGTTCTTGGCTCATATGCAGAAAGTGGAGGACGAAGTGACGGAAGACACGCCACAAGAGATTAGATCTCTATTGGTGGAGTTCTCGGATGTGTTCCAAGACCCACCGGCTGGGCTTCCACCAGAAAGACACATGGGCCACACGATTCCGCTGCAACCGGAGGCGACTCCTCCGTTCAGACCCATGTATCGCCTTAGTCCTGCAGAAAGGCGAGAGGCCGAACGCCAAATCAAAGAGTACCTTCCAAAAAGATGGATCGAGCCAAGTAGCTCGCCGTATGGTGCACCGATCCTTTTTGTGAACAAAAAGGATGGTGGTTTACGCATGTGGGTAGATTACCGGGCCTTGAACAAGCTGACGGTGAAAAATCGATTCCCCTTACCACGGACTGAGGACCTTTTTGACCAACTCCAAGGCGCAAAAGTATTTTTGTCCTTGGATTGGTCTCAAGGGTACCATCAAATCCACATCACGGAAAATGATGTGCCCAAAACCGCGTTTCGAACGCACATGGTGTTGAATGTTTTTGCCCCTTGTTCAGTGTTGTAGGACGGATCAGGAATGCTCTGCCCCTTGTGGAGGTATGACCCCTAGATCCGTTGTAGTGTGACTCAACTATGCTCTGTCTCTTGTGAGATATGACCTGTGAGTACACCATGTGGGTGAGTGGTTACCTTGGCCATTTTGTTGATTTGGCCAAGTGAGAGGTCATGAGGTCGATCCTGGCCCCATGCATATCTTGTTTGCTGTGGAAGCTTCCAAGAAAGAAATTCCGTAGCTTCTTGGACGCTACATGGTTGGTCTGTCACTTGACACTAGGATGCTTATGTGTCAAGCCCACAGTGCAAGTCTATTGGTGACGTGGCTGGTTCAGGCCACTTCCCAGGAATGTGCTTTTGAGTTCTAGGACAAGACAGACAGCTATAAAAGGACTTGTCTTGCATGCTGATCAATCAACCCTTTCTTGATGCTCTCTTGCGTATTGACGACTTGAGCTCTTCTTGAGATGTAATGCTAAGGCGTTAGTACTCTTGAAGGTGAAGTGTATGCCTGATTAAGTTTAGGGTGCATGACACATGTCAACAAAGGAAGAAGGCCTAAAAACCTTTGTGAGCTTTTTGGTTTCGCGGCTTCTCTGCCAGAGGTGGTTAGCTCAGTAGCTAACAAAGGGGACACTATCAGTTCCGAGTGTTATGCTTCGGGCTTACAAATGCCCTGGCAACCTTCCAAGGAGAAATGAACCGAACGTTCGCCAAACAACTCGGACAGTTTGTCTTGGTTTACCTGGATGACATCTTGGTTTTCTCCAAATCAATGGAAGAGCACATAGAACATCTGTGTGAAGTTCTCGCAATCCTTTGGGAACAGAAGTTCTATGCGAAAGTGAGCAAGTGCAAGTTTTCACAAGATGAGCTCGAATACCTTGGACACATCGTCGGCAAGGACGGCATCCGTGTTGAACCACGAAAGGTCCAAGCCGTTGTGGACTGGCCACGCCCCGGAAATATTGGGCAGATTCGTTCTTTTCTCGACCTTGCAAACTACTTTCGACGGTTTATGCAAGGGTATTTGACCCTGGTAGCACCGCTAACTAGGCTCACGCGAAAAGACATGCGTTGGGAATGGACATCTGATTGCGAGAACGCTTTTCTCAAGGTCAAAGAGCCTCTCACCACGGTGCCCGTTCTAACTCTTCCGGATCCATCGCAACCGTGGGAGGTTCGATGTGATGCGTCGGTAGTAGGACTTGGAGCCGTCCTCATGCAGAACGGTCACCCAATTGTGTATGAGAGCCGGAAGCTCATCCCCGCAGAAACGCGGTATACGACTGGGGATGAAGAGCTCCTCGCGGTAGTACACGCATTCAAGATGTGGCGTTGCTACCTCGAGGGTGCTGAAGGGGGTGTGACGGTCGCGACGGACCATAATCCACTGGTGTTTTTCCAAACGCAACCGAACCTGTCAAGACGACAGGCGCGTTGGAGCGAATACCTGAGTCGATTCTCGTTCAGATGGGAATATCGGCCAGGACGCATCAATGTGGCCGATCCACTAAGCCGACAGCCTGTGGAAATTAAAGCAACCACCGAGGTCAGTGGGTGTTTTATGGCCATTGCAACAGCAACTGTACATCCACCAGACCCCCCTCCACCTCTGCGGCAACCACCACGAGAGATTATCCATTACAACGGTTTTATAAACAGGATCCGGATGGGATACTGTGTGGATACCTGGTTTCAAGACTGTCAAAATCTAGACAAGTACGGCTTGGTGGAGGCCGCAGGAATCCTTTGGCACGGAGAACAAGTTGTTGTGCCAAACTCGGGAGACCTTCGAGCACAGGTTATCTCCCAGTTCCACGACTCGCCGGTCACAGGTCACGTGGGACCCCGAACGACCGGACAGGCACTCTCGAACCACTATTGGTGGCCAGGGTGGAGTGTTAATGTCCGTAAGTATTGCATGACATGCGACCCATGTCTTCGGAATAAGGCTAGTAAGAAGAAGCCCGCGGGACTCCTCCAACAGCTTCCCATTCCTGGGACTCCATGGGAGTGCATCAGCATGGACTTCATTACTGGTCTTCCGGACACGGCCCGTGGCCGTGATGCAATACCAGTGGTTGTAGATCTTTTGACAAAGATGACACACTTCATTCCTATAACCACTGACGTGAACGTAGAGGAGACCGCTCGTCTCTTCTTTGAGGGTGTCGTAAAGTACCACGGCTTGCCGTTGCGCATTATCTCCAATCGAGATCGAAAATTTGCTGGTAAGTTCTCGCAAAAGATGCACGAGTACTTCGGCAGTGAGTCGCAAATGTGGACATCATTTCACCCTCAAACTGACGGACAAACAGAGCACATAAATCGCACTCGGGAGGAGATGCTCCGCATGTACGTGGACCCTGCAATGCATGATTGGGATGAATTCCTAGCACCGGCAGAGTTTGCGGTGAACAACTCGGTGAGTCCACACAGTTCACACCGTTCGTGTTAAACAGTGGTCGGCATCCAGTGGTACCCTCTTCATTGGTGAAGAGTGGGAGTACTGGAGGGCAGGTCCCTTTTGCTCAAGCCTTTGCCGAGCGCATCGAATCCTTGTTACAGGAGGCGAAGGGTCACCTTCAAGCAGCTCGGTAGCGAAAAAAGGGCATATGCCAACAAAGGTCGCCGGTAGGTGTCGTTTGACATCAGTGAAAAAGTGCTGCTTAGCACAAAAAAACCTTTGGTTGAAGTCGCCAGGGGCAAGAAAACTTCTACCGAAGTGGATTGGGCCGTTTCCCATTGTGGCACGCATCGAGCCAGTGGCATACCGATTGCTACTTCTGTCGAGTATGAAGATACATGACGTGTTTCATGTGAGCCTGTTGGCTCCATACACGGCAGAAGGAACCGTTCAGCCACCGCCAGCAGTCCTGGCTGCCGACGGCCAATACGAGGTCCTTCGCCTACTCCAGCACCGAGAGCATACTCTTCGGTCACGCGTTGTCAGGGAGTACCTTGTTCATTGGGCCAGTTGTGGACCTGAACATAATTCATGGGAGCCTGAATCTCGGTTGCCCACGGGGGTGGTCAACGAGTACTGGAGCGAGCTTACAGCTCGCACAGATCGACGCGTGGCAGGAGGTGCCACCTGAACGCGAGAAAAGTGAACAACATTCCCACAGGGCAGCATTCATGGAAAGCGACCATAGGAGGTTGGGGACGCCCAACATGGTTGTCGCGCGGACGCTCCAGCCTAAAGGGGGAAGGTCGCTAGCCGTGCTGACCTACAAGCTAGAGCTTAGGTCTAAGTACCATGCACGTGTTCATGTTTAGCTGGTGATTGAAATTATTTTCTTTCACAATGTTGATGACTCACTGACTGACAATCCTACTTGTTGTTCATGAACCGAGACGGTTCATAATAAGTGGGGAGCAATGAAGCGGGAGGGCTGGTTCGGCCCTCCCACCTTGCTGAAGCGAGGGGTGGTTGCGCACCACCCCTCGCGTCAGCGAGGGCTGGCCCGCGGACAGCACTTCGCTGGCCGCCGGCCAGCTCGCTGCCGGCCGGCTGTACGGCCGGTGGCCGGCCAAGTGACCGGCCGGCCACCGGCCGGCCTGCCACCAGCCGCCGATCGCGGCCTCAGCCCGATGGGCGGCTGAGAGGCCACGAGGGCCTCGAGGGCGAGGCCTCATGGCCTCGTGCCCTCGCCCCCCCTCGCCCTCCTTGTAAACGAGCAAGAGAGGACGAGGGATAGGGGGAGCGAGGGTGAGGTCGAAACAACTGGCGCGAAATCGCCAGCGTGCCTCGCACGCGACGATTTCGCGCTAGAACGGCAAAACGTGAATCGAAGTTCGTTTACGATGAACTTCGACATAAAACGAATGAAATAACTCGTGCGAACACACGAGTTCGAGGTAAAACCCCCCGGTTTGGGTCCCAAAACCAGAGGTTTTGGTTAAAAACGGAAATGGGCCTCCGGAGACTCGAAATATTCGAGTCTCCCTGCTCTGGGTCGTTGACGACGATTGCCCCTCAGTCTTGCGAAGGGGGTAAACCCCTGACGCGGACTGAGAACGCCATTCTGCGAACTCCGACGACGACTTCAGAGCAGGAGCTGGAGATCCAGCCCGTTACATGCGTGTAGAAAGTGGATTTTGGTCATATTATCTTTTGTAATGCCAACATCGTGAAGGAAGTTATTAACATTTTTCAAGAGTAACACGGTTTTTCTTATCAAGGGAATTCAAATGCTTCAAGTCTTTAAAACCCCTTCTCTCTTTGAACCTTGCCTCTAGTGGTGGCTAGCTCTGGTCATCTCGTGTGTAAATCTAAACCATAGATTGTGGATGTAACGTGTGGGAAGTCTTGTAAACGGTTTGTATAGAAAACAATGAGGGTATTTCATGTGTTAGAATCACATGATGAATCTAGGAAACAATTCCATGTTTATCAATAGCAAGCAATGACCCCTTGTTTTCATCATAAAAAAGCCTTCTTATCATGTGGGGATAATTCATTCATACGTGATCTTAATTTAAAATTCATGAAATACCAAACAAGGAATTAATAATTGAAAAGGTTAAGACAAGGGTTATTTCTTGGTCACGATATTGTTACAATATTGAATGAATCAATGTCCTTTTTTCACCCAATTGACTCTGCAT
>SZWC01000129.1:293029-304756 GCA_023375785.1 Penium margaritaceum | reverse complement strand
CCCGAATGTCATTCAGGGTTGGTTTTGAAGGTAGTTTGCGTGTTGAAGAGGTAAGGTTTGCGTGCCCATTGGAAAAATAATGGGAAAAAGGGGTCTTTTTCTCGATCGCGACTCTCGCTCCCTTGCAAGATCGCGATCTTGCAAGGGAGCGAGAGTCGCGATCGAGCAACTCTCGCTCGATTGAGGAGAGTCGCATGACCCTCGTCACCATGCTCGATGAGCGACACATGTCGTTGATCGAGCATGGCGAGCGAGCTGGATACCGCGTTTCTAGTTTTTAAAGTGCTCGATATGGGGGACATAAATTTCCGCTCGAGGATATGGCAGGGACCGCCCTTCGGGATCATAGATATCCTGGCTATTTCACCCTATTTTCTGGCAGTCAGGGTTTTCTCGGTGAGCCCTGCCAGACGGCCGACAGTCCAAAACCCGGGCGTCGTCCGTTTTGCCTGAAAACTAGACCATACCATAATACCGACGATGCGAGCGCTGTTGTGTGGTCAGATACAGCTAGAAAATAGTAGCAAAGAGTTATGGCTGCTTGAACCCAGGCAGTGCCTACGATGGTCCATTGTGCCAAACAATGCCACGCAACATGAAACATGGACCCTAGGCAGAGCATGACGCTGCAGACGCAAGAGCACAGTCAGATCCAGTGCTGCACGCACGTAGACAGCCTTTGCGGTGGCAGTGACCGCCGGCGGCTCGACCGCCAAGGACGCGTGGCGATGGAGCTGAGCACGTTGACGCAGGGAGGAGGTTCCAGCGAACTGCGTGTAGGCCTCAGCATGCGTCGGCTCCACCGGACGACACTCCAGTAGCATCACGTCTTGACGTCCGTTATCTTCACACCGATGTACATAAGCCACGAGGACACAACAGAGCACAATGAGAGATGCCAAAAAACCAACATTCCCCCATGGCTCATAGGCGCAGTGTACATGGGCGGACAGCGTCACATATAACAGAAAAACTCCTCCAGGGCACATAGAGACGTAGGCCAGGACAAAGAGTGCAACTCACGGACGCAAGCCGACTGAACTCACAGCCTTCTTGAATGAGTCGCCCTTCAATGACTTGGTCAAGAAGTCAGCCAAATGTCGTGCTGTCTCAACCCACACAATGCTCATGATGTCGTCATGCAACAACGAATGCACATAGTGATACTCAACATTGATGTTCTTTGTGCGTGTGTGATGCACGCCATCATTGTCGGCGATGACCATGGCACTCTCATTGTCACAATGCAACGAGATGGATGCGACGGGCTGACGCTACTTGGACAACAGACGACACAGCCACACGCTTTCACATGCGCTTGAACCAAGGGCTACGTACTCAGCCTTAGCAGTGTTGCATACAATGCACCCCTGCTTGCCACTGCACCAGGACACCGCCGTGCCGCCAATCAGAAAGATCCAGCATGTGCGGCTCTTACCGTCCGGACTGTCGGCCTAGTCACAGTCGGTGTAGTCCACCGCAACAACAGACGGCTGTCAGCGAAACATGAAACCTCGACGTGGAGTCGAGACGATATAGCGCAGTACTCGGATCACGGCCTCGAAGTGGAGGTGACGCGACTCCTGAGAGAACTGAGCCAAGAGGTTGACAATGAACGCGATTTCTGGGCGCGTCGTCGTCGCCATGAACATCAGTGACCCGATGACGCGCAAATATGTCGTCACGTCTACAGGCTCCCCCACCATAGCTGGATCAGAACTCTTGAGCATCACTTGACCGTCGGGCGACATGGGTGAGGATGCTCTCGGCATGAGGGGCAGGTCCTCAGCAAAGCGCCCGGACAGGGTATGGACGTAGGCGGCTTGATGGACATGCAGTATGCCTGCGGAGCGATCATGCTCAAGCTCCATGCCCACAAAGACTCGTGCTGGCCCGAGGTCCTTCATCTGGAAGGCAGCGTGCAGTAGGTCCTTGACCCGCTGGATGGCAGCTGCATCGGGTGATGCGATGAGCAGGTCGTCGACATAGACCAAGATAGCGGCGAGAGCCTGACCTCGCAGGCTGATGAATAGCGTGGGGTCGGCAAAGCTGCGAAGGAGGCCGGCACTAAGAAGCATACAACTAATCTCTTGGTTCCAGTAGCGCGGTGATTGCTTCAAGCCATAGAGGGCCTTCCGCAGCTTCCAGACCTTGCCAGAGCCGTCGTCGAAGCCTGGGGGCTGCATCATGTAGAGCTCCTCGCCCTCCAGTGAGCCATGGAGGAAGGCATTGCTCACATCCATCTGATGCGGTTCCCACCCATGCTGGACAACCAGGCTGAACAACGCCCGGCTGGTGGAGAACCGACCGACCGGGGCAGAGATCTGGTCATAGTCGATCCCAGGGACCTAAGCAAACCCCTTGGCTGTGAGACGAGCCTTGTACTTGTCCAGAGACCCGTCTGGCTTCCACTTTCGGCGGAGAACCCACTTGGCGCCGATGGCCTTACGGCCCCGGGGAAGGTCGACGAGCTCATAGACGTGATGTTGCCGAATGGCGGCTAGCTGGTCGGCACATGTAGCTTCCCCATCAGCGGCCTCGGGAGACACCCGAGCCTCATGTAGGATGGTTGGGTCCTCTGGGCGCTCAATGGGGTGGATTGTGAGGGCGTGCACGTCCCATGCCCCTGGTGGCATCTGCGTGAGTGCGGCCGCAATGGCATACCGGTGTTCCCGATGGAGCAGGGCATAACCCAGAGCTAACCCTGGATGTAGGTCGATGATGAATGACAGTGTGGCCAAGCCGAGTGCCTTTGTGCAAGGGTCCCCACTCACGACCGTAGGAGTGGATTATGACATGGAGGATCCTCGTGGAATGACAGGGGGTCTTGGGGTGAGAGGACGTGCGGAGGTAGCCTGAGTGCCAACTGTCAGCCTGGGTCTGAGGCTCCCGCCCGGACCACGTGTGTAGCGTACCGTTACGGACGGGGCAGCCAGCCCTGAGGGGCCGGCAGACGCAGACGGGGCAGCCGGCCCTGAGGGGCTGACAGACACAGATGGGACGGCCGGGCCTGAAGGGCTGTCGGACGCGGACGGGGTAGCCGACCCTCAGGGGCTGGCAGACACGGACCAGAAAGCCGGATCTGAAGGACGGGCGGACACGGACGGGGAAGCCGGCCCTGAGGGGCTGATAGCTACGGACGGGATAGCCGGCCCTGAGGGGCTGGTTGAAACGGACGGGGTAGTTGGCCTTGAGGGGTTGGCGGACACGGACAGGGCAGTCGGCCCTGAGGGGCTGGCGGACATGGGTGGGGCAGTCGGCCTTGAGGGGCTGGCGGACATGGATGGGGCAGCCGGCCCTGAGGGGCTGACAGACACGGATGGGGTAGCCGGCCCTGATGGGCTGGCGGACATGGACGGGGCGGCCGGCTCTAAGGGGCTCTCGGACACAGATGGGGCAGCCGGCGAAGGTGGGCCCGCGGGCGCAAACGATGGAACGCCCGGACGCGGTTGGATGGAGGACCTGTCCGAACCGCGGTGACATCGGTGACGGGACCAAGAACACTGATGGCCTCACACGAGGCCGTCATGTGATGCGTGGCCCCGGAGTCGATGATCCAAGTCTCTAACAGATCCTGGACCGGTGTGGCCAGGTCGCTGACAGTCACATGGCAATGGGAAAGCGACTTTGACGAAGTGGACGGAGGTTCAATCCGGGAGTGCCAGTCATCTAGCCAGGCGACATCGTCTCAAAGAGGAGCGGGAGGACAGGGCACGGGAGAGGACGGGACAGACGGAGATACAAGACATGATCGCAACACCAACTCTGTCATGCAGGACGGGGAGGAACTAGCGATTGCGCAACTCGCACTTCCCTAGGGAGGAGGGAGAGGAGGGCCGAGCTGAAAGGCGATGAATTGCTCCAGCTGGCGCTCGCAGGCAAAGGGTCCAACGGAGTAGACCGACTGTGGTGTGATGGTGCCGGAGTCCAGGAACGGAAGGGAAGGGAAGGCGCTAGGGATGGAGCAGTGGGTGCAGATGGCTATGGAGGAAGCTGAGGTGAGGCCGTCACGAGTGGCGTGGATGCGACAGGAGCAGCGACGGTCCACGCACTGGTGGCAAGGCGGCGCTCGCGCTGGCGACGCATGGTGGCGATGACACAAGCCTCGTCAGTCGGGAGTGGACACGTGTACCACCCGTGCCCTGACTGGCCACAGTTGTGGCAGATGAGGCTGGCATTGCCTGATCCGCTAGTCTGCTGCTGAGTCCCTTTGCCCTTCTTGCCCTTCTTCTTCTTCTTTTTGCCAGATAAGGGGGCGTCGGAAGATGCTACTACTGTTGGGGCAACGATAGTCACTGAGGCGACGGCAGGAGAGGCGACGGCAGGGGAGGCAAGGGACTCCGTGCGATGGATGTGCGACTCTTGACGAGCTTCCTCGATGTGGAGGAAGAGCTCGTACGCCCAAGGCATGAGGGTACCTTGGACAGCCATCACGACGAGATCGTCCTGGGAGTAGTGAACGAAGACGTCAGAGAAGGAGTCGGTGGCGCCGCGCTTGATGGTGAGGAGCGCGGAGAGAGGGGGTGGCGCGGGGTCTTCAAGGCAGCGTAGAAGGTCCTTTGTATGCAGCCAATAGCAGGTGACCGTCTTGGTCTTCCCCATGCAAAGGGAGTTGAACCCTCAGAGCAAACGGTTGGTCTCAGCATCACTGGACAGGCGATGAGGACGCGTGAGTACGTACCAGGCTGCTGCTGGGTCAGGGAGGGCGCGAGTGGTGAGGTCGCCGAGGAAGGGCTCAAGGGCGAGGCGTGTGGCTGGAGGGGCGACAGGGACGAGAGCACGCATGGCGCGACCGGCGTCGTAGACCTGGTCGGCCTGGGTGGAGTCGAAGGGCAGGACATAGTAAGGCCATAGGCCCTCGCCCTGTGCCCAGATCCGGAAGCTGATTTCCCAACTCTGGAAGTGGTCACCAGCCTGAAGCAGCGGTGGTGGGGTTTCAAAGTCTTTTGGCCTGCGACCGGCATCCAGAGTGGGGCCAAGGACTGATGTCACCGTCTTGTTGTTGGCGTAGGGTGTGTTGTTGTGCCAAGTATTACATGGCAAAGGAAACCGCAGGACTCGCGTATCCTAGTGGAGTGAACGGTGCTTGCTGACGTTGGTGCGACAGCTGTAGCGGCGGCTGCTGCTGTAGTGGTGGCGGCTGCTGATGCTACTACTACGGCTGCCAATATTGCTGCTATGGTGGCGGCTGCTGATGCTGCTACTGTGATTGCTGCAGCGGCGGGGGTGGCGGCAGCTGTAGTGCCACTAGTTGTTTTGTTAGCATTGTGAGCTGCTGGTACAAAGCGGCGAGCGGATCTGTCGAGCAAGAATGACCGACGACAGAGCCTGCAGGGTGTTGGCGCTGGTGCTGGTGCTGCTACTGCTGCTGTTGTTGCTGCTGCTACTGCTGTTGCTGCTGTTGCTGCTGCTGTTGCTTCTGCTGCAGCTGCTGCTGCTACTGTTGATGTTGCAACTGCTGCAGCTCCTGTAGGACAGGGGGACTAGGGGTCCCCCCAACAGAGGAGGAGCCCTCCCCACTGGGGCTAGTAGCCATGTTTGTTGGCCCCCTTTGTTCCACCCTCCTTTTTGTTTTCTTTCCTTTATGCTGCTGACATCAGCAATGACGTCAGCACTGTTATCAGCCTGAGATGGTTGACTTCAGCATGTGCTGCTGAGTATCTCCAGAGTTGCTGTTTTTTTGTTGTTGACGTCAGCAATGATGTCAGCTCAAATGTTTCTGATGTCAGCAGTGGCTGTTGCTGAAGCCACTGCTGTGCCAGCCACAGGATGTCAGCTGGTGCTGCTACATTTGTTGCTGGTGCTGCTGCTGCTGCTACCGCTGCTACTGCTGCTGGTTTGCTGTTGCAGCTGCTGCTGCTGTTGCTGTTGTTTCTGACGTTGTTGCTGCTACTACTGCTGCTGCTAAGATTGCGGCTGCAACAGCCATTGCTGCTACTACTACTGGGCTGCGACGTGCTGCTACGGCTGCTGTGGCTACTGCAGCGGCCGTGATGGCAGCAGCAGCAGTTGGAAAAGCACCTATGGGATGGGGGAATTTTTTTCAGTTCCCCTTTTTTTCTTCTTGGTTGCACAGCGAGCTCGCTGCTCGCTGCGAGCCGCGAGCAGCGAGAAGCGAGCTCTCTACTCGCTGACCGTTGCTTGCTGCGGGCCGCAAGCAAGAAGCCCACTGCTCGCAGCTCGCAGCTCACTACAGGCAGTGGGCTTCGACCAGCTACAGCTACAGCCACTGCTGTTGCGAGCTACAGCTGCTACTGTTGTGGGTTGCGACTGGCTGCTGCTGTAACTGCTACTGCTGCTTACTGCAAGCTGCTACTGGCTGCTGCTCGCTCCTGCTCCTGCTGTAGCCGGCTGCTGCTGATGCTCCCGCCGCCTGCTTCTACTGCTTGCTGCTGCTACTCCCTGCTGCTGGTGTAAGCCGCTGCGGGCTGCTGCTGCTGCAAGCTGTTGCGAGATGCTGCTGCTGTCGGCTACTGCTGCTGAGCACAATTGCTGCTGGCTGCTGCTGCCACTGCTCACTGTTGCTGCAAGCCGCTGTCGCTGTTGCTGCTTGCAGCACGATCACACCTGGTCGACGTGCGTCGTCGTCGCGATGCCTGACGTCGCTGGCCGCTCACCTCTTCGCGTCACGCGTTGGGATCAGTGCTGCCAAAAACAATCGGCAGCATTTCCCCTGCATTGGCGCGTATGGGGGTCCGCCGGCATTGTCTGGCACCTGTACGCCAGTCTTTTGCTGCTACTGCTATGCTCTGGCTCTGATACCAAGCTCGAAATACTAGGCAGAAGGTTGGGGCAGCAGCGTTGTTGATACAGCGTGCGGGCTTCCACGCTCGTTGCTTGGTCTGCTGCCCCCTTAGTCCGCTGCTGTGAAGAATAAACAACAATAGGAGACCCCTCCAAGTTCTTGCTCCCCCTCCAGCTCTGTAGAGCTTGTGTCTCAGCTAACCAGTCAATCAGAAAATAGTCCTAGACATATTTTCTGGCAGGCAGGGTTTTCTTGGTGAGCCCTGCCAGACGACCGACAGCCCAAAACCCGGACGTCGTCCGTTTTGCCTGAAGACTGGACCATACCATAATACCAACACTGCGAGCGCAGTCGTGCGGTCAGAAACAGCTAGAAAAATAGTAACGAAGAGTTATGGTTGCCCAAACCCAGGCAGTGCCTACGATGGTCCATTGTGTCAAACAGTGCCACGCAACATGAAACATGGACCCTAGGCAGAGCATGACGCTGCAGACGCAATAGCACAGTCAGATCCAGCGTTGCACGCACGAAGACAGCCTCTACGGTGGCAGTGACCGCCGGCGGCTCGACCGCCAAGGAGGCCTGCCGATGGAGCTGAGCACGTTGACACAGGGAGGAGGCTCTAGTAAAATGCCTGTAGGCCTCAGCGTGCGTTGGTTCCACCGGACGACACTCCAGCAGCGTCAAGTCTTGCCGTCATACATCTGCACGCCGATGTACACAAGCCGGGACACAACAGAGCACAATGAGAGATGCGGAAAAACCAACATTGCATACACGACAAAGCGCGTCATTGCGGCGCGCAAACCGGGCTCCTAGAAGAACGTTTACGCAAACTAAAATTCAAGCCACCGACATCTTCTTGTGGTTGTGAGGTACTTGTGTCTTTTAGGTATTGAAAAACTGCTAGGAAGCTTCCTAGCCTTGCTGCTCCTGACGTGGCAACACTGTCCAGTCAGCTGCAGTTTTGGCGTCGATGCTCCACAATGCAGCGGCATATGATGGAGAAGCAAATGCAGCAGCAGCAGCCATTGCAGCAGCGCCAGTCGCAGCAGCCACAGCCCCAGCAGCGTCAGTGGCAGCAACAGCAGCAGTCACAGTATCCGATAGCCAGCTGGGCCTGTCCGAACCTGGTTGGGCCAAGTGTTCCCTCTCCAGCAGCTGTGCCTTTTGGCGGTGCCACCTTCGGACCGCCACAGCAGCTGCTGCCACTACTCCCACCGACACCCACCTACCAGGTACCTCATTACCTGCCGCCGGACACGAGCATCTCCATGTCTGTACCGGCATGGGCGCAACGTGTGTACACAGAGATGCCCAAGTCCCAGCAGCCCTTGGCACCTCCACCCGGCTTTGGTTGGGTACCTCCGAGGGAGTCTCAGCTGCCTGAGGCAACTGCTATGCCGTAATCATCAGGTCAGCGGCCAGGTCGCACCCACGTCACCACGAATCACTCCCTTCCTATACATGAATGGTAGTTGGACACTGCAGCGTTGTATCATATATCTCCGCATCACCAACTGTTTGTTGCCCTGCATGCTATGCATGATGTGGAAGGTGTGAAGTCTGGGTCGGATTAGATATTGAAGGTAGAGGGTGTGGACAAAATTGTGCTACAAGCGGGGGGGGGGGGAGGGGGGTGGCTAACTGGTGTACTTGACGTGCCTCGGCTGAAATTCTAATCGTTGTCTGGGGGGCAGCTATACAAGTAAGCAAACATGTCCACGCTAATGCAAAAGCAGCGGTTCATGCTTTTTGACGATGCTGGTGCTCTGTTGGCTGACGGACCATGACACGTTGACATGCTTTACCGTCTAACACTCTTTCATCTTGTACAAGCACATTCACACCGACCACAAGTGCACACTATGACAGCCACGGATGCAAAGCACGCAGACCTCATCCACCGCTGATTGGCGCATATTAGCACTGACTCTGTCATAGACATGTTGAAACATGTTCGTACACATGGTCTCTTTCCTAATGACTGTGCCCATGGTCTCAAAGATGGCACCTGTCTAGAATGTCATGAGGGGAAGGCACACCGACAGTCTTTTCCCAAGTCCATGATGGAAACCACTTCCCCTCCTGCCTTGGTTCATGCGGATCTCACAGGACCCATGGCCGTGCCTTCCCTCCAATATGGGTCTTTGTATGTCTTAATGCTCACAGATGACTTCAGTCGGTTCCGGTGGACCTTCCTGTTGAAATCAAACGGTGATACCCAGATAGCCCTTGCAGAACTTCAAGCTGGCTGTAAGCTCTTAACATTGCAAACCCACAGAGTGGGGGGATTCCTTGGGACTCTAAGTGCTGAGTTTAAGGCCAAAGGTGTCGAACATCAGACCACCGCCCTTTACACAGTGCAGCAGAATGGTGTGGCAGAACGGTGGCACAGAACTTTAGGCGATGCCTTACGTACACTGCTCACAGAATCAGGTCTATCATTCAGCTTTTGGGAAGGAGCAGTCAAATATGTCACTTGGGTGTGGCATCGCATGCCTTAAGGTTCACTGCCCAAAACGGTGACACCTTGGGGACGCTGGTTCAAGGAGAAGGCCAATATATGGCCAGCTCTGGTGTGGGGAAGAATGGCATGTGTTTGGTTCCCACATCCACAGCGTGAGAACAAACTTAGTCCACGGGGACAGTGGTGTGTCTTTGTTGGAGTCTCTCACACCTCAAAAGCATGGCGGTTTTCAGAACACAGGTACACTGAAGCATTGTGGATAGGGCTCTAGGGTGGACATGGATGGAGCATGCCGGAGCATACAAAACTCCTTGTATGGCATATGCTCAAGGAAAGATGCATCTTGACTCTCCAACAAGGAGTGGTTCATGGGGTTCACTTAGCGGGGTTGATGCCCTCACTACTACCACGACATCCTCCTCTCCTTTATCTATATCCTTTTTCCGCCTCCTCTTCTTCTTCTACTTCCACTGCCACCGTCCTTGCCTCCCAAGGGCATGAGGGTGGCAGGGGTCGTGGACAGGAGAAGGGCAAGGAGAAGGCATCCACTCCTTCTTTGCGTGTCCCTGGCATTGTAATCTGCTAGAATCATGGCTCCTCTGGGCACTGTGCTCATACATGCCCGGCTTCTCGTGATGACCTGCGTCTTGTCCAAGCCATGTGTGCACACTGGGCTCGTACCTCCGACACCTCCACGGCCTCCTCTACATCCAGATCCAGCACCTCCTCTCGATCCTCAATGACTCCCATATCTTTGGATTGTTCTGTGCCTCTGTACCATGGAATGAGCAGTGCCAGACTATATCTCTTTGCTGCTGTCTCATTGCCTTTTCTCCATCCACCACTCCTCCATTCCCTGTTGGTATCGTTTTGACTTGTGGCGTCCTCCCCCCTGCGCGCGTGTCACGTGGCTTCTGGATCCTGAACTCCGGAGCCACCCATCATATGACATCCGTTCGCTCGCTGCGTGTATCTTTGGGTCCCCCAGGTTCCGTTCGTTCTGTTTACACTAGGTCGGGTCAGTTGCTCCCCGTTTAGGACATTGGTGTTTTCCGCTTTGTGGGTTTGAGTAACACTTTGTTTTTTCCTAACGTACTCTACGTGCCGTCTTTTGAGCTCAGCCTGCTTTCAGTGCCATCTATGGACAATCAAAATGTGGAGTTTTTGCCAGTTGTGTTGTTTGAGAAGACGACCATCTTATCCTAGCACTTTCTGAGCAATCCGACCAACATGCTTGTTGTTAATAGGGTGTATGACATGCAAGTGAACTCTTGACCCTGTTCACACACAAAAACTCAGTGCAGGTGTTTAAACTGAAGTGAGGCTCCCGAGTGCAGCACCTGCGCACACGCAATGGACTATGCACTACTTGTGTCCTAGCCAAGTGCAAGAGTGGCACCAACAGCGTCCAACCTGGATGCATTTGAGAGCTAAACTACTGTGAATAGCACAACATGCTTGGTTTCTGTTTAGCATGACATGGAGCAAAACATGGCAGATGGCATGCACCCACATACGCTTGTGGTTGATGTAGTTGACTGCTATTTTATTCATGCTCAGACTAGGTAGTTAATCATGTGATGCTGGGTTGCTGATCCTTTGGGACCACACGACCAGGTTATCCCATCATGTGATAAACCACCGGTGGCATGTTGCCAATTGGTCCGGTCAACCATCGTTGATCACCTTGTTTCCTTGTTACTTGAAATACTTTTGTAAAAAGCTAGGTTCTTTCTAAGGGCTGAGCACAATGGCTCCATGTCATGGGCGTGTGCGTGGTCTCCACTGTGTGTGTGTCACACCTCGTACCAAAGCATGTTTCACCACCTACTGGTATCTGGGCAAGGAGGCTTATGCCTCCCACAAGGAAAATCACTCCCTTCCAATTTGGGATGGACCCATCGTCGTGGTGTCTCCTTGCCCCAACAACAATCAGAACAGCCACAACTGTTGCTCGCAGCAGTCCCGCCTGTATCATACAACTTGCACGTGGACTGCTCCAATCGATCACCACCGTCTCTTTGGCGGCAATCCTAAGTTAAAAAAATAAATCACCCCAGTGCATTTATACCTCGCTACCATGTTGACTCGCTGTCACACCAGCTCTCACGCTGAAAGGCGGACTTCAATTCGCACGCACCTTGACAGTAAAAACATCAGCGGCTGCAATAGTACCAGTAGCACCAGCAGCAGCAGAATCGGTAGCATCGGCCAGGTTTACCGCCTCTGGTGCATCAACCTCAGCAGCATATTTTGTGCACCCCTGTTGGCAGCTGCCCAGTAAAACAGTTGGATGGCCAGCGAGGCACCTCAACAGCAGTGCCATTGCAATGAGCATGTTGTGCACAACGGTAGTTCACAGTGCTTCGGTACCCGCTACCTCGCATCTGAACCCTGATACCACACCAGATCTCTTCCACAATGGTTTGCTTCCACGCTGGTTCTCATGCCAAACAATGGGCTACTACCTGCACACATCTTGATAGTAGCACCATTGCAATGGGCACATCCG
>SZWC01000129.1:250741-280633 GCA_023375785.1 Penium margaritaceum | reverse complement strand
GTGTTGTGATTTGTGCCGTTTCTGTACAGTTTACTGTGACCACTCGGCCGTGTCCATACTCGTGCAGATCCCTGAGGCAGGCGGCCCTGGTGACACCGGCGCGACGACAGGCGGCGGCCTACCCGTCTGGAGCTGACCGACTACTGTTCCAGAGCCCCAGATGTCACCGGGACTCCTTGCTGTGCCTTCTACGTCTTGCAGGCGCCTTTCGGCGGACTGGGCATGAGACCCATTTGCATGTTTTTGCATTATATACTCGCTGTCAGTCGATGGATGCATGCATGTGACCAGTCGTTGCGTGCGTCTTTTGATTCTGCACGTCTAGGTTCAGACGGCGCAGGATTCTGACATGTGTGCGTAGAGTTATGGCCAAAACAGTGGTTTTGGGCCGGTTTTAGGACAGTTCTTGGACTGCCGCGTGCGACACCCGCTGTGCGCCGCAGCAGGTACTTATGCCCTGGACCTGTCATTTGTCATTTCTCTCTGCATTTACTAAGCTATTGGAGCTTATGAGACTTTGCGCGTCTCCCTAGCCTGATCCTTGCTGTTTCTTGCACCTGCCTGCTTGCTAGTGCATCAGCTGACTGGACAGTGTCGCCACGTCAGCAGCAGCAAGGCTAGGAAGCTTCCTAGCAGTTTCTCAAAAAGCTGGGTTCATTCCAAGGTCTGAACCTGTCCATCCCATCCCAAGGCCCTGTGCATGGTTTACATTGTGCGTAGCACACCTTACACCCTAGACTGCTACACCGCCAACTCCTGCGCTTACATGTGTTTGATCTCCACTCCAGCCATGCCATTTATCCATTGACCAACTTATGAATTGTATGATGGGATTGTACGAGCAGGTTATCTGCATGCAGCTGCACTGCAGTCGTACAGTAGTGCACTTGGCATTGGTATTTCAGGGAAGGTGCATTGAAAGTACAGTTCGGCTGTTTTGTGGACAAGGAGTCCACAGCGTTCAGTGTACTTGGAAAATTTGAGAGATTTAGGCACTACTCTTTCAGTAGAGAATTCCACAACTTATAACTGTTTCATTCATCAACATCACAGACCAATACAGTTGGCTGACAGGTCGCCATGAAGTTTCTGTCCAGAGTCGCATCAAATCGTCCTGCAGTATAATCTTGCTGCTAACCTACCTCACCACAACCCCCCCTCCCTCACAACAATTTATCTCTATAGAACTTCGAAGATCAGAGGAAAAGAATTGGCATTTTTTCCAGCATACTTTTTCGAATGAGTACACTGAAAACCTGACGGCTGGTCAAAACAGCAGAATGGAAACCCATAAGGGGGATGCCCTCTCACAATGTGGTATCCTCTACCATAAGATGGTAAAAACGCTCATAAGAACTACAGAGATTCTTGTCTGTATACATGACTCATGGCTGAGAACATGATCCTACATGTAATGCCCTGAAGGGGCTTGAAGAAAACTGTTGACCGACCTCTCAGGCCCAGATTTTGGGGCTTTCACCCAAGTTATCAGCATGAAATACCCGTTTAGTCAGCACTGGGCAGGAGGAAAGACTTCCTACCTGCAGGTACCTGCAATGTACCTCCCCTGCCAGCGCGGGCTGTGCCAGCTGAGCTTCCAGAAATGACACGAGAAGGGGACAGGACCTCAGCAAGTGAGAGGCCTGAGCTGTCCATGCCAAGTTGACTGTTGATCCACCCTTGTGAACCGTCAACACCATCCTTCACCACCCACGTATTCTTGTACCCAAGGTTCGCCAACGATTGTGCCACGAGGCGTGCAAGGTCGCCACTCCTGGACATTGGATAATCAAAACAGGAAGGCGAGGGGTGACAGTTTGGGTTAGTTATGTTACTCGGAGTGACTGCAAGAACGTTACCAGTATGTTCGTGTCTAGCGTTGGTGCTGAGGGGCACAGCCTTTCATCCACATAGGGCAGATCCCACACTGACTTTAACGTTGGGAAACTCACGATGGCCTGCACGGACTTGATTGCATTACAAAAGAAACAAAAACAGCAGACTTACGAGTCAATGAGGATGATCTTTGAGCCCTTGCCGAGGCGCTTCAGAGCACCAATTTTGATTGCTGCAATCTCAGCTTCCACTTTGCGAGCATTGCGGAGTTGACTGCGGAGCTTTCCAGATAGGTCCTCCACCCTGAATGAGGCATGAATTTACATGGTTGCGTGAATGTAGGATCCTTCATCAACTAACCCGTGATGGAAGCATGTTTTCATAAGAAGAAAGCGTTCAGATAGTGTTTTAGCGTAGACGACACGACAATGTTAGCCCTTTTGTGAAGGTCTTCCCTGTGTTGTCCGCGGATAGTGACTTACGGGACGGAGAGGAGCTTCTTCTTCGAGTTGCGAGGCAGGGAAGGAACACCTGTCTTTGCTCGCTGGTTATCAGAGCGAACATCAATCAATGTGTAGTCCTCCTTCGAGAGCAGATCCAGGGCTTGTGCAGCAGAAAACTCGCCTGCAAGCATGAGGGAAGATAGGAGAAAAGGTGAAATGAAATGAGGACAGGCGATCCAGCGCCGAAGCGCTCATTCAAGTGCAGGAGCTATACACTGCACAATCTGCACGCAAAGAGTCTAGGGGATCATCACCTGCGTAGCCTCTGGCCGCGTATGCCACCGAGGATGCCAGGTTGGGTGCGAGAAGGTAGAGGAGGAACAGTGCCCCTGCACCTGCTGCCAGCACCGCAGGCTCCTGAGCCACCAGAGTATCAAACGTGGCCTGAGCGTATGGCGAGGCCGCATCGATGGCCTGGCCGGCCGCTCCACCAACTTCGCCGGCCACGGAAGCAGCAGTCTGCAGAAACAGAATATACAAACCGATACGAGCTCAAGCAGCAACAAAACTGGTGGAGGCGCGCATGAAAAGATGGGCTCCAACTCGTCTTCTCCGGCTCTCTGTGGAAGCAGCTGTCCTACCTTTGCAGCTGAGAAGACGGGTTCCAGCTCCACGCCAGAGCTTGAAAGGGCCTTCTGAGCTTCCCCTGCGACTTGTGAAGCCACCGGCTTCGCAGCCTCCACGGCAGCCTTAGTTGCATCGACGACCACGGGGGTGGCAGCCTGGACGAGGGGAGACGCTGCCTCGACAACCTGCTCGGTTACGGCCTTGACCGTGTCCAGCGCCTGAGTTGCCACACCTGCTGCCTGACGAGAGAGGGACTCGACCTGCGAGTACGCGAAAAGATTGGATAGTGACGATGACTTCAGTGCTCTCACTATCCTCGGAGAAAACAGATTCTTGCCGACGGCAGAAAAGTGATGCAAGCCTCCCAACTGATGCAGGTTGGCTAGATGTTACTAGCCCGTGAGTAACTTGCCGTCGACAGATCGCGATTCTCGCCCTTAAGTACCTGGTCCAAAGCGGATACGATTTGTTCGGCTTCCACGGCATTTGCTGCGGATGCTGCAAACAGGGGAATGGAGGCAGAGACTGCTGCGGCAGTCACAGCTGAGGTCGATGAGTCCTCCTTTTTCTCGCATCGGCACACCAGGGCGACTCTCGACACCGCTGCTCTCGAAGACGACTTGGCTACACGCAGGGCAAGGCCCTGTGCGGAGGCAGCTGAGCTGAGAGACGAGATGCACGCCATTGCGGCTGAGTCAAGAGCCAGCCTGGACGGAGGTCGATGGACAAGTTACGAGCTAATGGTCGCTTGTGCAAAACTGTCAGAATTGTGGTGCCTATCCAGTGCAATCGACGCGCGCCCCCGTCTGGCGCTGAAAGAGCTAGAGGGTAGACAGGACTGGACGTCTGTCCAAATCTCTACCGGACATCATGTCCCTCTAGTCACCTGACAATGATAGGTCTAATCCTCCCTCGAAGAACGCTTTGCCGGATTACAGGAGAAGGCTGGTGCCACGAGTCCGCCAACTGGTCAGAGGATGATCGCATCGTCTCACCTCCCTCCCCTGCCACCCATCAACGGCGTTTCACGCGCCCCACGCCACGAAATCTGGCGCGCGAATCGACCGGATCGCCACAAACGCGGAAAGTACGCCAGCTATGCAGCTGCCCAAGCGATACAGCCAATGGTGGCCCAGCGTCTCACGGATCTGTGGAGAACTAGAAGCAAAAGCAGCCCTACACCGCACGGACGCGCCACTCGATGCGTCGACGCACCTTCACCTCAAAATGATCGCAGCAAAGCACAGGACTGACGGGTGGGACTGCAGTAGCACGCACAACCACGAACCAGGGGCGCAGCAATACCCCGCCTGGCGTGCACCGCGGAGCTAACCGGAGGTGCGGGAAAGATCCTTGGCACCATTTCCATGGGGCCCACAATGTCAGCAAACACGAGCCTCCTCGGCCAATTCCTAGATCGCCTCCATTTTCGGCCGTCCATGTCTGAGACGCCCCCATTCTGAGAACTAATTTATTAGGTCACCCCCATTCGACAACCTTCTGACTAGATTGCCCCCATGTTTCTATCAGTTTCCCAACTTGCCCCCATTCTGAGAATTATAGATATTTCTCCCCCATTAATTGAGGCGACCTAGCCAGAATTTTCTGAAAATGGGGGTAATACGTCGATAATATTTCATCCTTACTGGACGTCCTAGCCATAATTCCCCAGAGCACCAAAAGTGGGGGCGACCTGGCCATAAAGTTCCGGAATGGGGGCGACCGAACCATTCTTCTCAGAATGGGGCAGTCCCAGACATGCTAGAGCGAGAATGGGGGCGGATTATAGAGTCGCCCGAGCCTCCTCGTCAACTGCAATTAGGAGACAGAGGTGTTTTGTAGGACGTCATCACAAGAAACAAGCAAAGGTGTGGATTCCAGCCCTGTGGTCTCCATGAGAAGTTTACAAAAGGGCGACATATACACCCAATTTTTGGAAGTATATAGTTCATTCCTCCATTGTCGAGCGAAAAATAACCTAGCTACCCATCGTCAGCCACTACGACCACACCCTAGGAAAAAGGCGACAATGCATGGCGAGGTCGCATGCCATGCGTCGAAGACGCATGGCATGCAACGCCCTCCTCTAGTATCACAAATCCCTTTTTTTAAGGGTTTGTGATACTAGCGGGGGGCGTTTTGTCCATATTTTGAGGGGAGTTCGAGAATCCCCATGAAAGGGAAACCTCTTGGGCCCTGCTACCGTGGAGCTCAGTCGGAGCCCGCACAGAACTACAGCCCTAAAACCCCAAATGTGATTCGGGGTAGTTTTTTATTGATGTTTGGGTGCTAAACGAATGGGTTTGCGTATACAAGAAAGAGGGAAGGGCATTTTCGCTCGATCGGGAGGGAGCGATGACCCCGTTGTTCTTTTTTAACACGCAATCCCCCCAGATTGATTTTGGGTTTTATGTTTGGCGCGGGGATGCCCTTTTCTGGTTTTTTTTTTAGATTCTGGGCGGATGAGAATCACATTTTGCCTTTTATGGGTATTCGAGCTATTTGGCCCTTTACAAAATCTTTCATTGTGTAGAATGGAGAGGAGATGATTACATTGGTCGAATGCATCTTGCAGTACCATCCATTCCCCACCATATCTGTAGGCCACTTTGTGTCCGCTAAATGTAGACGCATTACCACTGACGCACATCTTTCCTCGCAAAGCGTAGCACATCCACTTACGTTTTGCAAATTGCAACTTGATTGTGGATGCTACATCTCGTACCCCATCATGCAAGCAAACGACATGCTTCGTTAAGAGGGTATCCCCTACATAATTATGCATGCGACAATGTAGCACATGACCGGTGCCACGTGGATCGAGCGGGGGTCCCTGGCCTGTCAACGGATGGACGGGATGGTTTGAGAGTCGGAGACCCTCAAGCGTTGCAATTTTGGCCTAGACGATCAAGGATTCCAACCAATCCGTAGCACTGGTATCAGAATGCCGGGGTTCGACTTCGACATGCGGATGCAGAGGGTGTCTCACTCCTAGCGGGGGGTGAGTATAGCATGGCAGGCATCACATGGATCAAGCGGGGTCCTTGGCCTGTGGGAGGTTGGACGAAATGGCTTGAGGGCAGGAGACCCTCAAACACCGCATTTTCGGCATAGTCGGCAGAGGATTCCGACCAATGCGTTTGAGAAAAATATGGTAAGTCACAACTTTCGGCTTTTTCAAGCCGGAAGTCACAATTTCTGTCTTTGAGCAGCAATCGGCCAAGTCTATCACTCCCTTAGTGTTAAATGGAAGGGAACGTGAGAGAAGGGGAACCTGACGGGCCCTGCAGATGCGTGGCACGGTATGAGTTAACACAAAGTTGAATATCTGAAACCCCATGTATAACACAAAGTTCCAAATTTAAACAAGTACAAATACATCGTGATAAGCACATCTTATAACCTTTCCTTCCCTTCTATTCCATACGACACCTTTTAGTTTTCACGCTCACCATATGCACCCGGTGTGTGAAAATGTGTAAGGAACGTGTAGATCATTTGGTGTTATAAGACGGATTCTTTTCCTTGAAGTGGTAGTCTGCACAATCAAAGTAAAAGAAAATCTCCATCGTGGGATTTGACACAAAAGCTTCAAGGTAAAAAGGAGGCAAGGTTCCCAAACAAGGAATCTGTAGTCTGATTGGTAGAGGAAAGATAAGCTTCATAAGGAATTCAAGGAGGTTTGAGTCCACTTGTATCGCTTATGGACCATGTCATGATTTTATACAAGTGTGCCTTGAGCATTTTCCACTCTTGTTGAAACTCCCCAACATGGCGATG
Source organism: Penium margaritaceum (assembly GCA_023375785.1). Taxonomy (NCBI): domain Eukaryota; kingdom Viridiplantae; phylum Streptophyta; class Zygnematophyceae; order Desmidiales; family Peniaceae; genus Penium; species Penium margaritaceum. The sequence continues at coordinate 273,947 of SZWC01000129.1, read as the reverse complement.
ATTCTTGATGAACCAGTGACATCACGACTTTAGGCATTGAACTCGTTGAGCACCTCAGACCTCGACTTGTCATTATTAAAAATTATATTATTTGCATATTTATGCTCAACATTATGAAACTTGCCACAGACATACATATACCACAAAGTACATATTACTCAAGGGTCTCGTTCTCTTGATGTGGTTTTTCACTTATCTTCTATCTTTGAACCGCTAATTTCTAGGCATTATAATGCTTGGCATTACAACACAACAATGATGGAGTGGAATCCCACAGCTTCAGTTGACACATCAACCTTGCACATGTATTTAGCGGATCTCCATTATCACCTTTGCAGACCATGCAACAATGAAGGCAATCAAGAGTCTGCACAAATCCCAACAGCAATAATGAATTGAGAGAGATTTTGGAAATGAAGAACAATATTTTACGGTGCACAAGATCCTAAGGGTAGCAGTGGTGACAGGCATTGTAGTCTTTGCGACCAAATGATGTCTGACCATCATTCGGACAAACTACTCAAGTGGCCGATCTCACGGTCTTGAAAAATCCATCACTGCTGCGAATGACTTCATGGCCAACAAGTGGAGGCACCGTGAAAGACACAGGTTGACAGGCTCGGATGAATGGCAACACTTTTAAAGTGTATTGGAAACCAAAATATCAACAACCATTTCATCCAATGGCTCAATTGCAGGATGTAGAAACTATCACAAGCACATGATGCATTGTTGATGACTGCATATATATTGCTGAGGTAGTAATGGAACAAAACGTACCAAGGTGGTGGAAATTCCTAGATTCCTGATCAACCTACTAGCAACAGCAAAGGCTAGAGCACCAACAGCTGAAGAAGTTGCTAGGGAACGTCTACATTCCTGTAACATCCATAGCACACGTTTTTTCCAGACAAACCTGTAAGTGAAAGAACATGATCAATTATCGTGTTGCTATGGTGGCAGAGCTTGACACACAAGTGGCCAACCAGGGAGGTAGGATTTGTGATGACCACAAGTGTATTGGAAATACTTTGGATGTGAGGGATGTTGAGGCTACTTGCTAGCTACCACATGATGCAAGTGGTGAGTGCATATGGGTGAAGCATTGGCAAAGCATAAATATGCAACTAGTGAGAGTGGATTGGGTGTTAAACCTATTTAATTCATTTATGGGGATAATGTAGGCTATAAGGTGACTTCCATAGATAGTGTAAAACCGTGCGGATATTTTTCGCATGGATGAGGTGAAGAGCAGAAGACAATTCGAGGACTTGGGATAATTGGATAATTTGTACTTAGTTGTAAGTGTACTTCAATGAGAAGTGTTGAACATGTTGAGTGCATGTATATAAAAACGAAAAGGACAATGAGGCACATGTTGGGTCTTGGGCGCTCGAGCCCAGTGACGCGTGCGACACTGCGTCAAGTGTGGTCCCTTCAAGAAACTCCACCAAGAAGTTGAAGTGCTTTGAGAATATCGAGACACAACTTTATGAAATTCTAGAGCGACCAAGAAGCCAAAAAAATAGTTTGAAACGTCGACACAATTCGCGGCACTTCTGTCGATGCTTCTGGAAAGAGGAAAAATGTGTGAGAATATTTGAAAGCATAACACCGAAGGTGGGGGCAAGTGACCAATATGCCTTCGGCCGAACGACCTAAAAATCTTGCTGTCAATGTCCAATTGGCCATGAATGTAAGGACAGAAACACATACTTGCGTGTTAAGGGACTAGTGTATGTCAAAAACTTAACATTTCTCCCCCTTTCAGCAAGAATGTCTCGGTGTGTTAGCAAAAATAGGGCCGCAACACCTATGATAGCTATTGATAAGATGATCGACGTCTTGGAAGTAGGGATCCTAGGTATTGAGTGCGGCATCGTAGCTATGCCAATTGACCAGATACTCGGTCATTTGTTCACGACATTGATGTCCAAGAATTTCCTCAATCACGTACTCCGTATCTCCGTCCACTTGGCGTAGAGGTGGAGGAGCAACATCTCTGGCGGGGAACGCTTTTTGGGATCTAGGTGGTGCTTGAGCTTACTGATATGAAAGACTAGGTGGATCATCGTGCTGTCTTATAGGCAAAGACGAGCAAAAACTGGGGTTTGCACGCGCTTGGTCTCAAACAGGTCCAACCATAGTGGTTTGAGATTAGCATATTCCTGTCCACAGAATTTGATGTTTGCTGAGCTGAGTAAGACGTGATTGACAATGCTGAATACGTCGTTGCTGTGATGTCGGTCCGCTGCTCACTGTATAACTGCTTGTATCTTCATGAGGGTCTGAATTGTTTCCTCCCAGAGGTTGGAGAAGTCTCATCGGTGGATATCAACCGCGGGATTATCACTCTAGCTTTGTAGTCTTGCCGGTGTGGAGGGAAGTGTACCGTAACCACCTCAAACAAAATTTTGCAGTGGAAGTTGTACATGCAAGTACCACGGTCGTCAGTTTTGCTACCCAATCAATGTCTTGAGACTTACATAAAGTGCAGAGGAGTTGTTTGAGCCTCTGATTGGCCCGCTAGGTTTGCCGATCGGTTTGAGCATGGAACGCCATTCATAGCTGGATCCGACTGCCACAATGAAGCATCAGTTTGGGCCAAAAAGAGCTAGTGAAATGGACGTCTCTGTCGCTGGTAATGGTACGTGGTACGTTGTGTAGCCGTACGATCTGATTTAGAACCAGTCGTGTTGTCTCTTTCGCAGTGACGGTGCTTGTCGTTGGGAAAAAGTGGGACATTTGGAAAATATTTCCAGCACCACGAGGCTGGCTTCATAGCCCTCTGGAGTGACAGGCATTCCCGTCACAAAGTCCGTGTTGATGTCAATCCACAGATCCATTGGGACATGGAGTGGTTGGAGCATTCCAGTGGCCTCGTGCGACAAGAGTTTTAACACTGACACGTGTCGATGTGCAAAGCTGACTACACCCGAGGTGGTGTCTATTGTCTTGGCGACAACAGTGGCCAAAGTAGAAGATGCTACGACAATCTGCACACTAATGTTGGCCGTGGCTACAGCCAATAGAGAGTGGAATGTGGCTACCTCTGTGTAAGTACTGGGCACCCTCCCAACAGCACTGCCGGTGGGAGTCCGACTGGCGTTGGCAAAAGGAGAAACCGTAGCAGCAGTACCTGCTGCCGCGTCCAACATGGCTCCTTCTTGGTTAATGGCATCAATATAGGAGGGAAGAACATGGATATTTCCAGGGAGCTCTCTGTCACTGGATGTAGTGGCAAGAGAGTCAAAACTGTTAATATCTTATTGCTGGTCAAAGGGCCGCATACCTTAAGGGGTTGAGGAGAGAGACTTGACGTTGTGAACGAGGGAGTCAATCTTATGGTCATGTCTCTCCTCAACGCCCTGGAAGTTGTCACGCCAATAGCAAGGGGACAATCTTTGCCAAGAGGAGTTCGTAGGTGATGTCGTCTCGGGGCTACACACATTGGTAGTCACGGACAGAATCCTCCGTGGTTTGTGGGCCAACTCTGTCTTGGTCAAGGTGGGCGACAGAGCTGGTGTTGATATTGTCCATCTCCACCATTAGGTCGGCAAAGTTCAACTCTACCTGAGATGATAGAGATATTCCCCGTACGCTGTTGATTGTGAAGCAGATGGGCATCATAAGAGCATGAGGTGCTGCTATAGTGACCAACCAGGAGCAACATGACAACTGTGGTGTCCAAGGCGGAGTCGAGTATGAGATTTGGATGGTGGAGTGGGCTCTCTAGCATCAACTGAGGGACTGAGAGGTGGGAAGGTCGAAGTGGGGGTAGAGACTACGAAATTCTGGACGACATCTCAAATGGTGCGGCGGTGTAGGGCACACACGTGCTGAGATTGGCGAGAGTGCCGAGTGGTGCCAAGAATGGCGTTGAGAAGTGCCTAGAGGTGGAGGCTTCTACAGAAGAGTGAGTGACGACGGAGCTGTTGCGAGCAAGCTGGGGGTGGGTGCATCCTATATGTCTCAGGATCCTTTGTGAGAATGATACACACTCACGACTACTCTGATACCAATAGTAAGCAACGGCAAACCTACAGAATCAAAGGTGGCAAGCACTCTGAGGCACAAAGACATACAATGAGCCCCCATAGAATGCGCCATGACGAAACTGAGAGACAAACACACTTGCTTAAGAAATTAGTCACAAACATCATATGCGTGGAGTTTAGAGACCGAGAGTCGGTAAGCCTGCTTTCAAGCATACGAGAAGCTTGTCGACACCAAAGTTGCCACCCGGGGGTCGAGCCCGACCTCTCGGTATAAACAAAGGAAAGAGACTCACCACGACAAAGGCTTAACCTGGTCAGATGGCCCCCTAAGGCTCAGCACCCGGCAAACTACAGCAATTACATTCCTCCACAACTCTGACATGTATGGAGATGGCCCGACATCCTAAAGTGTCTACGAACCAGAGCTCCCACGAGCAAGAGTAAATCAAGGAGGAGCATCATGATGTGGCTGTGAGCCACCAAGTTGTGAATTGCTGCTGGTGATGGGGTAGGGAACACACACCATGGAGATGTCCATCTTATAGGAGAAGCTATAGCGCAGTCATCCACTTATTCTCCTTTTCATGAGGTGATGGTAGAAGCATGTGAGGCAAGACATGTTGGTTGTGTGTCAATGTCACACAGTGACCTCTGGCCTCGTTGTGCACTCTCGTCCTTGGTGCAGGTGACTGACCAAGAGGGAGACATCTCTACTAGCGGTGTCGCCTTGGTGGAATGACAACACGACGACTGGGAGCAAGTGCACAATTTCTCGTGACTCTCATGACAGCTCTTATGACTCTTGTTCTTTGTGCACCTAACTGGGTGCTTACACTCATGTAGTTGACACATGGGTTGTAGCCAGACACATACGTGTGAAATGCACCACCTTAATTTGTGGGGTGGTTCAAATCCACCATGCAAAAGGGGGAGCGAGCTAGATCGAGCTCGCTACTCGCTCACTCGCTCCTGCTAAGGCCACGCCGAATTGCTCTGTGTCACTTAGTCATGCTTTCACGCCTCTCTTGGCTGATATCCATGGCCTCTTGCCGTCACTCCGTTCTTTACTTCCCTCGTGCGTCGTTTGCTTGCTCTCACACACACTAGGATGTTCCCTACTGGTATCAAAGCAGTGTGAGAGAGAAGTTCACGCGCTCGCGAGTGGGGGCCGATCCTTCTTCATCGGTGGGGTGCCATCTCTTTGTCGTCCGCCACGTTTCGGCCGCCACGCTTGCACTTCTTCTGTGATCTAGTCATGTATGTCGGCTGCAGTGCCCCTCCATTCTTTGGAACGGCCACGCACGTGCTGCGGGGTGTGATCCCCAGTCTCATGGCGCTCGGATTGAGGGCTGAGCCTCCTTGCCGCTCGTCTCCCTAACTGGGCCACCGCCATCACCGCCATTCTCCTGGTGGCCAGCAGCTGCATTTTGAGCACCACAGCTGCCCCTTCCCATTGGCTTCGTCACCCGAGCCAGCTGCCATTGGCTTGGATTGGACATGTTGGCCGATCTGGCCGTTTGAGGCAGCTGCAGCAAGCAGCGAACTAAGCAAGTAGCAGCAAGCAGTAGCAAGCAACAGTAAGCAACAGCCAGCAGCAAACGGCAAGCTACAAATAACAAGCAGCGAGTGGCAGCCGCGCCACTACAGCACCAGTAGCATTACTCATCGCTGTTCCCTACGCCGCCTCAGCTCTATTGTAGCATCTGCAACAGCAACCGCCACCTGCACAACCGGCAACTGTAGCCAAAAGGACGTTGCCGTCCTTGTTTGCCACATCGTGCTCGTGGCTACGACAAAGCAGATGATCACGCTAGCAGACGACGTCTGCATCTGCGGCGGTGTGCCGTCCGTCACACTAGCTCAGCGAGAGGTCCCTGTCGCGTTGTCCCTTGGTGCCTACTACGAGGGGCGGTCGGAGCACCGCCACGCGCACCGTCACCGTAGGATGAGCAACGATCGCGCGTCTGAGGCTGCCTCAGCACCGTCGTCGCGGACGCCTCGTCAACGTCCGGTAAGCGCTTCCCTCCCTTTCTCTCCTATGGAAGGGGGGACCCACAGCTACATCCTCCTCCAGAGTTTGCTGCTGCTCCGCTCTGCGCAGCATTCCGGCAGGACATAGTGAGCATTTTGAGCGCGACTACCCGTGTTACGTCCGTTGTCATAGACGCCGCTGTAGCTGCAGCCGCCACTTTTGTAGCAGCTGCTAGAGCCTCACGCGCGCCTGCCTCCACATCTGCCAGATGCACAACTGAAGCCTACACTGAGGTAGCAGCTATTGTTGGTCCTATTGCTACAGCCACAGCGGACATAGGCACGCAGATTGCTATATCAGCATTCGCCATCGCATCTGCCACTGCGTCAGCCGCAACTGCCACTTTGACAGCTGCAGCCTCTATCCGCACCTTTTACAGGTGCAGCAGTCCTCGCATCGGCATCATCTCCATCTGCTACAGTCGGCCTCGTCACCGTAGTCATCTCCATTGTGGCTACTCTCACCACCCTCGGAGCCGCCACTGCCACAGCAGCGTTTGCCCTGGTGGTTCCCACCGCATCTACAATTTCTATCCTTGCTGCTGCTTTAGCGGCTGCGGTTCCTCCTCTCCTTGCCTTCTTGCGCCATCCCTCTCCTCCTGCTTCTGCGTGACCTCCTCCTTCGCCTACTATATCCTCCTGTCTTTCTCCCTTGCATCTCTTGCGGTGGCTTGTTCTGTGGGACTCGGGATGGGCTTTCTTGCAGCTTCCAAACTTGCCTAATGGCACCCCAGTTTTCCCAAGCCCATTGGGACTGGGGAAACTTTGCCGGATGTTTTCTGGCATGATCCCATTGCTGTCACCATGCCTGGTGACGACGAGTCAGTCGTCGCAGAGTTACAGCGCCAGCTGACCCTCGCTCGCGAGGCTCAGCAGGAGGCTGAAGACCGCCTCAAGGTTGCAAATGACAATCACGCTGCGTTCGCTGATGAGGTTGTTGCCATTGTACTTAAGCGTCTCCCTGCAGCGTCAGCCCCCTCTGCTGCTGCCACTGCTGCCGCTAGTGCTGGTACCTCTTCTACGCCGTCTGCGGACAACACCGCCACCGCCACTCCAGCCGCCGATACCCCTGCCTCCACTCCCGTTGCCGTCCCCCGTCAGCATGATTTCTTTTCCTAGCCTCCAGTCCTCGCCACTGGGCTTGCATTCTCCTCTTGGGAGACTCACTTCAGTTCCTGGGCACAGGGGGAACGCTTGTGGGAGTATTATTTCCTAGTAGTCCCTCCATTCATGCCTGTTACTGACGAGTCCGAACGTGCAATCCGCACACTCATTGCTGCGGCACCTGAGCCCCTTGTTGACGATGTTGGCACCTACAATGCTGACCCTGCCATCCAGCGTCTGGCTGATCCTGTCGGTGCATACACCATGCTGCGTCGCCGCACCACCGTGACTAGTCAGGCTGCTCAGAGTGTGCTCACCGTGCTGTTCAACATGCTTTTGATGCGTGTGGACAAGTCTACTGACGCCTATTGGGCCCGCGGGCTCAAACTGCTATGCGAGCTCGATGTGGCCGCCCCGGGCCTGCTATCGGCTGTCCTCACTATGGTCAACGAGCTCATTCCCGAACTGTCCGACCTCCTTCGTGACGTCAAGCCTGTTGAGCTCCAGCGTCTCGCCTCGCAGCCCGTTTCCCCACGGTCCCCTCCCAGTGTCGGTGCCCTCTGGGACTTCACTGCAGAGCGCCTCGCCGCCTGGTGGACCAGTCTTCAAAGCAAACGCCTTCACCGTTCTGCTGTGGCCGGGGTTGCCACCGTCACCGCAGCATCCTCCGCCTCCTCCCATGTGGTTACCTCATCCTCTTCCTCCTCTCCCTCCACTGCCGCAGCCCTCGCATCTCAGGGTCGTGGGTGTGGCGGCGGCCGTGGACAGGGCAAGGGGAAGGCCAAAGCCACCACTCCATCACGTCCTGTGGGGGAGGTGGTCTGCTGGGACTGTGGCTCCTCCAAGTACTATGCTTAGAAGTGTCCTGAACCTCCTGACGACCTCCGTCTTGCCCGTGCCATGCGTGCCTATTGGGCTCGCACCAGCGGCTATACTTCTTCCTCCTCCACCAGTGACTCCAGCTCTGCCGTGCCCTCTCACCCTACCAGTTCCTCTTCTGCGTAGGCCTACTCCTCCACTGGCATTCCCTCCGCTCCTCCTTCCGCGCCGTACCCTTGGAGGTGGCCACCTCCTTATGGTGTGCTTGCCTACTCTGGCCCACCTTCCTCTACCTATGTTCCTCCTCCGTGGTACCCTCCTCCATCCGCTCCTTTGGCCCCATCGTCTACGCCTTCAGTGGACGGCGAGCGTCAGCTGGAGCAGTCTCTCCTCTAGCGCCTTCACCTTCGTGACCAGGAAGGTGAGAGTGTGTCTTCGTTGGCCAGAGGTCCTGTGTGTCACACTGATACTGTCCTCCGTGGCGATCCCCCCGGTCACGTTCTTGGGCACCCGTCTGAGTCTGTTTCGTGGGTCGAGCATTGGTAGTCCATCGTTCTCCCGTGTCGTCTCGCCGCTTGTTCTTCGTCTCCTGCTTCCGTTGGCACTGTGGCGACTTGTGGTGTGCTCTCCCCTGTTCGTGTCTCTGGTGGCTTCTGGGTCCTTGACTCAGGGGCCATCCACCACATGACTTCTGTGCGGTCTTCCTTCGTCTCGTTGGATCCAGCCGGTCCCGTTCGCTTTGTTCGCACTGGGTCCGGCCAGTTGCTCCCCGTCCAAGGTGTTGGTGTTTTCCGTTTTGTCAGCCCCAGTGGTGCACTGTTCTTGCCTGACGTCTTGTACATGCCTCACTTGGAACTCAGCCTGCTGTTAGTGACATCCCTTGACGACCAGGGCATGGATTTCTCTACTGGTCAGGGTGTTGGCACTGTCCGTCTTCATTCTTGCGGTCGTGTTGTCTTACGGGGAGTTAAGTGTGACAAGTTGTACCGTGTTCCTTTGCTTGCTCCATGTGACTCTACCGTTGGTTCATCTCTTGTCCATGTCGCACCTTCCCTCTCGCCTGATGATGTCCGTCTCTTGTATTGCCGTCTAGGGCATGTGCACACTGATGCTGTTCACAGCATGCTCCGGCTTCAGCCTGCCGTTGGCTTGACGCCGTCCACCTTTCTGACAGCCTGTCCGGCTGACTGTATTGACTGTGCCCAGGGAAAAATACACCGCTCTCCCTTTTCTTCCTCTAAGTCCCATTCCTCTGCTCTCCTTGACCTTGTTCATCCTGATGTCATGGGTCCCCTGCCCCATGATTTCCTTGGAGGGGTCGGTCGGTATGTCCTCTGTCTCACTGATGATTTCTCTCGTTTCCGTTGGGTCTTCGCTCTTCGTCACAAGGGTGATGTTTCTCCCGTCATCAAAACTTGGTTAGTGTAAGCTGAGCGCTCGTGTCGCCGCTCCCTGCGTGTCTTTTGCAGCGAGTGCGGCGGTGAGTTCCTTGGTCCCACCGCTTGCTTTCTTGAGTCCCACGGGGTGTATTTGGAGACCTCGGCTCCTTACACACCCCAGCAAAACGAGGTTTCTGAACGCTGGAACCGGACCCTTGCCGATGGCGTCCGTATCCTCTCGTCCGAATCTGGTGTTTCTCCCCTGTTTGCCTTTGAGGCCATGTGTTACATGAACTGGGTCTGGAACCGTGTATTCCACGGTCCTCTCCCGCGCGGTGTCACCCCTTTTGAGCGTTGGTTCGACACCTGTGCCGACCTCCGTCTTGCTCACGTCTAGGGAAACATCGCCGTGGTCTGGCTCCCTGAGGACCTTCGTGATGGAAAGCTCTCCCCTCGTGGTCACCTCTGTCCCTTCTTGGGCGTGTCCGCCTAGTCCAAGGCGTGGCGCTTTTGGGACCCAGAGCGCCAGCAAGTCGTCGAGTCACACGATGCCCTGTTTTTTGAGTCCGTGTTCCCTTGTGACCTCCACCGTCCGTCGTCCACTGCCTCTTCCCTTCTTCTCTCTCGGTTGCGGGGGGATGTCATCCCTGCAGCGACTCCCTCTGTCTCTACAGTTCCTGGTGTTGTGCCTTCCCAGCAGCCTTCACCCTCTGAGCGTCTTTTGGCATTCAACCCGGTACTCCCACCGTCCGTGACGTCTAGCTCGCTTGGAGCTCTGGTCTCACCTGTCGCGTCTAGTTTGCATGGAGCTCCAGCTTCGCCTGTCGTGTCCCCGTCAGCCCCATCTGAGTCTGTGTCCCCTTCACACTCCTCGTCGACCCCTTCTCCTCCTCACGTGACTCGGTCGTCTGCTCCTTCCGTTCCTGCACCAGTCGAACCCTTTGTTCGTGGCGGGTGCCTCTGGGCACTTCCTACCTGATCCTCTGGTAGCACTGCGTCTTCCTCTCGTCCTTCTCAGTCACGTCCTGCATAGTCCCTAGTGTTGCCTACCGGTATGGACGCCTTGGGCCTGTTTATAGGGGTTGTCCATCCCAGCTCTGTCCTTGGCTATGCACTGCTCACGTCGGAGCACGAGCGCGCTCTTGAAGCTGCCGTCCTTGGCAGCGTAGCAGAGTGCCACGCCACTGCTGCTGCACCACTCTCGTTGTCCTATCCGACCACCATTCGGCAGGCACGTGCTGCGCCTGACTCACAGCAGTGGGAGGCTGCCATGCAAGACGAGCTGAAAGCTCTTGACGACCATGGCGTGTACGACCTGGTCAATCTGCCACCAGGCTGCAAGGCTGTTGACGCCCGCTGGGTTTTTTGTCAGAAGTACAAACCCAACGGCAACCTCGACTAATACAAGGGACGTCTCACTTCCAAGGGTTTCTCTCAAGTCCCCGGCGTTGACTTCAGACCTTTGCTCCCGTCGGATGCTACATGACCGCTTGAGCTCTTCTGAGTCTTGTAGCACACCACGATTGGGAGCTGGAGCAGATGGACGTGAACAACGCGTTCCTACACGGATGACTGGAGGAGGAGATCTACATGGTGCAGCCCCCAGGGTTCACCGACGGCACAAATAGAGTCTGGAGGCTGTGTAAGGCCCTCTACGGCCTCAAGCTGTCACCACAGTGCTGGAACCAAGAGATCACCTCCACCCTAGAGAAAGGAGGATACCGACGTAGCACAGTGGATCCTGCTCTCTTTGTCACACCACGGTCCGCGCCCTTTGCCGCCATTCTGGTCTATGTCAATGATTTGTTGATTGCGTCACCGAGTCGAGATGCGGTGTCGTCCGTGAAGTCCCTGTTGTAGTCTGCGTACAAGATGAAAGACCTGGGCCCAGCCTGTGTCTTTCTCAGCATGGACCTTGAGCGTGATTGCGCTTGTCGTGTTCTTCACGTTCACCAGGCCGCCTACATCAGGAGCCTGGGGGAGCGCTTTGCATCCTTGCTCGAGTCCATGCCCACTGCCTCAACACTGATGACGCCCGCTGGGCAGAGGTTGTTGAAGACACTTGACGTATCAAAGCTGGGGGAGCCAGTGGATGTGACGGACTACCTGCGGGTCATAGGGTCCTTGATATACCTGGCCACCACCACGCGGGCGGACGTCGCCTTTGCTGTGAATTTCCTTGCTCAGTTCTCACAGTGTCCCAGGGCACGACACATGGAGGTCGCGCTTCGCGTTGTCATGTATGCACTCTCCACTGGCCGATTCGGTCTGTGCTATCGCGAGCAGCCGTCGGTGGTCGTTGACGGGTGCACTGACAGTGACTGGGCGCATGACATCGATGCCCGTAGTCGCACTGGCTATGTCTTTCTGATAGGTGGCACAGAAATCTCATAGAAGAGTGGCAAGCAGGACTGTGTGGCACGCAGCTCGAGTGAGGCTGAATATGTCGCCCTTGGTGTAGGCACTTGTGAGAGCGTCTGGCTATGTCGGCTATTGTAACAATTGCATGTTCCCATTCGCTGCATCACCTTGCGCTGCGACAATCAAAGCATGAAAGCCATTGCTAAGCATGACGGCATGCATCACACTCGCACGAAGCATATCAATGTGGAACATCACTTTGTGCGTGAGCGTGTGGCTGCAGGGGATGTCCAGATCGCGTGGGCCGACACTGGACAGCAACGAGCTGACTTCCTCACAAAGGCGCTTAGCAACAATGTCTTTAAGGCAGCAGTGCACGCTGTTGGTCTGTTGAGTGTTCGTGATGGTCCTGGTTGACGTGTCGTGCCAATGCCCCTGTAATGTCATGTTATGTATCACTCCTCGTGACGTCAGTGTGCGTGCATGTCGGCTGCGGGTCCTGGGGGAGTGTTGGTTGTGTGTCAATGTCACACAGTGACCTCTGGCCTCGTTGTGAACTCTCGTCCTTGGTGCAGGTGACTGACCAAGAGGGAGACATCTCTGCTAGCGGTGTTGTCTTGGTGGAATGACAGCACGATGAGTGGGAGCAAGTGCACAATTTCTCGTGACTCTCATGACAGCTCTAATGACTCTTGTTCTTTGTGCACCTAACCGGGTGCTTACACTCATGTAGTTGACACGGGGGTCGTAGCCAGAGACATACGTGTGAAATGTACCACCTTAATTGGTGGGGTGGTTTGAACCCACCACGCAAACGGGGGAGTGAGCTAGAGCGAGCTCGCTGCTCCCTCGCTCGCTCCCGCTAAGGCCACGCCGAACTGCTCTGTGTCACTTACTCGTACTTTCACGCCTCTCTTGGCTGATATCCATGGCCTCTTGCCGTCACTCCGTTCTTTACTCCCCTCGTGCGTCATTTGCTTGCTCTCACACACACTAGGATGTTCCCTACAAGACAAGGGGCATTACTGGTGTGATGGGTTACAGCTCAACCACTAACATTAACACTCTATGACTATAACCCAAGTGCGAAAACAAACTGATCTGTGCGAGACGGCAGGTTCCAGCGCCAAGCGGCAGAATTGTGGTTGCGGAGCGGGATGTACAAAATGTGTAGGCAAGAGAAGCAAGGTGTAAGCAGTAGATAGTCTTGTTTTTTTGTGTTTGTCACCGCTGGATGTGAGTAACCCTTGTACCAAGGAGTTCGTGAATTTCAAGGAACAACTTTCCTCATTCATTGCTGGTTGAGCAAATCTGGTTTTGAGTGCATATGCTTGTCTGCTCTGGTTTAAGCTCTTGGCTCTTGTGTGGTATTGAATGATCTCAAACAGTAACAGGTCGATTTTGGACCCATACATGTGTGCAGTCGTCGTGTCCAGCTTGAGACTATGCATTGTTGGTTTTCGTGCATCTCTCATTGTACTCTGTTGTGTCCTTCCGGCTTGTGTACATCAGCGTGTAGATGACTGACGGCGAGACTTCACGCCGCTGGAGTGTCGCTCGGTGGAGCCGACGCACGCTGAGGCCCACTCACCCGTCGCTGGAGCCTCCTCCCTCTGGCGATGCGCTCAGCTCCATTAGCAGGCCTCCTCAGTGGTCGGGCCGCCGGCGGTCACTGCCACTGCAGATGCTGTCTGCATGCACCTTGCGCTGTGTCTGGCCGTGGCAGTGCGTCTGCAGCATCATGCGGTGCCTAGGGTCCATGTGTCCTGCTGTATGGCCCTGTTTGGCATCGTTGACTGTCGTAGGCACTGCCTGGGTTCGGGCAGCCATAACTCCTTGTAGCTATTTTTCTAGCCGATTCTGACCACATGACTGCGTTCGCAGCGACGGTATTATGGTATGATCCAGTTTTCAGGCTCAACGGACGACACCCAGGTTTTGGGCTGTCGGGCGTCTAGCAGGGCTCACCGAGAAAACCCTGCCTGCCAGAAAATAGGTCTAACACTATTTTCTGATTGGCTGGTTAGCTGAGTAACAAGTTCTACACTAGTGGGGGGGAGCTAGAACTTGGAGGGGTCTCCCATTGTTGCTCATTCTTCATTCCTAATCAGTTACTTTCAGTTTTCAACTACTTTCTGGCGCTAACACTGGCGCGCGCGTTTCTGAGTAACAAACCCAGATCTTCCAGACTTAAACTCTAGAGCAGCCGACTGAGGGGGCAGCAGACTTAAGCAACGAGCGTGGAAGCCCGCACGCTGCATCAACAATGCATGCTACCCCAACCTGTTGCCTAGGTTTCTAGCTTGGTATCAGGGCCAGAGCGTAGCAGCAGCAGCAGAAGACTAGCGTACAGGTGCCTGACAACGCCAGTGGACCCCCATATGCACCAGTGCAGGGGAAATGCTGTCGGATTTTTTTCCAGTAGCATTGACCCGCCTGAAGTTTTTCCCACGGCCACTTGGCCAGGGGAAATGCTGCCGAATTTTTTTGGCATCAAAGACCCCCACGCGTGACGCGAGGAGGTGAGTGGCAGGCCGTGTCCAACTCCTGCGGGCGACGACGCACGCTGCAACGTCACCTAGGTGCAATGACTGGCACCAGCACGCACCAGTAGTAGTCTGCAGCAGCGGCAGCTGCAGGCAACGGTAGCGAGCAGTGGCAGCAGCAGCCAACAGCAACTGCGTGCAGTAGCAGTAGCAGGCAAAAGCAGCAGCTCATAACAGCTCGCAATAGCAACAACCCGCTACAGCAGCAGCCTGTAGCAGCAGCTCGTAGCAGCAACAGCAGCAGCCCGTAGCAGCAGCTCGTAGCAGCAGCAGCCCGCAGCAATAGTGAGCAGCAGCGGCAGCAAGCAGCAGCTATAGCAGCGTGCAGCAGTAGAAGCAGGCTGCAGCAGTAGTAGTAGCTAGCCGCAGCAGCAGCCAGCTGCAGCAGCGGCTGCAGCGAGAAGCTGCTCGCAGCGGCTGCTGCTGCTCGTTGCCCGCAGCAAGCAAGCTACGAGCAGCAGCCCGCTGTTGCCAACGAGCAGCTGCTCGCTGCCAGCGAGCAGCAGCTCACTGCCAGCGAGCAGCAGCCCGCTACTTGCAGCTAGCAGCGGGAAGCTACCCGTTGTGACAGATGAGAAAAGAGAAAAAAAAAGAAAAAAAATGGAAGCGAAAAAATCCCCCACCCCACCAGCTTTGTTGCAGCGGTAGCAGCAGCTGCTTTTGCTACTGTAGCCGGCACAACACCCACCACAGCAGCCGCAGTAGCAGCAGCGGCAGCAGCTGCAACAGCAACAGTAACAGCAGCTATAGTAGCAGCAGGTGCAGTAGCACCAATAGCAACAACAGCAGCTGCTGCTGTAACAGCAGCAGCAACAGCAGCAAAAGCAGGTGCAACAGCGGCCCCAACAACCGCCACTGCTGATGTCAGCATCCAGTTGCTGACGTTACTACTGACGTCAATGCTGACATCATCAACTCATAAAAAGAAAAAACAAACAAAGGAGGGCAAGGAAAGGGAGAAATATACCTAAGGATGGACAAGACATCCACCGCCCTCAATAGACGTCACTGCTGACGTCAGCACCACAAAAAAAACAACAAAAAAGGGCATCATACCATGGCTGGTAGCCCTACTGGGGAGGGGTCCTCCTCTGTTGGGGGGATCCCCACCCCCCCTTTCTTGCAGCGGCTGCAGCAGCAGCAGTAGTAGCAGCGGCAGTAGCAGCAACAGCAGCAGCAGGAGTAGCAGTAGCAGCAGGAGCAGCAGCAACACCATCACCACCACCATCAGCAACAGCAGCAACAGGAGCAGCAAGAACATCCGGAGCAGCAATGTCAGCAATAGCAGAAGGAGTAGCAGCAACAGCGGAAGAAGCAGCAGCAGCAGCAGCAGGAGCAGCAGCGGTAGCGGCCCTCTGACGTTATTGGCGACAACCCTGACCCCCTCGCTGCTCTTTAGCAACAGCTCGCCGCCCTGACGCAGCAGCTTGCGGCACTGCAACCGTTGGTCTCTCAGTCTGCCCCCAGTGCGCCGCCATCCTTCCCCCCTCCAGGGCAGGCCAGCCCAGCTGTGCCTGCTGCCATGCAATACCTGGCACAGTAGCAGACTCAGCGCCAGCGGTAGACTGTGACCTCCATCCTTGGCCCCACTCTGGGTGTCGGCCGCAGGCAAAAGGACTTTGAGACGTCGCCACCGCCGCTTCAAGCCGGCAAGCAGTTCCGGAGCTGGGAGCTCATCTTCAGCATCTGGGCGCAAGGTGAGGGCTTGTGGGCATACTACACCCTGCCGTATGATGCCACCCTGGCCGACCAGTTGTATGACGCTGGTCGCCGTCCGGGCTCTAGTCCCTGTCGCCCTTCTGGCTTCTCGCCTCGCCCTCGAGCCCTTCTCAGGCGACTTCACCGCTGGCGCCACCCCAGACCCTGTAGTCGCGTGGCACGTCCTCACTCGTCCCCATCGCCTGTCCAACGAGGCTGGGACAAGCCGCCTGCTGCGGGAGTTCAACTCCCTGCACATGGGGGAGACCGAGACGGTCACCTCCTACTGGCAGCGGGCGGAGGACATCATTCGTCGCCTCGGGACCTCTGCCCCACCCCCTCAGGCCGCGCTCCTCACCATAAGGCACGGTGCCACCGACGCGTACGCGGACATCTTTGTCCACTATCCTCACGACGTCCTCTCCACCATGGCGGCCCATGGCACCCTCATACCCTGGGTATACGAGCTCTTCCTCCGGATTGAGGAAGCTTGTCTGGAGTCCCGACTCCAGCGCACGGAGGCCGTCGCCTCCCCTGCCTTCGCCTCCCCTTCCGTCGCCTCCGTGGCCATCGCCTCCCCCGCCGCAGCTACCTCATCATCGTCGGGAAAGAAGAAGCGTCGGAACAAGAAAGGCAAGGGTTAGCAACAGCAGCAACAGTCGTCGACCGGGTCTGGCGGTGGCGGCTCGGTCTGCCACAACTGTGGCCAGCCCGGGCACGGGTGGTACATGTGCCCTCTACCGACGGATGAGGCATGCGTCATCGCCACCATGCGTCGCCAGTGCGAGCGCCGTCTCGCCTCTGTCGCCATAGCTTTCCCCGCCTCAGACACCTCGGCCTCGTCCAGTAGCTCTACCACTCCGGTTGCTTCGCCACTCCCGCCGACACTAGTGCCGCAGCCGTCGGCACCGGCACAGTCATCCTTCTACCTGGGCTTTGGCGCCATCACCCCGCACTCCACCTACACTCCCGGGCCATCCTCCTGTGAGCGCTAGCTGGAGCAGTTGATCGCGCTCCAGCTCGGCCTGCCTCGCCCTCCTCCCCAGGGAAGTGCGAGTTGCATCACTTCCTACTCTCCTGTCCAGCCCTGCATGACTGAGACTAAGCTACGGTCATGCCCCATTTCCTCGTCTGTCTCGTCGTCTCTCATGGTCTCCGCTTCCCCTTCCCGGGATGACGTTGCTTGGCTTGACAATTGGCAGTCTCGGTTCGCACCTCATTCCACTGCGTCCGGGTCCCTTGCTTGCTGCCATGTGAGCGTTAGTGATCTAGCGACCCCGGTCCAGGTTCCTGCTGAGACCTGGATCATCGACTCCGGGGCCACGCATCACATGACGGCCTCTTGTGAGGCCTTTAGTATGCTTGGTCCTGTAGGCGATGTTTCCGGTGTCCGGACAAGCTCTGGCTAGGTGTTGCCTGTCCGTGGTGTTGGCGTGGTTCATTTCCGTGGTCCCTCCGGTGACGTCTTTCTGACCGATGTCATCTTCGTCCCTGGTCTTGAGCTCAGCCTTCTGTCCATCACTGCCCTTGACCGCATGAGCATGGACGTTGTACACTCGCGTGGTGTTGACACTGTGTCGATGCGTCCGTCTGGTCTTGTTGTACTGCACGCCACCGCCAGTGGAAACCTGTGGCATGTACCTCGCCTCTCCTCCTCTCCTCCTGTCTCCTCCCCGTCAGCCGCCACAAGCTATGTGTTTGTCACCAGTACGCTTTCACCTCAGCATACTCACCTATTGCACCGCCGCCTCTGCCACGTCCACTCTGCCGCCGTAGACAGCATACTCCGTACCCAGCCGGCCAAGGGCCTTGACCCGGAGACTTTCCCCCCTCCCGTGCCCCACTGAGTGCATTGACTATGCTCAAGGGAAGATCCACCGGTCCACGTATCCCTTGTCTTCCTCACGTGCGTCCACCCCTCTCGACCTTGTCCACTCGGACTTCATGGGTCCTCTCCCCACTGAGTCCGTCGGCAAGCATGGTCCCTACATCCTCACCCTCACTAACGACTATTCTCGCTGCCGCTGGGTCTTCTGCCTTCAGCAGAAGAGCAATGTCGCTCACGCCATCCAGGACTGGCTTGTCCTTGCGGAGTGCGAGTGTGGCCGCTCTCTCCGCCGCTTTCACTCTGATCGCGGTGGTGAGTACATGGGTGAAGCCACGACCTTTCTCGCCTCCCGCGGGATCCGCCATGAGACGTCCGCGCCTTACACGCCCGCCCAGAACGGTGTCTCCGAACGGTGGAACCGTACCATGGCCGACACTGTCGGCACCATGCGGGTCGAGTCTGGTCTCTCCGATGGCTTCTATTTATGAAGCCATGGCCTACATGACCTGGGTCTGGAACCGGATTCCCCACGGCCCCCTTCCTCGCCAGTCCACACCATACCACCATTAGTGTAGTGAGCGAGCTGACCTCTGCGCGGCTCGCGTTTGGGATTGTGTGGCCATTGTGTGGCTGCCCGCCCCGTAGCACGGCAGCAAGCTCGCGCTCCGCGGACGTCCCTGCACCTTCCTCTGTGTCTCTCGTCAGTCCAAGGCCTGGCGCTTTTGGGATCCGTCCCGAAACTGCATCGTTTAGTCCCAGGACGCCCTCTTCTTCAAGGACCTGTTTCCTCACGACCTCATTCGCTCCGGCTCATCCGTGTCTATCCCGTCGCGTGGGGGAGTGATGAGTCTTTCCTCCGTCCTGCCGCTTCCGGGTGACACATCCCTCAGTCCCTCTGAGCCGGCAACCCCAGTCGCGCCCGCTGGTTCCTCCGAGCCGACAGCCCCAGTCGTGTCCGCTGGTCCCTCTGGACCAGCAGCCCCAGTCGCGTCCGCTGGTCCCTCCGGGCCGGCACCCCCAGTCGTGTCCACTGGTCCCTTCGGGCTGGCCGCCCCAGTCGTGTCCGCTGGTCCCTCCGGGCCGGCCGTCCCAATCGTGTCCGCTAGTCCCTCCGGGCCATCAGCCCCACTCGCGTTCACTGGTCCCTCCGGGCCAGCAGCCCCAGTCGCGTCAGCTGGTCCCTCCAGGCCAGCAGCCCTAGTCGCATCCGCTGGTCCCTCCGGGCCGACAACCCCGGATGCATCCGCGGGCCCCTCCGGGCCAGCAACCCCGTCCGCCTCCATTGGCCCGGCGGACTCTGTGCCATTGCCTGCACTGCCATGCTACACGCGTGGCCCAGGCGGCAGCCTCCGACCCAGACCGTCGGTGAGCGCGCAGACCGTCGCACAGCGCTCTGTGGCGCCTTGACCCCCCGTGGCTCCACATGTCTCCTCCACTCCCACGATCGTGATTGGGGATCCTGGCACCAAGGCCCTCGGCTTGACCATCTTGGCCATCATTGCAGACCTTTACCCGGGCTCCGCACTGGGCTACACCGTGCTTCATCATGAGCATCGGTACGTTGTCGTGGCTGCACTCGCGCGCATCCGACCTGGGGCTCGAGATGCACACGCTCTCTCAGTCCGCTCCATAGCACGCCCGGAGGACCCAGACACCCTGCGCGATGCACAAGCCTCTCCTGAGGCCGCACACTGGGACGCTGCCTGCAGGGATGAGCTCGCCGCTATCCGACAGCACCACGTGTATGACCTCGTCGACCTTCCTCTAGGACGGAAGGCCATCGGCGCCAAGTGGGTCTTTCGGCGGAAGTGGAAGCCCGACGGGTCCTTGGAAAAGTACAAGGCCCGCCTTACAACCAAGGGGTTTGTCCAGATTCCTGGGGTCGATTACGACCAGGTCTTTGTCCCAGTTGGCCGGTTCTCCACTAGCCGGGCACTCTTCAGCCTGGTCGCCCAGCATGGGTGGGAGCTGCATCTAATGGATGTGAGCAACGCTTTTCTCCATGGTTCACTGGAGGGTGAGGAGCTTTACATGGTGTTGCCCCCAGGCTTCGACGATGGCACTGGAAGAGTCTAGCGACTAGGCAAGGCCCTCTATGGCCTGAAGCAGTCGCATCGGTACTGGAACCAAGAAATCAGCAGCACGGTCCTTCGTGGCGGGCTCCAGCACAGCACCGCTGACCCCGCACAATTTGTCAGTCCGCGAGACCAGACTTTCACCGCTGTTCTAGTTTACGTCGACGATCTGCTCATTGCATCGCCAGACACGGCTGCTATCCAGCGTGTCAAGGACCTGCTACATGCCGCCTATCACATGAAGGACCTTGGGTCTGCCAGAGTCTTCCTGGGCATGGAGCTCGAGCATGATCGCTCCCAAAGCGTCCTACACATCCACCAGGCCGCCTATGTGTAGACACTGTCCACCCGCTTTGCGGAGGACCTGCCACTCGTGCCGAGCGCATCCTCACCCATGTCACCCGATGACCAGGTGAAGATGAAGAGTCCTGACCCAGCCGTTGTGGGGGAGCCAGTTGACGTGACCACGTACTTGTGAGTCATCGGGTCGCCAATGTTCGTGGCGACGACGACGCGCCCAGACATCGCATTTGCCGTCAACCTCCTGGCCCAGTTCTCTCAGGAGTCGTGTCACCTCCACTACGAGGCCGCGATCCGAGTACTACGCTATGTTGTCTCGACTTCTCGGCGAGGTCTCATGTTCCGCCGTCAGCCGTCTGTCATTTATGGTCAATCACCCAAAAACTACACACTGATAAACTAGTGTATAGTTTTAGAACATACATGGAGGATGTTTCTAGGAAATGAGTTACCATAAATATGAATGCTTCCTAGAAGTTACCTGTAAATCCTAAATACACAAATACTTCAGTGTATACTACCTGGGAAGTTTAATTGAACTTCCTTTGAAATCTCATACCTTTCAGTATAATTTCAAATGCTAGTAATTCTTATTTAGGAGCAACACATAAGTGATAGATATACACTTGTCGAATGTGTCTTATTTTAATTTGTGCCCCGTCATCCCAAATCTGTAGCGGGAGGGCCGGTTCGGCCCTCCCTCCTCGCTGATGCGAGGGGTGGTTGCGCACCACCCCTCGCGTCAGCGAGGGCTGGCCGGCGGCCAGCGATTCGCTGGCCGTCGGCCAGCTCGCTGCCGGCCGGCAGGACGGCCGGCGGCCGGCCAAGCGACCGGCCGGCCACCGGCTGGCCAGCCGCCAGCCGCCGATCGCGGCCTCAGCCGGATCGGCGGCTGAGAGGCCACGAGGGCCTCGAGGGCGAGGCCTCGTGGCCTCCTGCCCTCGTCCCCCCTCGCCCTCCTTGCAAACGAGCAAGAGAGGACGAGGGATAGGGGGAGCGAGGGTGAGGACGAAATACCTGGCGCGAAATCGCCAGCGTGCCTCGCACGCGACGATTTCGCGCCAGAACGACAAAACGAAACTTGAAGTTCGTTTATGACGAACTTCGACGTAAAACAAACGGAATAACTCGTGCGAACACACGAGTTCGAGGTAAAAACCCCCGGTTTGGGTCCCAAAACCAGGGGTTTGGTTAAAAACGGAAATGGGCCTCCGGAGACTCGAAATATTCGAGTCTCCCTGCCCTGGGTCGTTGATGACGATTGCCCCTCAGTCTCGCGAAGGGGGTAAACCCCTGACGCGGACTGAGAACGCCATTCTGCGAACTCCGACGACGACTTCAGAGCAGGAGCTGGAGATCCAGCTCGTTACAGTGGTTCTCAGAGCGAGACGACCCTCGCGACCAAGGGTTCGACGGAAACGGCGGCTACGACATAGATAAAACGACGCCGGCAGCTGCAAGCAGCAGCAGAAATGCCAGAAGGGACTACGGCATCTACGCTTCACCGTTTGAAGCGCCGTAAAGTGCGTTAGGAAGCTAGAGAAGAGCTCTATTTTTTGGGGCTTCTTCTTCACAGTCTCTCCTCACCTCCAGGGGACCTAAGGGATTTTTGTGGGACGGGGTGGGGAGTGCCCACCCCCAAACCACCAAGTTTTCCCCCTCTTTTCAAGGTTCCCTCCTTCCTTCCTTCAACCAAAAATTGGGACAGCGCTCCTCCCCAAGACCAGGGGCTATCAAAGCTTGAGGAAGCTCTAAAAAGAGGGAGGAAGACATCTTGAGGACTTTTGGCGACTTCCCCAACGCCGCCGGCTCAAGGAGGACGCCGCCAAGAGGCGCAAGACGCGCAAAGAAGACTCAAGAGGAGGCCAAGGAAGACAAGAAGACAAGAAGGAGACAAGAAGTTAGAAGAAGGATTGGAGGAGTTGCTAGGAATTGTAGAATTCATCTCCTATTCTTTGTCCTAGCTTTGTGAGCGGTACTCACACCTCTTGTCATTTCCTTGTATTGTAATTTTCTGTTTTCCTAGGTACTAGTGCTTGCCAATCGCCGTGAGTCACGGCTTAGGAAGTCTAGTTCCAAAATCCACGACCTTGTGCCAACGTGGCGGCCTAGGAAAATAGAAATATAAATTGAAATTGCCTCACCGATCGTGAGAGCAACGTCTAAGGAGGCGATTCCTCCTCGTTGTGGGGTGATCCTCACAACAAACTTCACGTGCTAGTCGCACGAGCGACGGGATGGCAAGTGCCACACCGTCTAAGGCCAACAAGGGCAAGGTGGTGACATTCTCACCACACACCCTTGGCGGACTCCAAGTTTTGGGAGCTGCCGCCGCAAGCACGGTTGCCAACCCAAAGGCAACCGTACGGCCTAAGGCAACCGCGCCGCCTAAGACAACCGTACCGCCGAAGGCAACCGTACCGCCTAAGGCAACCGACGCCAACCTCGGCGACACCGAGAAGCGTGCAGAGGCCGCAAAGGTGCTCGACGAGCACGTCGACGCACACATGGGCGACCCCCATGCGACGGACGACGCAATGGAGGAGGATCTTCCGGAAGAAGACCCCGACGAAGAGCAAGACGTCGACGATGGCGAAGGCGATGAGGATCGCGACCATCGCCATCGTCGTGCGGCAAACTCGAGCCGAATGCTCGAGAAGGAAAAGGTGCCCGCCGCTTCGCCTGAAGCTGCCGACGACAGCGAGACTGCCGAGAGCAGTAAGGGCGCCGAAAGCAGTCGCACGGGAAGTTCCCGCGAGAATGAGCCAAACGACGACGCCACAAAGGCAATTTGCGATGGCCGTCGCAGGCTTGCGGAGTTTGCTGCTGAGGCGGCAGGCCAACTGAAGATCACCACCGACGGTGGAGATACGGCACCACTCGGAGGAATGGGGGCGGACCCCCCTTCCTACGATGTGGCCGCAATGGGACAGGGCAGCGCCCACTCGAGCGTTGTCGCCGAAGACAGTCTCCTCCGAAAGGTGGGACTCCTTGGAGGCGTGTACGCGAACCGTACCCTCTTGCAGTGGGTAAGGGTGCACGGACAACGCGAGGCCCTGGAGGCGAT
>SZWC01000129.1:193792-234959 GCA_023375785.1 Penium margaritaceum | reverse complement strand
TCGACGACTTGGTCGTCCACCATTCCGGCTTCACGAAGGATGCAGCAGCAGAAGCAACATCGTTAGAGGGAGCGGTGACGGCGTCAACGACGACGACGCAACACTGAATGACAACGGATGAAACTGGACAGGCACCCTGCCGCAACATGTGGTGCAAGTGGCGGACAATCCGAGGATAGGTGTACACGTAGGATGAGGGTACTGTCCGCCGATACCCCTCTTCATGCACTTACTCTGTGACTGTAGTGCATGTCATCCACTGTCCGCCGGCAACTAATAGTACACCATGGTTTTGGGTACCCAACGGCATGCCCATAGTCACCGCCGGTTGAAAGGATGTGACAGCGACATGTGATTGGCAGCCCGTCATGGCGTGCCGCAAAAGTTGCAACACGGACGGCTGTCGACTGGTCCAACGGCGCAATGTCATTGGCACGCTTATCGCTTGCTGCGCTGGCCATACAGCTTTTAGGCGCGGCATGACGTTTGGATGCCGGTGCATGAACCACGCCAGCTGAGGGCCGAGTATTCACAGGGAGTGTTTTGATGTTACGAGGACATTGCATGTGCTGGTGAGACGGCCATGCAGACGTGCGGTGTGGGGTTTGACGGAAACTCCGAGTCGTCGAATTATTTTCACAAAGAAAGGATACCCCCAGTTATCGAGCGCATGAAGGACGTTGAACCACAGATTGTCGAGAACCGGAACATTTTCGATGTCGACTTCATAGTAATGTACAAGTATCGACTACATGCATGCGGCATGGTTGTACGAATTGAGGCACAAATTGTTGGAAAATTGAAAAATTAATACCAGGACACCCTTCTCCATCAGAAAAATGAACCATATGCCGTCACATGACGACTTCGACAATTGCAAGGGGTATATGGGGCTTATTGTTCATGGTTTGGGGCGAATGAGGCTTATCGTGCTGGCGGAGGGGTGGATCAGGCTTATCGTCCCGACGGAGGGGCGGATCAGGCTTATCGGTCTGGCGGAGGGGCGAATGGGGCTTATCCTGCCGACGAAGGGGCGGATGGGGCTTTTTGTGCGAAACTTGGGGTATATAGTCACTTCGCCCGCAGAAAATAGGTCAAGCACTATGTTCTGCTTGGCTGGCTAGTTGAGTAACAAGTTGTACACTAGTGGGGGGGAGCTAGAACTTGGAGGGGTCTCCCATTGTTGCTCATTCTTCATTCCTAATCAGTTACTTTCAGTTTTCAGCTGCTTTCTGGCGCTAACACTGGTGCGCGCGTTTCTGAGTAACAAACCCAGAGCTTCCAGAGTTAGACTCTAGAGCAGCCGACTGAGGGGGCAGCAGACTTAAGCAACGAGCGTGGAAGCCCGCACGCTGCATCAACAACGCATGGTGCCCCAACTTGCTGCCTAGGTTTCTAGCTTGCATTCGTAGGTTTCGACGGTTCTGCATGAGGATGTCTGCGTACTGAGTTACGACAAAGATTGTGGTTTTCGGCTGGGGTTCAGGGCAGACTGATTGTGTTGGATGCATCACCCGGCATGCAATGCGGCAGGTACTTATCCCGAGTGCTTATCAATTTCCATCTCTCTCTGCCAGTGAAGCTATTGAATCGTATGAGGCTGTGCGAGTCTCTCTCAGCCAAACCATTGTTGTTCTTGCATGCCTTGCATGCTAGTACGTCAGCTGACTGTGTTGCCACGTCAGCGATAGCATGATTAGGAGGCTTCCAAGCATCTTCTCATCTCCAACCGGAACCCCTGATGTCCTCACGCTTGCCTTCCTTGACAACGTGACCGTTAACAATACAGTGATTCCTAGTCAAGAACAACAATGGAGAAGCGCCCAAAAACCCTCTCTGTTCCGCCACGATGCCACCTGCTCCCTTTCGAGTTGTGCTTTTCACGCACCCACAACACTCTCATGCTTTGCGCCATACACTCGTCTCAAGACATCACTCACCACCTTGCAGCTTGCCTAGCATGTACTTGTGGGCAAATGTCAATCCAACCCATCTCGGTTTACACGTAGGTAATAGAAGATGATCTTTAGTAGAGTACACACCCCCAAGCTCGGAAGCCACATGTAGAGCGTCTTTGATCTGGAAGACTGACTGGCTGCTGGTCGCAGCCTGCATAAGCTGGGACATGCAACCATGACGTGCCACCTGCAGCCCCAACATTGGTTCCATGCACCACGGCGAGGAAAATAGCCATGAACCTCATTGTGTTTTGCTTTTGTATGCAGGCCATGTAGTTGAGCTCATGATTGAATGTGTCATGCATGAGGATAAACAACGCTGAGCAAAGAAAGGGACATTCGCAGACACACCTTTCCCACAAAGTTGCTGCAAAAGGTCTGCTTGCTGAGGATGGTTACATGAAGTCAACGATGATCTGGACATCAGTTGAGCTATTGGAGTAAGTTCATCTTCCTTTGAGTCAGGAGATACGTTTCCTATGCTGGGTAATGCCCAGTGCCATCACTTAGATGGTTCTTCCCAATCCGAGCAAGACATGGGCCTGTCAACCATAGACATTGTCCAGCACATCTGTACAGGCATCACAAGTGAAAGCTCGTGAACAGCCCCTAGCCAGAGCAGCAGGAACTCTCTGGCTTTTTGGCTTCCTGTGGGGCATTGATGTTAATAGTCTGGCCTCGACCTGGACCCGTGTAGCCGTCCTCATCAGGTGCCAGGGCCTTTTTGTTCATCATCCAGTAAATTTCGGTCAGAATCTGTGTGAAGGCATCTTCTACATTTGTGGAATCAAGGGCGGACGTTTCGATGAAGAAAAAGCCTTCCTTCTCTGCAACATGAGAGAAAGGAGGTGAGTAGAGAAGAAATGCACGACGATCGAGCGAAAACACATTGCGGCCAAGCACCCTCCCACATACCTGCAAAGGCTTGTGCCTTTTCCGTTTGAACTTTGCGCAAGTGCCTTAAGTCGCATTTGTTGCCAACGAGGGTGATGATGATGCTCTGGTCTCCGTGATCACGCAGTTCCTTCAGCCACCTCTCCACGTTGTCAAAAGTCACCTGCCGTGTGATATCATAGACAAGGAGTGCTCCTACAGCTCCGCGATAGTAAGCACTGGTGATTGCCCTGTACCTCTCCTGACCCGCCATGTCCCAAATCTGCGCCTTCACAGTTTTGCCGTCGACCTGCATTGAAGAGGAAGTACCGTGAGATCACGAACACCGAGCCGCGCGATTCGCAAAGGCCAATGCGGCGATGCAGACGTATTCTCGTCCCAATCTGAAAAATCTTGCCGGAAGACGGACCTCTATGCTCCGAGTGGCGAACTCCACACCAATGGTCGACTTCGACTCCATGTTGAACTCATTTCTCGTGAATCGCGAAATGAGGTTCGACTTGCCGACGCCAGAATCACCGACCAAGACAACCTTGAAGAGGTAGTCATAGTCGTCGTCTTGTTTGTTCCTCATGGCGACAGCTTTCGATGGGGAGGAAGTGATCGTCTCGGACCAGTGATCGAAGACTCGTCTTCCCGGCACTCCTCTCGAGCACTCGCAACCGATCGGCTCAGTCGGGCGGTCACAGTGGGGCGTTTGCAACCGGCCCTGCACAACCAACGTCCGAGGGAGGGCGAAGGCGGCAGTTCTGCGATTCTGACAGCTTTTAAGCGAGTAGGAGAAAAGATGCGCACGCTCATCACCGCTTCCTTTTTGTGTGGCCCCAAGTCGCAACGACTGTGGCGGAGGGCATACTATGCCACCGAGACAAGCCCGGCGAATGAACCAGCCATTCGAAATGTCATTCTCAACGAGGAAAAGGGCGAAAGTTCAAAGTTCTCCACAACCTAATTTAGGAAAATCGAAGCTACATAGAACATAGAATTTTATCAAAAAATTGTTTCACACGTCACTAAATTGGTTCTCCTTCTATTCTAGACTAAAATGAGGATATGAGCAAGATGTACGACGGGAGGGATTGCCTCAACATTTTTGGCAGTGGTGATATATTTTTAAGTACCCAACTGACTTTGATATTCTATTTTAACCTTTTTTCCCCTAGTCAAATTTCCCCGAATTCGACGCTTCGACGAATTTATAGAGGCATGATATATATTACATCCATGAAAGATCGAATTTAAGCAATCAACCAAGTTTGGGTTCGGGTTCATGTCAACTATTGTTCTTTTCTTATGGGAGAAGCAGGGACGTAAAACATGTTTAGTCGTCATTGCATCGAGTCAGAACAAACATTTCATTTCGGCGAGCGAAGTGTACACGAGCAAATGAGACAAAGAACTTTTGCACGTTCAAATATGTGTTCAAGCAACACAAGAGCAACATGTCACACGACCTCGTCCTCCTCCACGTCATCAGTGTGGAAGAGGAGCTTTCCTGCATAAGGAGATGCCGCTCGCTGAAAAGCAGGGTCAAACACACATGGGAACAAAGATTTGCCCCATGCGTTTTTCACTAACGGCTCCTCTTCACGCATGTACGACCACACATAAAAAAACCATGCGCATACTGCCTCCTTCATAATCTTCATGCCCACGTTGTTGTTGTCACCTGCACCTGTCCGCTCCGTCCCCCACTCAGCAAAAAGCTCTTCTAGCTTATTCTTCAACGGACGCATCAGTCCGATGTCCCCTGGCTGCGCTTTAGGAGTGCATCCAGCGGGGATGTACACTGTCCGCATGTAGGGGAAGTTTTTTCCTAGCCACTCCTGGAAGCTTGCGCTACACTGAGGGCGCCAAGTGTCGAGGACGAGTAGGATGTCCGCCTCGCCCTCCTTCACACCGAGGGCCTTGCACATCCATCGGTAGTACGGATGGACGATGGCACGGACCCACTCGCAGGTCGTGTCCGCATTAGCCCAATGGGTCTGCGTGTATGTGAGGTTCCTGCCAGCATCCACCTGTCGTGCTGCGTTGGTGCCCGAGGGAAGACCGCGACTGGTCTTGCCTCCGAAAATGAGCTGCATGGGCAGCAGCTCCCCGGGCATGGAGCTGGTGACAACTGTGGTGATGCACTTCTTGTCCTCCAGACCCAGGACTGCCACGTCGTCGCTTCCGATTGGAGCGTACGTATGGCCTGCAGCAGGCATGAGTTGCACGCTCGTATGGTCGGCGTTTAAAACCATAAACGGCTTTATGCCGTAAAGCGTGACCATGCACGCAGCTCGGCGGTGGAACATGAGCACCCGCTCCTCCCAGTCGTCGGGCACCTTCTGCGCTACAGTGGTGCCTGCACGCCATCCCCATCCCATCTCCTTCCTCACAAAGGAGCGCACCCATGACCTCCCAAACGCCTTCAACCCCATCTGCGCGAGCTCTTCTGGTGCATGGCGTGCGATGATGCCGCACACTTGCTGCCTAATTGTCTTGCTGTTTAATGCCACGCCTGCTGCACGTGCCGCCTCCAACTCCTTCCTGATTTCCGTCATAATCACTGGTTGAGTAGCCATGCAGGCTCGCTTTCCCTTGTATCCATGCTTGTGCTTCTTTCTGGAGACAGGCGCAGATGGTGCAGCTGCTATAGACGAGAGTACCGCCGACTCATATTGGTTTTTCACGATTTTGGTGCCGTCGATGAACCACCCAGCCACAGTGCTTGCTGCAAGACGATCGTACACACAGTAGCCGTCGGGCGTGCGGAACGTGCGGTGGAGATGTTGCACTGTTGCGTACGCCGTCGGCTGCGTCTTGTAAGCATGATAAATCGTGCGGAAGTGCCAGGACCCAAACCAGTCCGCGTACTTCCCACGTTTCTTCGATGTAGACGCGCACGTTGACGTTCCAGTAGTGTCCGCGGTAGTGGTCTTCTCCGACACTTGGAGTGCCACGCACTCTGTGTCAGTTGAGTCGTCGGAGTCCTGGCCGTCGGATGAGGACGATGAGCGGTTGAGGTCCTCGTCAGAGTCGCTAGAGCAGGCAGCTTTGTCATCGTCACTCGAGCTGCTATCGCTGTTACCGGCGGTTGGAGCTCCCTCGTTGATGACAAGTGCTCCAGAACGGAGCCTTGTCCTCAAAGGCCGACGCTTGGGGGGTGACCTGGCAGGTGCCTTTCCCTTGTCGGCAGCTGTCGGTGGCTTTCGAACGTCGCTACCCTCGTCCTTAGTTCATGAGGGACCAGCCCCATGACTGTAGTTCCACTCAGTCCTCGGTGGACAAGGACGGACGGTAACGGACTCCAAGAGGGAAGCTTGGGAGCTGCTACCCGCGGATGGTTGGGACCACATGAGGGGGATGTTAGAGGGGAGGGCGAGAGGTGTAGCGTCGTTTGACTTCGGAGGCACGTACGTAGAGTAGTCACGCGGGGCATGCACGACATGTTCCTCGCTTCCATCGAAGTTGAGGTTGACAGGTTTCCGGGGACGACCAACCGGACGACGCGTGGGAGGAGGACGTGGAGGGGGGGCATGACGTGTGGCGTTTGTGAGACGTCGAGAACGCTCCTCGGGGGTTGACCCGTTGCAGGTAGCGGTGCATGATGGGCGGGAGGTTACAATCTGAGAGCTGGGATTGGTGGTAACGTCTGCTGGACAGCACGGACTGACGGTTAGCGAGTGCCCCTATAGCATGCGTGAGATCCTCACCACCCTTCATTGGCCGTTGAAGGGCGCGGTGGTCTCCCGCCCCGGCTCGATTTGTTTTTTGGTCGCGATACTGACAACAGACCACCTTTTCTGTCGAACGGGCAGTGGCAATTCGCCGAATCAAGAAATTGCACCGGACCACTCGCCGAACATGAGGTGTTACCCCTGCTACTTCGACGAATTCCAAGAATACCAGAATATATTACCCGGTCGACGAAATTAAAGAATCATAAATTCATAACTGGTAAAACTACGAATTTCAAAGTGAGTAGGGTAATTATTCTTTCCAGACGAATTTGAAGAGGTGGATCACATGGCAAACCAAGCGGTTTACATTGATGACGGCTCGAGGGTTTCAAAGAGAATCTTAGTACGGTCCAAGGGAAGCCTGGAGAGGTTGGCTTCATTTTCTACACGTGATATGGAAATGAATTTCGTAAATAGATGGGAATATAAGGGAACAATCATCGATTGCCTCATCTTGTTGTCGAAGAAGGGCAAAGGCCTCAACATTTTGGGTTCATTAAGCCATTATGCTGGGTCACCGAGATAGAGCACCGCACAATGAGTGCTGTAGTTTTCTTTGTGCATAATCCAGAATCGAAAAATAGATTGGGACAAACATAGGACCTTAAGAGTGGGTCAGGAGGCATCTTTCATACCAGTCGCTTCATTACAAGGAGAATAGGAGTGGGTATGAGGATCAAGAAATGTCATGGACAGGAGGCAGAGGTGCAAGTCACTCGAATCCAGCCTTTGGAAAAGAAAACAATATCCGCCATTTTACTACAAACAAAACCCCATCCTCCGAATCACCATCGTGTCCACTTAGCAGGTAACAAAAAAAATATACCATCACGTCGACGCGCACATCATGCATCGTCAATGTATAAAATGGACCTCATGCTCAAATATCACAAACCCCTCAACGAAGGGATTCCTGATATATATAGTCCTATAGACTTTGTAGGGAATTGGAGATGAGAAAATGCTAGGAAGCTTCCTAACCTTGTTGTTACGAACGTGGCGACACAATACAATAAGTTGGCGCACTAGCAAGCAAGCAGGTGCAAGAAACAGCAAGAGTTATGCTAGGGAGACGTGCAAAGTCTCATAACCTCCAATAGACTGGTAATGAAAAGATAAATGACAACAAATGAGCACACAACATAAAAACTTGCCGCGGGGCACGGCGGGTGACTCACACGGCAGTGTCAAATTGTCCTAAAACCGGCCCAAAACCATTGTTTAGGCCGTAACTCTGAGCAAAGTCATCCAAATGCAACACCGTTTGAACCTAGAGATGTAGAATCTTGAGCCGGATGCTACGTCTGGTCACACACACAAGTCTGACACCAATCAATGGACACATATTGTAAATCATGCAAATCTGGCTCAAAGCCGAGTCCAACGAGAAAACTCTAGTGACTTCAGAAATTTTGTAGAGCACATGAGCAAGCACCCGGGACGCTATGGCAGTTAACTGGCAGCTCCAGGTGGGTCGAACCTCCACCCTTTTGTCCTCCGGTTCCAGTAAGGTCCGCATGAGGGATGTGCACGAGCTTGCACACGGTCGAGTGGTCAAAGTAAGCTTTACAAACGGACGGGAACGACTCACATCACAACACTCCCCCATGACCCGACAGTACGCATGTCCATACACATGCAAAAATGACATAGGTGTGTAACGAGATGCTCACCAGTCCATACTCACACACCACAATTTCAGTCACTCTCAGGCAAGGGGCGAAGCAGGAAAAAACGAATGGCCACCATGAACCTTCGGCGTGCTAGTGCTTTGGTTTGGAAGTCAGCCCGCTGCATGTCCGTGCAGACCCAAATGATGGAGATCACCTGTCACTCCACAAGATCACGCACAAAGTGATGCTCAACAGCAATGTGCTTTGTGCGTGCATGAAACACACCAGAGTTCTCTAGAATGGCAAGAGCACTATGGTTGTCACAATGCAGAGTGATGCAAGGCACAGACTGACGCAACTCACAAAACAGACGCTGAGCAACCCCACCCCAGCGTAACATACTATGCCTTTGATGAGCTACGTGCGATACATCCTTGCTTGCAGCTGTGCCACGAATAAGAGGTGCCACCCAGCAAGAACACGCACCCTTTCCGACTGCGCCGATGAGGGCCCCACCCCCAGTCACTATCTATGTAGCCGTCGACTACCACCGAACACTGCCATTGAGCAAAGTCTGAGGTATGTTGTGAAGACCACATACCGCACCACTTACACAGCCGTATGAAGGGCTCTTGCCTCAGGAGACTGATAACTGTGCAAGGAGGTTGACAGGAAAAGCAATGTCAGGACGTGTGGTAGTGGCCAAGTAGATTGAAGAACCATCAGGCGCAATAACAGGATCACATCCACTCTCTCCCCTGGTTGTGTTGTATCATCTTCCTTTAGAGTATTCGACTCGTCAAGTGTGATGGGGGTGCAGGCTTTGGGAACTATACCAGTGAGGTAAACAAATGACTCCCCCACAACGCGGGCATAACGCGCTTGATGTAGCAATTTCTTTTGTTGTTAACGATCACGTACCATCTCCATTGCAAGAAACACAGCTGTAGGACCAAGGTCCTTGATCATGTAGGCAACCTGATGGACTGACTTGGCCTCCTTCACAGCCTCTATAGAAGGAGATGTAATTAGCAGGTTGTCCATGTAGACCGAGATGGTAGTGAAGCTCTTAGCTATCCGTCTAAGAAAGAGAGATGGGTCGGCGTCACTCTGCATGTAACCGGCACAAGTCAATGTGTTGGTAATCTTCAAGTTCCAGCACACGGGTGACTGTTTCAAGACGTACAAAACCTGGCGTAACCGCCTGGATGACCGACCTCCAATCCAAGTGGCTGGATCATGTGGGTCGTCTCCTCTAATGTGACATGAAGGAACATTTCGTTCATATCCATCTGGTACAGCTCCTAGTTGTTTATAGTAAGGATCCCGAATAGAGCACGAGCGGTGGTCAAGCCTCCATCGGGTGCAAAGGTGTTAGTGAAATCTACACCCTCAACCTGTCAGAACCCTTGGCTATCAAGCAAGCCTTGGAGCGATCCAATGTGCCATCAGCCATCACCTTCTTGCGAAAGAACCACTTGGCTTGTACAGCATTCCGCCTAGGCGAGATGTAGACAAGCTCATTCTGCTCACAGATGGCTCTCTGCTCATCCTCACAAGCAACACACCATAACTGTGCATCCTCGGCCGAGAGTTCCTCATTCAACATCCTTGAATCAGGCGTCATCAAGGGAGAGCTCCGGATGGCTAAGACACACGTCTCCCGCCTTGGTCTGACCACGATAAGGTCGGTTGCGGCATTGTAAGTGACTGAAAACTCTCGGGAGACCAACTCGTGACCGACAGAACATGCCAAGTGCACTTTTGTGTAGTCCTCCAGGACACTCACACCAAGGGTGCTTATACCGGGATCGCCACTCTGAACACTCCAAATCGACTCTCCACTGAGTCGTGGAGGCTAATGGTCGAAGAGGACCACTGGACTCACGAGAGTAGCTCAAAGCTTAGGTGCTCACCTCAAGCTGTGTAGCAATCGGCTGGTCCACAGCGACAGGGACTGTAGGCTCGCTGGGAAGGGGAGAGGATGCAGGAGGCTCATGGTCAGGTGTTGGTCCGTGCGCTAGGGAAGCGGGTGGAGATAGAGGTTCACGTGTGACTGAGGAGGCTGGCCGAGGACAAGACGAGGTGTACCACAAAAAACTGGCATAGGCACTGGAGTGGCTGTGTTATAAGGGAATAGCACTGGCATGCAGGCATGTATGGCAAAAAGGGACTCAGACTAGCACGAGATCAGGTGTGCCATAAGGGACTGAGACTAGCATGAGAGCGGGTGTGCTGGAAGGGACTGCGACTAGCATGGGATCTGGTGTGCCAGAGGGGACTGAGACAAGCACGGGATCACGTGTGCCAGAGGGATCTGACGAGGCTACTAGATTGACTGCCATATTGGCCAAAATACAGTTGAGTCTAGACTCGTCCATTCACCGGGAAGCCACATAGGTGGGAACGTGGTTGGTGATCAGTGATAGAATGTTGGATACGTCGTGGTTGGATAGAGACTCAAAGAAGAGAGCACCTTGACACTCGACAATGTGATGACGAGCAGGGTCCCAAAAGCGCCAGCCCTTTGACCATGGGGAAATGCCAACGAAGGAGCACATGCGACCCCGAGGTGAGACCTTGGATTCCTGTTGGTCCTCGAGGTACCAGACGTAGGGTAAGGGTCCCTAATTATGAGCAAATGGAGGTCGGCGCAATGACCGAACCACAACTCGTTCGGTAGGACATGGTCCAAAAGAGGACCATGCGGTGGGCGGTTCTAGATCCACGTCATGTAGGAAAATCCCTAAAAAACAAAAGACTCTGGAAGATCGCACTCAGACTGCATGGCACGGTCCGCATCCTCCATGGTGCTATTCTAGTGCTCAGACACTCCATTCTGCTATGGTGTAGCAGGGATAGAGAGCTGGTGAAAGATACCGCGCTCTGCAAAGAAGGTGTCCATCTCGCATAAAAGCTCACCACCACGTTTGGAGCGGGATGTGTGGAGGTTCTGACGAGACTGGCACTCAGCCATCACTAGTGAGAGGAGAATTGCCAGGGTGGCATCGCTCTTGTAGTGGAGGCCATAGAACCACCTTATCCGGGTAAATTCATCAGTCGGGGTGAGGACATATCGCCCCCTATCTGAGAGAGACTCGTCATGAAGGGGACTGAGAACGTCCGAGTGGACCAACTCAAATAGCCATAGTGCTTGGGAAGTGGAGTTAGGTTAACTGCAGTGATGCATCTTATCATGAGCACAGAAGAGACAATCGGTCTTGGACGACTTCTTGAAGGAAGCCGCGTCAAGACCGAGGGCTGGCTGAGTCCGAGTGAGCTTGGACACAGTGTCCAAGCTCACATGGCGAAGACGACAATGCAGCAAATGCTAATGTTTTGGAGAAAGAACACCAGTGAAAAACACACATGTAGATGCGGAGAAAGGAGAGGAAGTAGAGGGAGTGGTACAAGACACACAACACAGGTCATCAACAACTAAGGCACGAAGAACACCGACACGAGTGTCGAGAGCGGTCACAGTGGCACAGTCAGCTGAGTGCTCAACAAAGAGACTCATTCTTGTAAAAGCATGAACATAGAGTAGGCTAGGCTCAAGAGCATGAACAAAGGGCTAACTAGAAATATTCAAGGGGCCAGACAGACCATCAAACCACACAAGTCCAACTCCCCACACACAGATCGATTGTCCAGACCCTGTGCAAACAGACAGAATGGACATAGCGGGACCGAGCATGACAAATATACTATGATGACAAGTCATGTGATGGGTGGAACTAGATTCAATGATCACGGTGCCACTTGGCAGAAGACAAGTCGTCAAATTTTACCTCTGGTAGACGAGAAGCAAAGGACTTGGGACAATGACGAACAACACAGACTTGTGACTCGTCAAGCAATTTGGTATTGTCAGGTTCATCCTCATCACAGGCCAACTGATCTCCTTCACAAGCATCACTACGGGCAATTGACACACTAGGACAAGATGTCTAGGAACCACTCAGTTGTGACAACACACTCACACCTCCCTCATTACGAAGTGCCAGCAGCTGACGAAGCTCCATGATCGTGCGATCCCAAGGGTCCATATCACCACTATTTCTTGGTGGAGTGGATGTGTCTACTATCAACGTGGGTGGGTGTAGCGTGACCCGTTCGTGTGTCATTGGAGGACATCTGCTACGCATGTGCTTCCTGGAGGCCATGCATGATCCAAGGCCAATCAAGGGGCTGATCAAACTCTGTATAGCAATGAGCACTTGTACACTTGTAGCAATAGACAAAACGTCCACTGACAATACTCATTGGCTGTTGTTACTGCTGTTACTATTCCTTGCCACGCTTATTTTCCCCTTCTTTCCCTGTACGGCTGATGTAACGCCTGGATTTTGATCCCTGGAGGTAGAGGAGGAGGAGGAGGAGGAGGAGGAGGAGGAGAAAGCGGTGGAGGTGGGACTGTTAAACTTCGATAGCTACATAGGAGGAGTCGCGATCACTACTGCAACAAGTGGTCTTTGCTGACGAGCGACAGTAGCCTCATGAGCCAATGTAACCCGGAGAAAGTAGCAATGAGCTTAAGGAAGCAGTTGTAGTGACTCCGTCAACTCAGAGAGGGCCGCACGGTCGAAGCTCGTAAAGAGCTTCACGTGGTCCAAGTGCACTCCCATCATGAAGGTGTCTAGTGTCCACATCTGCATCCTGCCACTAGTCCCAAGACACATGTAAAGGTGCATGGCGCGTCGCCAACAGTCTGCTACGAGTTTCGTCTGACCCAGGAAAAGGTAGTGGAACTCACGTAGTCGAGCCTTCCTCGTGGCATGGATCTCCACAGTGAGTAGTGTCATGGCCAGCTCCCACCCATGGCATGGGTCCGCTCAGTCCCGGGCCCGGCCTCACCAAAAAAGGGGCAAGTGTCGGCCACAGTCTCTCGCGACATGGCGTAGAGCAGTCCGCACATCACTCTCATTGCTATCTGTACTTGGTACGCATCGGAAGTGTGGTACTCGCTGTGGTAATAGGGGCAGACTACCTAAGGGTCGGCCCAAACCAAGAATAGGGTCCCCCAACAATCAAAGTCCTCATTGCTGTCATAACGGGGTGGAGGTGTCTCAAAGGCCTTCGGTCGCCACTCTGTGGGAAGGGCGACCTCAGGCTTGGGAGATGGCAGACATGGCAGAGGGAGACCACTAGTCAGAGAAACACCACCAAAGGTGAATGTTGCTGAATGACGTGGTTGGTCGTGATGGTGAGAAGGTGGCAGGGTGAGAGGATGGAAACCTAGAGGCAGTCCACCAAACCGCTCTTTTTACGATGCAAATCTTGTCGTTACGTGTATAATCCTTCATCTCCTCCTCATCCTAAGTATCAAGCTGTGATGAGGGGTACTGAGGTCAAAGTGTTCTACAGGGCATAGACCATTGACCGAAAGATGCAGCTCAAGCAGGTCCTCTTGGTGTCTAATGTGAGGCCCTTGAACAACCCCTCAAAAGCTCCGTGATCCCTTGTAGTGCATCGGTGTGATGCTAAACCTAGCTGCGCATTTTATCCTGCCTCAAACGAAGCTTGTCAATCATGAGTGACTTCGACCATGGACTCATGATCCCTGAAGAGGAGGAAGAGGAGGGGTCTCCTAGCCCATTTTCCTTGGCACGGACCGGCAGAATCCGTGCTCCTTGGTATGGGTCCAGACGTCAACGTTATCAAAATAAAGAGGGGTTTTGTGAGGAGATGGAACGCTGGCAAAAAATGATGTTTCAGCAAAACAAAGGTTGGGTTGGTGCTGATGTCATCACTATAATGGTGATGTGAGCATGAAGGTTGCCCAAATGAAGTTATCTTTGGAGCGATTATGTGCCAGAGGATGCTGAATGCAATGGCATTGGTTTCGTGCCAAAAAACTTCAAAAAGCTCAAACACATCACTATTTTCTTTTGAGCCCAAAATCCAGAAAAAAATCTAGATCTGAGAGCGTTGCTTCATTTCTTGGAGTGGATGTAATGGATATGGTTTTGTAAGAGATTTTTTAAACCCTTATATGTAATCGATGGTGGTCATATGGGGAAGTTGCACTCTCTCACATTCGGGGGGGTGGTAGGTGCGACTTGAGTGAAGCTGACGGGAACCTTCACGGATCCCTTCTGAACATCGGGTGCCTCAATTGCTCCTGGAGAGGGTTGGGAACCCTTGGCTTCCCCGTGGTAGTGGCATGGTGATGTGGTTACAAGGGTTTCTCCGCTGCTACAATCTGCTACAGTGGGTCACTTTGACTTGGTGGATCCTCCCACGAATGTGGCTTTAGCTGTAATTCTCACTGCTGCTGCCACTGCTGCACCTCTGCTACGCAGCTCAGCAAGGGATGTCTTGCTGCTCTGATACCATAAAAAACTGCTAAGAAGTCTCAGAGCCTTGTTGCTGCTAATGTGGCGACACAGTCTGGTCAGCTGGTGCACTAGCAAGGAAGCGGGTACAAGAAACAGCAAGAGTTGGGCTACGGAGATGTGTAAAGTCTCATAACCTCCAATAGCCTAGTAATGTAGAGAAAAATGACAAATGAAAAGCACAGAACATAAATACCTTCCGTGACGCATGGCGGGTGACTCACACAGTAGTATCAGTTTGTCCTAAAACAGGCCCAAAACTATTGTTTTGGCCTTAACTCTGCATACAGGCATCCAAACGCAACACCGTATGAACCTAAAGATGAAAAATCTTGAGCCAGATGCTATCAATGGTCAAACACACAGTTCTGGCACCGATCAATAGACACAGAATGTAAAACATGCATCGGGATCAATACCCAATCCACCGAGAAAATTTCAGCGCTTACAGAAAAGCTGCAGAGCACCCCAGCAAGCACCCGGGACGTTGTGGCGGCTGTCTGGCAGCTACGGGTGGGTCGCGCCAACGCTTCTCTATCCTCTGGCGCCAGCTGGGTCCGCATCAGGGACCTGCACGAGCATGGATACAGCCGACACAGATCACAGCAAGAGAATCCCCATACATGAGAAGGGAACTTGCCAAGCCCGACTACCACAAGACTCGACATGTGCCTACTCAAAAGTGTGAAACCAAACCCTTAGTTCTAGTTAGAGGATGGGGTTTTCACATAGGGTTGAATGTAACAACCGGTGCAACTGGTTTAAGTTCTATTGCCGGGGGCAGTCTTTATGAAGTCCCTCTTAACATCAAGGGACTCCGGCCAATCGACGACTATGACAGAAGTTATGATCATGTCTTGCTCAAAGTTGATCGTTTGTCATTGATGGATGGGTGGCGGGGCTTTCAATCGGCAACTTTTGTCGATTGGTCTTATGCCCCATGTCCTTCTTCCGTTGGAGTGCTCAGTCAGCGATACACATCGCAATCAAGCATGGGAACATGTTTGGCAGCTAAGCTATTATTGGCCGTTGTGTGGTGGAATGAGAGTCACGATTGGCATTTATGTGGTAGCTAAACATGTCCACCGGATAGGCCATTGAAGCGACGAGATCTAGAGATGGATCGGAATACCAAGGAGAAGTTTTGATTTGCCTGTGAATATCGTGGTGAGAATTTTGCCACTATTCATGTGAGGAAAGCCCAAGGATGGGGGTCCAAGCGAAGAGATGGTCCCGTTCGTTGGAGTTTTGGAAATACAACTATGACAAAAATATCGAGTATCCCCTATTTTGTCATGCATGACCATCATTCCACCACACAACGGCCAGTATAAGGCTTATCTGTGCGTTTGACCAGTCATAGCATCCGGCTCAATAAGCTCCATCCACCCCTATCACAAAACAAGAAGGCTTATTTACCCTTGCCTCTGAAGAATAAGCCCCATCTGCCCCTGTCCGGCAATGATAAGCCCCATCTGTCCACCCGTTTTCACCATGTTTTTACAATGACGCATGTCACTACTTCAGCATGGTGAAAACGGGCATGTGGTGTTATATGTGGCCCTCCATCGCAGCCGTTGCCATGGTGGATCGCGATGGAACTCAGGTGACGGGATGACATTCGTCGATTGGCCGTTTTT
The DNA here is from genome assembly GCA_023375785.1 of Penium margaritaceum. Lineage (NCBI taxonomy): Eukaryota > Viridiplantae > Streptophyta > Zygnematophyceae > Desmidiales > Peniaceae > Penium > Penium margaritaceum. The sequence continues at coordinate 218,791 of SZWC01000129.1, read as the reverse complement.
CAACCTCCGCCTTATCCCCCCTCGCAGTCCCCCCCTCCTCCCGCAGCTCACACTCCCCCATTGACCTTTTCAATCCGATCAAGGCCCTTGCAATGGACGGCTACGATGGAACTTGTGGGCTGTCGGGTGGGAGCGACTTCGGCACGAGAGTCGGCCAAAATCCCTGGTGCTCCAAGGGATGGTGATAGGGATTCAAAATCTCCCCATTGTCTTCTTTCACATTTGTTTTAACTTTATGCCTTTTTTGAAAAAAAATACCACACACAAATCCAACCCCTCATTACAACCAAAGTTTTAGGAGTTTTGCATGAGTACCTTGCTTGGCCCCACAGTAGCGGGGTCCAACAGGTTTCCTTTGAACGTATGGGGAGTCTTGAGCCCCCATGCAAAATCCCCACAAACCAACCACCAAAAAAACACAAACCTCCCTGATTAAGTGTTTTGTAATTGTTGGGTTAAAAAGTGACACCAGCATGTCAATGCCGCATGCCATGCATTGTCGGCATGCTACCTTTCGAGAAGTGAGAGGTGTATATTGTTATTTTTTGTGAACCTTAAACCCTTGTCTGAGTATAAGGGGCAAATGAGGCTTATTGTTCCAAGGCGGGGGCAGATGGGCCTTATTTTTTGGCGATAGGTGTAAATGGGTCTTAATTTTCCGAGGTGGGGGGAATCAGGCTTATTCTCTGTGGCGAGGGGTATATGAGTATTATGTCCCTCGTGTACACGAGTCCCTAAGCTCCACGAGTGGAAATTTTTGTCATTTCATGCACGGTGGGCGGTGCACCAACTTCAGGATTTCTACGCTGATTGACCGAGGGTATTGGCCACCTATCCCGACCACCGGTGTTCCGTTCCAAGGTTCTCTGACAATTTGGACCACTTTTCAGAGTGGTCGACCGATATGTCGCAAACCATATGAATTTTTTTATATTGATCGCTTAACTTTTCGACGACGCTGGATGTTTATAAAGCCGCGCCTCGACATTCTCGAAGTCCCTCACTTCTTAGTGGAGCTTCTTGAAGCAGCCACTCATGACATGACCTCGCACGTGCCGCTCGACTCGACCGTCGAGGACCCAACATGTGCCTCATTTTCATTCTCGGCATTGTATGTATATGCTTGGCTCTCTCGACACTTGTCATTGAAGTAAACTTACGACTTAGTACAAATCATCCATTTTTCCCAAATCCTCAAATTGGCTGTTGTCCCATTCCTCATCTTTGTGAACTACCTACATTCCGCTCAACATAACACTTGGTATCAGAGCATAGCAGCATTGAAGGGGCTACCAATGTGTTAGCCACCAGGTGAGAACTTTGCACGAGTCTTCAGTGTATCTCCACCATTTACAAATATCACGACGACAATGGGAGCGGATTGAGCGCACTTGACTACAACTAACAGTAGCCGACAAGGACTCCAACGATGTACGATCAGCAGTGCACAAACAACGACACTATGTAGATGAACCAGACAGCAGCGGCAACTTTCGCACCAAATGGGACATCACCGATGAACCAAACGACCAACCCGGTGACGGAACCTTCAGGCTCGACGAATTTATCATCCCCACTGCTGCCTGTGGAGACGACATCTCGCACGATTGGAGGGACCGACTGACAAGCTCACATGAATAAAGACTGTAAGAGCCTAAACACCCATCTGCTCCCACAAATCAATGCGGCGATGGAGGAGCGCGGAGGGAAACCTTGAACTCTCGATTGAAACCTAGATTCGACTGGCAGTTCCCAAGCCGTTCGATCCCACGATCTCCAAAGGTCCGATGGTCAGGGTGTGGCTGACGAGTTTGGAGGTGAACTTCACCGTTGCTGGGGTCAACAACGACAAAAAGTAAATTGACCTTGCGGTCTCACTTTTGCGTGGAACGGCTTTAACTTGTTGGTCCGATCTAAAGGCCATCTAACAGCACTAGTGGACCGGCAGAGTTGGATCAACAACTCACGCAACCGCTCTCACATTGTCGACCGCAGGCGTAGTACTTCTCAAGTAGATAAATCCGACATGGCATAACTCTCTCATGCCATCGGAAACGTGGAACAACTTCGTGCGTGCTACACTCGCCTGTACTGAGAAACTCAATGAGAAGTCTAACACACGATATAGAATCCAACACTAGTGTCAGCAATCGAATGTGAAAGAGTATGCATGGCATTTTCACAGAATTATCATCAAGAGGCACCTTGTCCCCAAGGAAGCTTATTTACTAGAGCAACAACCTCAAATGAGAAATTCAGCGAGCAATTACCATTTTTGGATGACCTTCCGTGAATGATCACAACAACCGATTGCATCAACATCACCAACTACAACGCTCACATGTAGGAATCCAACGGCTGGCAATCCCAACACTCGTGGCAGAAACTTTGTCTCCAATGGAGATTTGCACTGTCGATCAACACGACCAAAAACTTTGCTTGACTTGTAGGAAGCCAGGTCATCTCTAGTGCGACTTCCAAAAGCAACAAGAACAAACCAAAAGGGGGGGGGGGTTGCAGAAAATGAGTGAGGAGTCAAGAATCAGCAAAGGACAAGAGTAGACAACAATGCTCATGTTCGGTCAGAAAATTATGTACCGACCGATCACCCATCCGAGCACTTCACATTGCCGCAGACAAGGGTTGCTAAGATCGCAAAGTTCAACAAGGAGTACGAGGATAACCAACCGGCATACCCGCTATGGGTACAACCAACGGGTTGTAAAAGTCATATAACAGTACTCGCGCTACTTGATGAAGGAGCTTCTTACAGCTTTATAAGCAATGACATGGTTCGGAAGCTGTGTTTTTGAACCAAACGGGGGGTGTTTGAAGGAAATACCATCGATGGAAAATGGTACATCCATGGAATTTAGAACCCTCTTCGACTGCAAATCGAAAAATCTACACAACATAATGATCTATAGGACTTACCCAGTGAGTGACCACAAAATCATCCTCGGGCAAGATTTCCTTTATCGGCACAATTAGCAGGGAGACTAGAGTAGCAGACCTATCTACATGAACATTAATGGCAAAAAATGACATTTGCCTGTGGTCAAGCGACCCACGATGCAATGATGGCTACAGGAAGCAACATGGGTGGAAGCATGAGAGGAATTTAGAGCAACCACAAAACGCCAGCCAAATATCTTTGGAGGTGGCCAAAATAAATCTGCGGACCGGAGCTCAAGCGTGGCTAGTCTATGTGAAGACAAGGGAGACGGAAGAAATGGCAGCTGCCGAGGCGACCACATTAGCCTTAGTACTGAAGAAGTTTACAATCGTACCGAAGGTGTTTGCAACATTCATTAGGGAGTTTGAAGGAGTTTTTCTTGAATAAAATATGTATGACCAATCACTCCACCCTCGACTCTGTACACACAAACGTGCATTGGAAATGGAACAAAAAAGTGAATATTGATTATTCACCAAGACTTCTCTATTTCATAAACATGCCTTTATTCTTTTCATGTTTGACAAGGAATGCTTGTGTGGGCTCTAGTGACATGTATTCATGTTTATGATTGTTGATAAATCTATGGATACAGAATTACACTTGTTGACATAGTGTTTATAGTGTGTATGAATTTGGGTCGATTAACTATACCCCGTCAAACTACCCCAAAAACAACCTCTGCAGTGGAACATTGATCATCAAATAGACCTTAACTCGGGCAGCAGACCAACTGTAAAGGGGACCTATCGGATGAGCGATCATGAGCTGACCGAACTCAAGAAGCATATAGATGAGATGCTCCGTTAGGAGTTCATCAGACCTTCTACGACACCCTACGTGACACATGAGATGCGTATGTCCATGGACTGCTGAGCGTTGAACGACATCACCATCAAGACTTGCTACGTCCTCCCGCGAGCAGATAAAACTTTTGGGCAACTCTACAAGGCCAGAATTTTCAACAAAATTGACCTACGAAACGGATATAATCACATCCGCATATCTGATATAGACATCAAGAAGACACCATTCCACACCAAATACGGGTACTTTGAGTTTATGGTTATTCCATTTGGACTCACAAACGCCCCCGCAACATTCATGGCGGTAATGAACAAGATATTCCGCCCGTACCTCGACGACTTTGTCTTCGTGTACCTCAACGACATATTGGTGTACAGTCGTATCCCAGAGGAGCACAATCCACGTCTCTGAAAAGGTCTTCAGGTTTTACAATGAGAGAATTGTTTCATAAAACTCTCAAAGTGCAACTTTGGTCATTTCCTAATCGAGTTTTTGGGCCACATCATCGGCGGCGGACGGATCACCATGGGTCCCAAAAAGGTGGAGGCGGTCGCTGCTTGGCCGACGCCAACAAATATTCCGAGATGTCCAAGTATGTTTAGACTTCTACAAGCACTACCATCGATTCATAAGGGGCTACGCTCAAATGTTAGCGCCTGTCTACGATCTCACTCAAAAAACCACAGAGTGGAATTGGGGAGACAGCGAACAAGAAGCATTCAACTCTTTGAGAAGCGTTATGACCTCGGTGCTAGCCTTACAATTGGCAGATCCAGCAGTGGACTATACCATGGCCACCAATGCATCTGATCAAGCAATCGTCGCCGTTCTCCTCTAAGAAAACGACGGTGGAGTACAACCGATCACATACATGTCGCAAAGACTGCGCAGGTCGGAACTCAACTATGCGGTGCACAAAAAGGAAATGCTCGCAGCTGTGCTCGCATTCAAGACATGGTGGTGCTACTTAGAATGCTGGCAATGCACCGTCCGCACCGACCATCATACCCTGAAATATCTCAAGACCCAGTCGAATCTGAGTCTTCGACCAACTCGATGGATGGATTTCCTCATGTCCAACTTTTACTCTGAGATCGATTAGTGACCTGGAAAGTTTTATCAAGCGGATGCTCTAAGTCAACTACAAGATTTAATGGCTAAGATCAGTACGATGCTCATCAAACAAGATTCATACCTTGCGAGGCTGTTTGCAAAGGGATATGAGGAGTTCGGCGGGTATGAAAAAAACAAGTTCTGGTTCGCCTACCCCTACTGGTGGTGGTGATTCACTTGCCAGGTCGTCGTACCACAAATAATCTTGCTAGAGGAATTCCACGACCATGGTCCAGGTGGAGACTTTGGCAAGGACAAGACACTGAGGAAGCTGGAAAAGTACAATTAGTGGGACAAGATGCAGACCGACGTGTCAGCTTTCTATAGATTGTGGAACATCTGTCAGAGACAAAAATCTCGTTGCACGCGGGCACTTGTCTACGCCAGCCACTTGCTGTTCCGACCAAACCGTTGACCAACGTTAGCATGGACATCGTGACGGGACTGGCCACCACTCCCGAGCGATGTGACGCCATCCTAATGGTGTTGGAAAGATTTTCTTGAATGTTGCACTTCATCCCAGAAACGACCATTGTCACCGCAGAAGGGACGGCGCAACCGTTCTTAAGTTAGGGGGTTCCACGCACCATCATTAGCGATAGAAACGATCATTTCACCAGACGTTATGTCACGAACTGATGAGGCATTATGGCAGTCGATTCCAGCTAACAATGGTGTTCCATCCCCGGACCAACGAACTTACCGAATGAACCAATCAGACGCTCGAACAACTCCTCCGCACTCTATGTGAGCCCCACGACACCTATTGGACGGCTAAGCTACCAATGGCCAAACTCGCATACAACTCCGCCACTTCCACCACAATGGGTAAAATCTCTTTCAAAGTCGTGTACGGCAAACTTCTCGCAACACTAGCAGAACTGTAGAGTTAGAGCAGCATTCCCGCGGTCGATGTCCGCTGTAGGGATTTCTCAAGTGTCCAGGAAACACGGCAGGTCCTTGGAAAGACACAAGCAGCTAAGTAGCCGGCGGCCAGTCCACATCACAGCGATGAAGTATTCAGCGCTAGCGATCACGTCCTCCTCAGCTCTGCAAACATCAAACTCTGAGGACAAGACTTTGCGAAATTCAAACCCCACTGATTGATACTGTCTGAGATTGAGCAGATGCAAACCCCTATCATCGCTAGACTTTGCCTGTCCGATTGCATGACGATCCACCCAAACCTGTACATCACCAAGCTCAAGCACTACCGAGACCCAGGCACGGATGTCCCCGGTAGAGACGTCACACCTCCACCTCCTGTGCAAGTGGACGGGGATACGGAGCATGTGATTGAAGATATCCTCGGATATTGACACCGCGGGAAGACAACTGAGCATCTGGTCAAGTAGCACGGTTGCGATGCCATGCACAACAGCTCAGCGCCCTACGAAAACCTCCAAGACGTTGATCACCTGATCAACGGCTACTTTTGCTGTCACCAGTCTACGTCTTGCGAACGCACAAGGGTGTTGCTGCTAAAAGGGGGAGAAGTGTTACGTCCCTGACGTACACGAGTCCCTAAACCCCATGAGTGATTACTTTTGTCATTGCATTCGTGGCCCACTACGGGTCAACTTCGAGATGTTTACGCTGATCAGCCGAGGGCATTTTGGCCACCTGCCCCGACCTACGGGGTTCTGTTCCATATGTTTCTGAAAACTGTGAGCAATTTCCACATTGGTCGACAGAAGTGTCATAAACCATATCAATGTTTCGATATTATTCAGTCGACTTATTGACGGCAGAGGATCTTTATAGAACCGTTCCTCGACATTCTTGAAGTCTCATTACTTTTTAACGGAGCTTCTCAAAGCAACCACTCACGGCACGACCACAGACGCGTCGCTTGACTCGAGTGCCAAGGACCCAACATATGCCTCATTTTGATCCTCGGCATTGCATATATGTGCTCAACTCACTCGACACTTGTCATCGAAGTACACTCACGGCCTAATGAAAAGTATTCATTTGTTCCAAATCCTCAAATTCTTTGTTGTCCCATATCTCATCCCTGTGAACTAGCTACATTCCGCTTGGCATAATATATATGGTCTTTTAGCGCATGCAATTAATCAAACCATGTGTGAAGACTATTTTTTTCTGGATTATGCCTATTATACCCCTTAATGTCTGTAGTGGCTGATGTCGCGTCTCAATGTGGGATTTGATGGGAATGGCGTTTTGGTAATCTAACCAATTGAATGGACCAAGCGACTAGGTACCCACCATGTCCAAATTTTAAGTTGGTGTTCCCACACCTCCTAAATTGGGCACGGCATGTCCTGTACGGACGAAACTAAAGCTGTTATATCCGCAGGTCAAAAACAAAGAAACGACGTATCCACCAAAAAAGTAATGTCGTCGCTACATGAAATGCAGCGTCAGAATGCTGACATCATCATGCTCCTCAAACAATGACAAACCCCTCTTTTGAGGGGTTTGTGATTGTTTGAGAGAAGGGTTTGCGTGGGGTTTGTGTGGGGGGTCCGAGAAATCCCGAGCGTCAAAAGGGAATTTGCTGGGCCCCACTACCGCGGGGCCAGCACATGCTTGCGCAAAAAAAAAACCCTCAACCACGAATCTAAAGAGGAGCTGGGTTTGAAAGTATTGTTTCCGCAAACCAGGGGTGGTTTGTGTGCCATGAAAAAGAATCCAAATTTTGAAATGGATGTTTTTGCTCGATTGCGATGGGGCGATGAGACCCTTTTGTTTTTGTGTTGCGTGAGAAGAGCCCACGCAAAACATAAAACCCTACATCGTAAGGGAGGGAGGGAGGGAGGGAGGGAGTGACAATCGCGATTGAGCGACGGTCACATGACCCTAGTCGCCATGCTCGATCAGCGCAGCATGTGGCTGATCAAGCATGGCGAGCGAGGGGTGGATGTGTCGTTCCACTTTTTAAAAGGTGGGTATGCGGTGTCAAAATTTGGACTCGCGGGTACACCAGCATAATAGTTAGCGCGGTCTGGGTATCCGAGCTATTTCATCCTATTCACGTTGTGGATGGGTGAAATACCTCGAATACCCGCACAGCGCACATTATTAAGCTGGCGTATTCATGGGTTGAATTTTTGGCACGGCATACCCGGTTGTAGCATGGCAGTGCCACGCTGACCGGTCGACGGAGCCACGTGGCTCGAGTGGGGTCACCTGGGACTGTGGACAGTGAGACGGGATGGCTTGAGCGTCGGACACCCTCGAGCACCGCGGTTTTGGCCTAGTCAGCCAAGGATTCCGTCGAATCCGTTACATTGGTATCAGAGCTCCAGGGCTCGAATCCCACGTCTGGATTACCGGAGATGACGAGGCGGCTCTCACTCCTATTGGGGGGGAGTGTAGCGTGGCTGTGCCACACCGACCGGTCGAAGGAGCCACGTGGCTTGAGCGGGGTCACCTGGGACTGTGGGTGGTGAGACGGGATGGCTTGAGTGTCGGAGACCCTGAAGCACTACAGTTTTGGCCTAGACGGCCAAGGATTCCGTCGAATCCGTTACATCAGTGTACCAAAAAACAGGAGCGGGATACCCATGAATGTAATGTCTGTGTACCCGGACCTCAAAAATTAGCAATGGCATACGGGCATGTCGTTCCTTTTTTAAAACAGTGGGTATCTCGTGCATACTTTTCATCTTTGGTTAGCATTAGTCAAACAATGTACGGTTTATTCGGGAATTGTGATGTCGTCTTTATAAAGAAAAGATTATTTCCCTTATACCCACCTTCTAAACGGTGTACTTCTTGAATACCCGCTCTGTGCACAAAACGACCAGAATACCCACATATTTTAACAAGTGATTGCATTGTCTACAAAGTGCAAATAGCAAGTAACCGTGCATGCGGAATGTATTCATGTTTCCTCATGAGTGGGTACCATAGATAACAGTCTGTCATGAGGCTGAACAAAGGCTCTCGTGTCAGAGCGTTCCGTCCTCCAGCCGCGGGTGGGTTTCACTCGCGAAAGTTGCCATGGCATACTCTACAGCAGCAGCCCCGTAGATAACGCAGCAGTAGCTGCTGACGTCAGTCGTTCTAGGCTGACGTCACTACTGACATTACCAACACACAAGGAAAGAAAAAAGCAAAATGGCAGTAAACCCACCATGGCTAACAACCCCAGTGGGGAAGGGTCCTCTTCTGTTGGGGGGACCCCCAGCCCTCCTTTCTTGTAGTAGCTGTAGCAGTTGCAGCAACAGAAGCAGGAGCAGTAGCAGTAGTCCATAGGCTTCGTCGCCGGCGCCTCCGATCCCGTGGCCGCCATTCAGCAACAGCTTGCCGCCTTGACGCAGTAGCTTGCAGCACTGCAGCCGTTGGCCTCACAGACTCACACCAGTGCCCCGTCGCTTTTCATTCCTCTTGGGCACGCCAGCCCCGCTGTGTCCGCTGTAGTAGACTCAGCGCCAGCAGCAGACAGCGACCTCATTCCTTGGCCCCACTTTGGACGCCGGCTGTAGGCCAAAGGACTTTGAGACGCTGCCCCCGCCGCTTCAAGCCAGAGAGCAGTTCCGGAGCTGGGAACTTAGTTTCCGCATTTGGGCACAGGATGAGCGCTTGTGGGTATACTACACCCTTCCGTATGACTCCACCCAGGCCAACCAGCTTTATGATGCTGGTCGCGTCGTTCGCGCCCTCCTCCCTGTCGCTCCTTCGGCTTCCCACCTAGCCCTAGAGCCCTTCCTCGGCAACTTCACCACTGGCGGGACCCCGGATCCTGTAGCCGCATGGTATGTCCTCACCCGTCCCCATCGCCTATCCAGCGAGGCTGAGACCAGCTGTTTGCTACGGGAGTTCAGCTCCCTACACATGGGGAAGACCGAGACAGTCATCGCTTATTAGCAGCGGGCTGAGGACATCTGTCGCCTACGCACATCTGCTCCACCCCCTATGGCCACGCTCCTCACCATCAAGCACAGTACCACCGACGCGTACGCGGACGTCTTTGTCCACTACTCCTAGGATTTCCTCTCCACCATGGCGGCCCAGGACACCTTCATGCCTTGGGCATACGAGCTCTTTCTCATGATTGAGGAAGCTCGTATGGAGTCCCACCTCCAGTGCACAGAGGCCCTTGCCTCCCTTGCCGTCGCTTCCGTGGCTGTCGCTTCTCCTATAGCATCTACCTCCACCAGCTCCTTGTTGCCGGGGATGAAGAAGCATCGGGGCAAGAAGTGCAATGGTCAGTACCAGCAGCAGCAAGAGCAGTCGAATGGGTCCAGTGGTTGTGGCTTGGTCTGCACAATTGTGGCCAGCCAGGGCACGGGTGGTATACGTACCCGCTACCGACGAATGAGGTACGCGTCATCGCCACCATGTGTCGCAAGCGGGAGCACCGTCTCGCCCCTACCAGTGTGGCTATCTCCGCTCCCGACGCCTCGACCCCGTCCAGCAGCTCCACCCCTCCGACCGCCTCCGTACCCTTCACCGATGCACTCTACATCCTATCCGGACTTAGGCACTATCACTCCACACTCAATCTACACCCATGGAACGTCCACCCGTGAGCGTTAGTTGGAGCAGTTAATTGTGCTCCAGCTCGGCCTGCCTCGCCCTCCTCCTAGGGAAGTGTGAGTTGTGTCACCTCCTGCTCGTTTGTCCTGCCCTACATGACTGAGACTGAGCTGTGGTCGTGCCCTGCCTCCTCGTCTGTCTTGTTGTCTTTCGTGGTCCCCTCTGCCCCTTTCTATGACGACGTCGCGTGGTTTGATGATTAACAGTCTCTGTTTGCGCCCCCTTCCACCGCATCCACGTCTCTTGCTTGCTGCCATGTGACTGTTAGCAATTTGGCGACTCTGGTCCAGGACCCTGTCGAGACCTGGATCATTGACTCCGGGGCCACGTATCACATGACGGCCTCTCACGAGGCCTTTAGCGTGCTTGGTCCAATTGGTAATGTGTCCAGTGTCCGGACGGGCTCTGGACAGGTGTCACCTGTCCGCGGCGTCGACGTCGTTCGTTTCCGTGGTCCTGCCGGTGATGCCTTTGTGAGTGATGTCCTCTTCGTCCCAGGTCTTGAGCTCAGCCTTCTGTCCATTACTACCCTTGACCGCATGAGCATGGACGTTGTGCATTCCCGAGGTGTTGGCACTGTGTCGTTGCATCCGTCTGGTCTTGTCGTTCTCCATGCCACCGCTCGTGGCAACCTGTGGCACGTCCCCTCGTCTTTCCTCCTCTCCTTCCGTCCCCATCCCGTCGGCCGCCACAAGCCATGTGTTTGTAACCATCATGCTCTCTCCGTAGCACACCCGCCTCTTCCACCACCGCCATTGCCACGTCCACTCTGTTGCCATAGATGGCATGCTCCGCACCCAGCCGGCCATGGGCCTTGACCCGGATACTTTCCCTTGGCCATGCCCCACGGAGTGTATTTATTGCGCTCAGGGCAAGTTGCACCGGTCCACATACTCTCGGTCCTCCTCCCGTACGTCTGCCCCTCTAGACTTGGTCCATTCCAATGTCATGGGTCCTCTCCCTATCGAGTCCGTCGGAGAGCATGGCCGATATGTCCCCACCCTCACTAACAACTACTCTCACTATCGCTGGGTCTTCTGCCTTCGGCAAAAGAGCGATGTTGCCTGTGCCATTCGGGACTGGCTTGTCCTCGCAGAGCACGATTGTGGTCAATTTCTTTGCCGCTATTGCTTCGATCGCGGTGGTGAGTACATGGACAAAACCATGAATTTTCTCGCCTCCCACGTTATCCACCACGAGACGCTAGCGCCCTACACGCTCGCCCAGAACGGCGTCTCTGAGCAGTGGAACCGTACCATGGCCGACGCCGTCCGCACCATGCAGGTTGAGTTTGGCCTCTCCGATTGCTTCTACTTTGAAGCCATGGCGTACATGATGTGGGTCAGGAACAGGATTCCCCATGGAACCCTTCCCTACCAGTCCACGCCGTACCAACATTGGTGCGGTCAGCGCGGTGACCTCCGCCCGGCTCGCGTATGGGGCTACGTGGCCATTGTGTGGCTCCCCGTCCCGTAGCATAGCGGCAAGCTTATCCCCCGCGGACATCCTTGAACCTTTCTGAGTGTCTCTCGTCAGTCCAAGGCCTGACGCTTCTGGGATCTATCTCGGTACTACATCGTCGAGTCCCGCGATACCCTCTTCTTTGAGGAGGTATTTTCCCACGATCTTGTTTGCTCTGGGTCGTCGGTGCCCCTCCTGTCTTGTCAAGGAGTGGTGATTCCGTCCTCCGTCCTGACGCTTCTGTGTGGGACATCACTTGGCCCCTCTGAGTTGGTAGTCCCAGTCGCGTTCCCTGGCCGCTCCGGGCCAACAGCCCCGGTCGCGCCCGCTAGTCCCTCCGGGCCAGCAACCCCAGTCGCACCCACTAGCCCCTCCAGGCCGGCAGCGCCAGTCGCCCCCGCTGGCCCCTCCGAATTGGCAGACCCAGTCCCGCCCGCTAGCCCCTCCGGGTTAGCATCCCCAGTCGCGCCCGCTGGCCCCTCCAAGCCAGTAGCCCTAGTCGCGCCCGCTGGCTACTCTAGTTCGACGGCCCTAGTCGCGCCCGCTGGTCCCTCTGGGCCAACATCCCCAGTCGTGTCTGCTGGTCCCTCCATACTAGCAGTCCCAATCGCGCCCGCTAGCCCCTCCAGGCCGGCAGCCCCAGTCGTGCCCGCTGGCCCCTCCGGGCTGGCATCCCAAGTTGCATCCGTTGGTCCCTTCGTGCCAGCAGCACCGTCCGCCTCCGTTAGCCCGTCGGACTCGGTGCCATCTCCTATCATACCGTGCTGCATGCATGGCCCAGGCAACAGCCTTTGACCCAGGCCGTCAGTGAGTGCGCAGACCGCCAGATTTGTGTGTGCAGTGTCATGCTCTGCCTAGGGTCCATGTCTCATGTTGCGTGGCACTGATTGGCATCATGGACCATTGTTGTACTTCTTGGGTTCGGGCAGTCATAACTATTTGCTGCTATTTTTCTAGCTGTTTCTGACCGCACGAATGTGTTTGCAGTGTTGGTATTATGGTATGGTCGAGTTTTCAGGCAAAACGGACGACGCTCGGGTTTTGGGCTGTCAGCCGTCTTGCAGGGCTCACCGAGAAAACCTTGCCTGCCAGAAAATAGGTCTAGGTCTATTTTTTGATTGGCTGGTTAGCTGAGTAACAAGTTCTACAGAGCTGGGAGGGAGGTAGAACTTGGAGGGGTCTTCCATTGTTGCTCAATCTTTATTCCTTATCAGTCACTTTAAGTTTTCAGCTGCTTTCTGGCGCTAGCATTTGCACGCGCGTTTCTGATCAACAAACCCAGAGCATCCAGACTTTGACTCTAGAGCAACTGACTGAGGGGGGCAGCAGACTAAGCAACGAGCGTGGAAACCCGCACGCTGCATCAACAACACTGCTGGCCCAACATGCTGTCTAGCATTTTTAGCTGGGACCTGTTATGCTGTTGTCGCGATCTTGCGCCATGCCTCTGGCTTGCACAAAAAGTGGGTATCGGAGTGAGCCCAGAAGAAGTGGGTAAAGTGTGCTGCCTTTTTTAACTTTGGACATAAAGCACACCAGTTAAAATGTGTGGGAAAAACGAAAGCTACCTGCCGAAAAGTGAGCATACTAGTCTTCTTCTCCCATGACTGGACGATACGTAAATATAGTTCTCAACCATGGGTAACCTGCGTAGAACGTTTTCAAATGGTGGGTAAAAAATAATCCCCCCCTATAAAGAATTGCACAGGTTCGGGTCCTTGACTGGTGTCATTGAGTCCAATTATACTTGATTATGTAATGATGTCGTTTGAATGTTTGTGGTGTATGTTTTGCTTTCATTTATAGGGGCAATCGTGTTTTTGTACGATTATGACACAATGACGCGCACTTGACGTCACTGTTCCATAACAAGGTCGTATTCGGCTGAGCGCATATAGTACTCAAGTTTGCCCATGGGCACGCCGTTGTAAAATTTTCACCTCGCGGTATATTGTTCCTAAAACACCAGACTCGGGTATGCCGCCTTAGTTTTGCTGGACGCTGGATATGAGATGCCAAAACTAAACTGGTCTCTGTTAAGTACCAGATGTACAGGATGTTGTGATGTGAGTTGCTTCCGTCTGTTTGGACAACTTGCTGTGACCACTCGGTCGTGTCCATGCTCGTGCAGATCCCTGATGCGGGCCCAGCTGGCATTGGAGCACTGACAGTTGGTGGATCCATCCACCAGCAGCTACCAGACGGCTGCCACGAGGTCCCGGGTGCTTGCTAGGGTACTCTACAGTTTTTCTACAGACGCTAGAGTTTTCTCGGTGGACTGGCTCTCGAGCACGATTTGCATGTTTTGCATTGTCTGTCCACCGATCGATGCCGGACTTGTGTGTATGACCAGTCGTAGCGTCCGGCTCGAGATTTTGCATCTCTAGAGTTAGAAGGTGTTGCGTTTGGATGCCTGTGCGTAGAGCTGCGGCCAAAACAGTGGTTCAGAGCCGGTTTAAGGACAAACTGACACTGCCGCGTGCATCACCCGACGTATGCCGTGGGAGGTATCTATGCTATGTGCTTGTCAGTTGTCATCTCTCTCTGCATTACTAAGCTATTGGAGCTTATGAGACTTTGCACGTCTCCCTAGCCTAATCCTTGTTGTTTCTTGCACCTGCTTGCTTGCTAGTGCGCCACTTGACTGGACAGTGTCACCACATCAGCAGGAGCAAGGTTGGGAAGCTTCCTATAAATTTTTCATGGTATCAGAGCAGGGAGACCCCTCTTACTGAGCTGCGCCAGAGAGACGCAGCACCGGTAGCAGTAGTGAGAGTCACTGCCGCCGCCACATCCTCGGACCTGGTGCAGCCGACGTTAGCACCAGCGACGTCACCATGCAATTTCCACCACCATAGCAAGTGGTGCTGCGGCAGTGACAAGATCCAGCAGCCACGCCGGTCAGCAGCAGCAGCACCGGGTGGTAGCAGAAGCCGTGTCTGGCTGCCAGCCTATACACAAAAAAAGGGGAGTAGCAGCTCATAGCAGCAGCTTGCGGCAGCGATTGCGAGCCGTGCTAGCGCGCAGCGGCGGCAACAGCTTGCACCAGCGATGGCATCAGCATCCGCAAGCAGCACCAACAGCACAGCAGCAGCAGTGACACAGTAGCAGCGTAGCAGCAGCATTGCAACTGCTGCAGCGACAACAGCAATAGCGGCAGCAGCAGCAGCGGCAGTGACTACAGCAGCGCAGCAGTAGACCCGCTGCAGTAGTAGCACCGGGCTTGCACGGCACTACTGCTGTACAACAGTGCTGCACAGTTGCGCAAAAACTGCATAGCACTGCGCAGGCTGGCGTGGCACTACGCAGGCCTGCGCAGTCCCTGTGCAACCGTGAGCAAGGGGTGACGAGGTCACTCCCACCGGTCACGTGGAGTTTGCGTGACCTCCAAAAAAATTGCTGGCGTAGAATTCGCCAGCGTAAAAATGCTAGCGTTTTTTGCTAGCGTAAAAAACGCCGACGTCATCATAGGTTGTGCTGACGTCAGTAATTTTGGGATCAAAACACCAATTTCTTTAACGTCTCAACTCGTCGAGAAACGTTGTTAGTTTCTTTTATGGAGCATTTTTTACGTTCGGCCCCATACTGAGCATTGCGATGGGGCCGGTCCGTGACAAGGGCAAAGGGCTAGTTGGCCCCTCTTTCTCCTCTTCGGGCGTTATGAGTCCACGGTCGCAGTCCCTCATGATCAACGAGCTTCGTCGGTCGCAGGACGAGATGCACCGGTAGCAGCAGAGGCAGTCCGACGCGTTACAGGAGATCACGGAGTTACTGCGGGGTCATTTGGGGGCCTCACACCAGCCACCTGGAGGATCTACTAGAGCATCTACTCAGCAGTCTACACCCTACACACTGCTACGGCCTCAGTACCACTCATCACAGGTGGACACCTGGGATGAGAAGGAGATTGACGATGACT
This sequence comes from Penium margaritaceum, assembly GCA_023375785.1. NCBI lineage: Eukaryota > Viridiplantae > Streptophyta > Zygnematophyceae > Desmidiales > Peniaceae > Penium > Penium margaritaceum. The sequence goes on along the minus strand of SZWC01000129.1, from coordinate 203,024 downwards.
CACGTGAGCACGAGATTCGTGTTCTTGAGGAGCGTATCCGTGAGTTACGTCTGGGATCGCAGCCTCTCACTTCGCCACCTTCTCGCCGTCAGGATCAGCCACATTGTTCAGCAGCGTTCACTTTTGGTGGCGTTTCCCTAACTGGTGGGCTCCCCATACCCCGTCCACAGTCTCCCGAGCCTGTCGCCCTCCCCACGGAGCTGCGACCGATGGACTTTGAGACACCTCCACCCCGTTACGATAGCAACGAGGGCTTCGATTGCTCGGAGACCTTATTTCAGGTGTGGGCCGAACTGAGGGTGTCTGGCCCTACTACCACAGCCAATACCAGACCCGCAATGCTCACCAGGTCCAGACAGCAGTGAGAGCGATGCGCGGTCTCCTCTACGCCATGTCGCAGGAGACTGTGGTCGACTTCCGACCCTTTCTCGGTGAGACCAGGACCGGGACTGGAGCAGATCCGCGTGAGGGCTGGGAGCTGGACCTGACACTTCTCGCTGCGAAGACTCATGCCACGAGGGCGGCCCGACTATGTGAGTTTCACTCCCTCCGTTAGGATCCCACGGAGCTTGCAGCTGACTACTGGAAGCGCGCGATGCGCCTTTACATGCGCCTTGGGACCGGTGGCGGGACGCCGCTGTGGACACTTGACACCATCATGATGGGGGCACATTTGGACGACGTGAAGCTCTTTATGGGCTTCGATCATGTGGCTCTCTCTGAAATGTCAGAGTCACTACAGTTGTTTCCTTGGGTCCATCGCTACCTCATCCAGGCCACATCGGCTTATGAGGTTGCCATCGCTCATCAGTAGAGTCCACTTGTTGCAGTAGTGACTGTGACCCCTCCTACGCCCTTGTCCCAGCTCACTAGTCCCACCTCTACTACTTCCTCCTCCTCCTCCTCTACCCCGAGCGGCCACACGCAGGGCTACGTAGGAAGGGACACCAGCAGTAGCAGCAGCCGACGAGTAGTGGCAGTGGGCATTCTGTCCATTACTACAACTGTGGAGGCACTCACCGCTACACGGAGTGTGAGCAGTCCCCTGACTGGACTCAAATCATGCGCAGCCTTCAGGCAGCACGCACACAGCAGATTTCCTCGAGTGACACACGGACTGGGCGCGCCGCGACTACGAATGCAGCAGATGCATCCATTTCACCATGCGGCAGCGGTGATGTGGACCCTCGGGGTCGCACGATCGCGGAGCTTCGTCAGCTGCTGGCGCTTCATACTCATGGAGGTGCAAGTGTGTTGTCACAGCCGAGTGGTCCTGACACAGTTTGTCTTATTGCTTCTGTTGCCCGTGATGATGCTTGTGGTAGAGCTATGTTGGCTTGCGACAAGGATGGACCTGACAGTACCGACTGGCTTGACGAGTCACAGATCCGTGCTTTTCTTCATTGTCCTGAGTCCTCTGCTGAGCGTCCAGCAGAGGCAGATTGTTCTGTGGCACGTTGCTCAGTGTCGACGCCTGGTCGTGAGCCGTGTTAGACCTGGATTATTGACTCTAGTGCCACCCATCACATGACCTGTCGTTGAAGTACCTTCGTTGTGCTCAGTCCCGTTGCGTCTATTCGGTCTTTTCGCACAGGGTCTGGTCAGTCGTTACCTGTGCAGAGAGTTGGGGTTGTGCGGTTTGATGGTCTGTCTGGCCCCTTGTACATTTCTGATGTGCTCTTTGTTCCTGCTCCTGAGCTCAGCCTGCTCTCCGTTCGTGCATGCACCAGGATGGGTCTCACTGTTGAGCACTCTGCTCACTCTGCCACAGTGACTGCTCTTGACACACGCGCCATCGTGCTTTGTGCCTCTGTTGTTGAGGACCTGTATCGTGTGTTGCGTTGCATTCCCTCTATTTTTTCTCCCCCTCTCTCCTCTGCACGTGTGTTTGTCACTGGTGCTCTCTCCCCTGAGCACCAGTGCTTGTTACATCGTCGCCTCTGCCATGTGAGCTTGGACACTGTGTCCAAGCTCATTCGAACTCAGCTAGTCCTCGGTCTTGACACAGCTTCTTTTGAGAGGCCGCCCAAGACCGACTGTCTTTTTTGCGCCCAGGGTAAGATGGATAGTTGCTCTTACCCTGAATCCTCCTCTCGGGCACTGCGCCCACTAGATTTGGTCCACTCGGACCTTCTCGGTCCTCTCCCAGTTGAGTCCCTCTCTGATCGGGGTCGATATGTTCTCACCCTGACCAATGACTTCACTCGGATGTCGTGGGTCTACAGCCTCCGCCACAAGAGTGATGCCGCACTGGCGGTCCACCCGTGGCTTGTGATGGCTGAGCGTCAGTCTCGTCACACCTTGCACACGTTCCACTCAGATCGTGGTGGCAAGTTCTTAGGAGAGATGGATGCCTACTTTGCCGAGCAGGGTATCTTTCACCAGCTTTCCGCCCCTGCTACACCATAGCAGAACGGTGTGTCTGAGCGTTGGAACCACACCATGGAGGATGCCGTTCGCGCTATGCGGTCTCAGTGCGGTCTACCGGAGTCCTTTGCCTTTGAGGACTTCTCCTACATGACGTGAGTCTGGAACCGCTTGCCGCATGGTCCACTTCCAGACCATGTCACGCCGTACGAGTTGTGGTTCGTCCATCGGGCTGATCTCCGTCTCGCCTACGTTTGGGGGTCCCTTGCCTGTGTCTGGTACACCGCGGGCCAGGAAGGGTCCAAGATCTAACCTCAGGGACGCATGTGCACCTTCCTCGGCATCTCCCCGTGGTTAAAGGCCTGGCGCTTTTGGGACCCTGCTCGCAATCGCATTGTCGAGTCTCGAGATGCTCTCTTCTTTGAGGCTCTCACCTACCGCGACTTCTTCAACATTCTCTTGCTGGCCACCGACCACGTTCCTACTTGTGTGGCCTCCCAACGGATGGGGGAGTCTGGTCCTACAGATAGGTCCATCCGGGCCTCCTCACCTGTGGTCCGGTCTCCGGCTGCTGACGATCCGGCCATCGTGGTTATGGATCCAGTAGCCTCATCAATTCCCTCTGGCACACCTGATCCCGTGCCGGTGTCAAACCCCTCTGGCACACCTGATCTCGTGCCGGTGTCGTTCCACTCTGACACACCTGATCCCGTGCCGGTGTCAGACCCCTCTAGCACACCTGATCCCATGCCGGTGTCAGACGCCTCTGGCATACCCGATCTCGTGCCATTGTCGGTCCCCTCTGTCACACCTCATCCCATACCAGCGTCAGTCCCATCTGGCACACCTGATCACGTGCCAGTGTCAGCCCCCTCTGTCACACCCACTCCTGTGCATGCACCCATGTCCCCTATGAATCTGGCTCAGCAGCCTTCCCCACAGCATGAGGTGAGTGCCTCAGCATCGGGCTACTCCCGCGAGCCCGGTCGTCGTCTTCGACAATTGGCCTCTAGAGCTAAGCGGACTGCTGACTCAGTGCCCAGGCACCCGACTCGTAGTGTTCAGAGTGGCGAGCCTGGCACGAAGGCCCTTGGCTTGAGTGTCCAGGCAGACTGCACTGAGGTGCATCCAACATTTCCTATCGGCCACGAGTTGGTCTCCCGAAAGCTCTTGTTTGCTTGCGATGCCGCAGCCGACCTTGTCGTGGTCAGACCGAGTCAGGAGGCGTGTGTCTTAGCAACCCGGAGCACTCCCTCGACGACGCCTGATCCAGGCACGTTGAAGGAGGAACTCTCAGCTCACGATGCAGACTTGTGGCATGCTACTTGTAAGGATGAGCTGAGAGCTATCTGTGAGCACGGTGTCTATGAGCTTGTCGACCTCCCGCCTGGGCGGAAGGTTGTACAGGCCAAGTGGGACTTTGGCAAGAAGGTGAAGCCTGATGGCACACTGGATCACTACAAGGCTCGCTTGATGGCCAAGGGGTTCTCGCAGGTTGAGGGAGTAGATTTCACTGACACCTTTGTACCCTTTGGGCGCATGACCACCGCTCGCGCTCTGTTCGAGGTTGTTGCTCACCACGATTGGGAACTGCCCCAGATGGATGTGAACAACGCGTTCCTCCATGGCACCTTAGAGGAGGAGATCTACATGGTCCAGCCACCTGGATTTGAGGTCGGTGACAAGGTCTGGCGCTTGCGCAAGGCCTTGTACAGCCTGAAACATTCACCCAGGTGCTGGAACTTGGAGATCACCAGTACACTGACACGTGCCGATTACGTACAGAGTGACGCTGACCCGTCCCTCTTCCTCAGATGGACAACAGAGAGCTTCACCGCCATCCTTGTCTACGTGGACGACCTCCTGATTATGTCTCCTTCTATGGAGGCCGTGAAGGAGGCCAAGGCAGTTCTCCAGGCTGCCTACATGATGAAGGACCTTGGTCCTACAGTTGTATTTCTCGGGATGGAGATCGTGCGTGATTGTTAGCGACGGTCACTCGTGTTGCATCAGGGACGTTACGCCCGCGTTGTAGGGGAGCGGTTTGCTGACCTCTTGGATGTAGTTCCTACAGCCTCCACCCCCATCACACCTGACAGGCAGGATGCTCTGAAGGTGGATGATCCCGTAGACCTGGGGGAGATAGTAGACGTGACCCTGTACTTGCCCATGATTGGCTCTTTGATGTACTTGGCCACTACCACACGAACCAACATTGCATTCGCCGTCAGCCTCCTTGCACAATTTTCACAGTGTCCTCGGGCAAGAGCCCTTCATGCAGCTGTGCGAGTGGTGCGGTACGTGGTGCCCACACCGTACCTTGGACTCTGCTTTCGAAGACAGTGTTCGGTGGTAGTTGACGGCTACACAGACAGTGACTGGGCGTGAAGTCCTGATGGGCGCAGTCGGACAGGCTACGTGTTCCTGCTCAGTGGCACCGCTGTGTCGTGGCGCAGTGGCAAGCATGGTTGTATCGCACGTAGCTCATCAAAAGGCTTAGTATGTTGCTCTGGGGGTTAGGGTTGCTGAGGCGGTGTGGCTGTACCGTTTATTTCGTGAGTTGCGTCAGTCTGTGCCATGCATCATTCTGCGCTGTGACAACTTGAGTGCTCTTGCCATTGCATAGAGCTCTGGTGTGTTTCATGCACGCACGAAGCACATTGCTGTTGAGCATCACTTTGTGCGTGATCTTGTGGAGCGACAGGTGATCTCCGTCATCTGGGTCGGCACGGACATGCAGCGGGCTGACTTCTTGACCAAGGCACTTGCGCGCAGAAAATTCATGGTGGCCATTCGCTCTGTGAGGCTACGCCCCTTGCCTGAGAGTGGCTGAGAGTGCGGTGTGTGAGCATGGACTGTTGAGCATCTTGTTGTGCACCTGTGTCAGTTATGCACGTGTATGGACATGCGTACCATCGGGTCATGGGGGAGTGTTGTGATGTGAGTTGTTTTCGTCTGCTTGTACAGCTTACTGTGACCACTCGGCTGTGTCCATGCTCGTGCAGATCCCTGATGCGGGCCCAGCTGGCGTCGGAGCACTGACGGTTGGTGTATCCATCCACCAGCAGCTGCCAGACGGCTATCACGACGTCCTGGGTGCTTGCTGGGGTGCTCTGCAGTTTTTCTGCAGACGCTAGAGATTTCTCGGTGGACTGGCTCTCGAGCCCGATTTGCATGTTTTGCATTGTCTGTCCACCGATAAATGCTGGACTTGTGCGTGTGACCCGTCGTAACTTCCGGCTCGAGACTCTGCATCTCTAAGTTCAGACGGTGTTGCGCAGACGGATGCCTATGCGCAGAGATGCAGCCAAAACAGTGGTTTAGAGCTGGTTTTAGGACAAACTGACATCTCCGCGTGCATCACCCGCCGTGTGCCGCGGCAGATATTTATGCTGTGTGCTTGTCAATTGTCATCTCTCTCAGCATTGCTAAGCTATTGGAGCTTACGAGACTTTGCGCGTCTCACTAGCTTGATCCTTGCTGTTTCTTGCACCTGCTTGCTTGCTAGTGCGCCAGCGAACTGGACAGTGTCACCACATCAACCGCAGCAAGGTTAGGAAGCTTCCTAGCAATTTCTCACACGAGTCCCTAATCTTCTCGAGTGGGCATTTCTTTTATTACACAAACAGCCCATCACGTCGCAAGAACCGCAATATTCACTCCAATGGTCGAGGCAAGCTGGCCAGCTGCCCCACCCTTAGTGGATATTCCCGAACCTTCCGAGAGCTCCGACCACTCTAGCCAACCTACAAATTGAAGTTTCACGACCTTTTGGTCGAATTTTCGACGCATCACGACGAATGTGGGTATATAAAGATGCATCTCGCATCTTCAACCCCGATTCTCGAAGGCCCCCAACTTCTTGGCGGACTTTCTCGAATCCGACCACTCACGACGCGACTCCGCACACGTCGCTCAACAATCGAACCAACGGCCCCGAATATGTCTCATTTGTAACTCGACACTTGTGTGTGTATATATATATATATATATATGTTCGATCATTTTGACACTTGTCATCGAAGTACACTTACCGCTAATTATAAATTGTTCAAGTTTCCCAAATTCAAAATCGTGTTTTGCCTCAAAATTTCTACCTTTTCACCATCTACGCTCCCTTCGACGTAACAGTCTGGGCATCCGGTTCCCATTTCAGAACATGCGGGCATGACCGTTCAAAAATTCGGACATGGTGGGTATCTAGTTTGTCCGTCAATTGTCGATTGTCCATTGTCCATATAGCAGCTACTAACCATTGTTCGCGTGTATAGTCTGGCCATTTCGCCCTCACCCTAATCATTTTCTCCCTCGGGTTCTCCTCCCTACCCGCTACAGGTCTCGCGCCACCACTTGGCTTGGCCGCCCCCCTCCAGCGGTTCTCTTCTCGAGTGCTTTCTGCGTTGCCGCCGGCCTCTCGCACAACCGGACACTGGAACCACTCACGCCACCGCAGCAGACCATCGCTGCTCTGCCTGACGTCCTGCGCAACGCAAGCAGTGCAGGTCGACAGCTGGCTTTGTTGGGCAAGGCTTGCTTGAGCTGTTTCTTGGACCGTGTGGCGTAGAGCGGGCGAGGAAGGAGGGCAGCCCGCTCGTTCCTATTCGCTGCAGCTGCAGCAGGCAGTAGAGCGAGAGAGCAGGAGGCGCAGCCTGGTCAGCATGGCCAGCGTGGTGTGGACGTCGGAGGACGAGCCGACACTTTTGGTGGCGAAATTTGTGGCAGAGCTTGCGTGGGCCGACGCCGGGGAAGAGGTAAAGGGAAGATGGAGGAGCCGTGATGGACAGCGGAACGAGTTTTCGGTGGTTACCGAGCAGATTCGTCGCGGCGGAGAACTGTTTTGACTGGCACAACTGTAGGGTTTTGCGCTTTGACCAAGGGGACTAGCGGCTGCACAAATAGGAGCAAATGCGTATCCGAATGCGAATGCGCTAGCAGCAATGGTCTGGCTGGGTTGAGGACGCCATATCTTGTCCCGCCCGATCACTTCGTATCCGCCCGATCCCCATCTGTGCGTGTTATCCCCCCCCCCCCCCCTCCCTCCTTTCGATTCACTGTTCCGGGTTGGGTGCAGCCAACGCACCTGCACTGCGTGCGCGGCTGAGTCAGCCCCGCTCCTCTTGCCCCTGCCATGCCACGCCGCCCTCCTCCCTCCCAACCCGCCACCCCGCCCGCCGCACTCAGCCTCGCGGTCCATTGCATGAAGCGCATGGCGGGCTCCTCTCTCTTCCAAGCGCGTGGGGTTTAAGCCCAGTTGAACCAGGGTGCCAGAGCCGTGCTTGACCGCTCCACGGGAGGGTGAGGACGTGGTTGCGCGGTCGACCCCATGCTGCAGGACGGAGCATGGGCCGTCGTGTGGCGGTGTCCCGTGGGTGGCCGTGCCGCACGCTGATGAAGAGTGTGGACTGCGCATGGCGTGGCGTGGCATGGCGTGGCATGGCGTGGCATGGCATGGCGTGGCATGGCGTGGCATGGTGTCACACGGGCTGCTGCTGTGGTGCTCTGACTCGCGCTGCATCGCCAACAGCATAGCACCGCGCCTTGTCGGCAGGGCTGCCACCTTACCAGTCTCTAGGCTTGCCAGGTGTTTCTTGATGTTCTGTCTGCAAGGGTTTTCCACGGCATGGGTGGTGTTGGACCAGCCGCGTTCGCCACAGCACAGACGCAGGCAGAGCTTCAGCATCCGGCCATTGCTGAATCCATGCCAGAGCATGCGACTCAGTTCCCTGGCATAGCTGGGCTGCAGTGTCGCCTGCTGGAGGCCGTGGCGTTGTGTCTTGAGCTGCTTCGGGTGTTGGATTATGGCATGGTGACACGTGGCGTGCGGCATGGCTTGACATGGCATGACTTGAAGCGTGGTGGCAGGTGGCGGGCCCAGCCGTTGCGCAGAATGTGTCAGAGGCCGGCACGTTGCTGGCGTCGAACCGCATAGTGGACCTTGTCAGCTTGCTCCTCACTGCCAGTGACATTGTGTTTGCCCGTGCGTCCGACAAAGGTAAGCATGTGCTGCACCGTGTTGTTGCGTAGCATGGCTTGCTGTGTCGTGTTTTACCATGTCGTGTTGTGCTGCGTCGTGTCATGTGGGGTTGCATTGTGTTGTGTCCTGTCGTGTCATGTCGTGTTGCGTCGCGTCGCGTCGCGTCACGTTGTGTCGCGTCGTGTCGACACATTTTCGGTGTAGATCTTGATTTTTTATTTTATTTGTGTCGCAGTTTGCTCATGACTTCAGTGCTCCCAGCACTCCTTTTTCCAGGCGTTCCACTCTTGCACATGCGCTCCGATCCCTCTGTCAGGTGTTAGACAGAAGTCTCCGTCATTAGACAGAAGTTGCGAGCGGAGGTGAAGTCTCGTAGATGCAGAAAAAAAGATTTTGCTGCACGGGGTACAGTTCCTGTTGCGCTGGCATCGCAGGTGCCACAGAAGCATGGAATTTTGAGACGTATCTTTCACCGATGAATGCTGTCAGTAGGGTACCCTGCATTGCCGCGCCATGCCCTGTGGTGGTGTGTTGTGCTGGCCCATGCCCTGCTGGACAGTGGCATTGTGTGACGCGTGATGTTTTGTGATGTGGTGTGGTGTTGTGTGTTTTGTGATGCTTTTGCATGTGTGGGATGCTGTGCCGTGCCCTTCGTGGTGGTAGTTGGAATACGATTCAATTTAGTTGAATTCAAATGCTAAAAAACTGACCATTTGCATCGTTGAAAATTGTGAACTGCCACTGAATTCTGGTTAGAATTGGTCACGCGCATGATGCACCAAAGTTACATTGGACAGCTTTTTTCACACATGCATGTTGGATTTGGGAGCACTATTCTGAAGCATGAACGTGAAAGGGCCAGGGGTGGGGAGGGGAGGGGGGGGGGGGGGG
>SZWC01000129.1:174545-187072 GCA_023375785.1 Penium margaritaceum | reverse complement strand
TCGTGTCGTGTCGTGTCGTGTCGTGTCGTGTCGTGTCGTGCCGTGTCGTGTCGTGTCGTGTCGTGTTGTGTTGTGTTGTGTTGTGTCGCTTTGCGTTGCGTTGCGTTGCGTTGCGTTGCGTTGCGTTGCGTTGCATTGCATTGTGTCATGTTTCTTTGTGTCACGTTGCGTTGCGTGGAGAGTCTGTGTGCAATGGTGTCAAGTCAATGGCGTGCCTCCCTGCAGTAAGTGGCATTGCTGTTCCAAACAAATTGGGATTTCCGCTTTGCCCTGTGCGTGAGTGCGCTGTTGACGCATGCCTGCCAGTGTGGCGCTGCGATGTGCTGTGGTTGGTTGGCGGTGGCAGGAGAACATCACGTCTGTCTCACGCCTCGCCCATCAGGCCCAGGCACAAGGGGGAGCCACTCCTGCTGCCGCCCAAGCAGCGGCAGGCACCCAGAGCGTGGCTGCCGCGTGAGTGAGCACACGAAGCGGCACATCTGCACTGCCTTGACCTGGCGAACACATGAACTTCCTGTAGAACTCAAACAGAAGATTGACTCTCACGCAAGAAGCTGCTTGTCCGGACAATCAGACTGCCTCCCACTACTGACACCGTACCAGATGCTAGACGGGTGGACATGCACCATTTGGTGCAGTGAAGGCACTGCTAGTCTCTCTCATGACTTGAAGACACAAGGTGACTCAACTCTCGACACAGCCCATCTTCTAGTGTGGCTTCGTTCAAGACACGGATCGGGTGGGACATGCATCACATGATTTCTTTTCAGCTCCAGTGTTGGGCACCTATGTGCTAGACCATCTGTTGCGTAGGAAGGAATACGGGTTGAGAGAATTTGGCCGACCACTGCATGCTGCTTCCAAATCATGGCACACAGTCAAAGGATGCTCCCTTTCTGTGTGACATTGCGTCTCACAACTGTGGCGGGTGGAGAAAGACACCTCTGTGATAGGCAATTATGTACATGTGTAGGAGGACAAACGATCATCTTGCTGCAAGCGAGGTGGTTGATGCTGGTGACAAAGTGACAGAAGCTCAAGGGGGAAAGACAAGAGCTTTAAACAATTGGGCCAAGAGAAGCAGCTTGTCACACAGAAGGTGCGATGAGGATGCCAGCTAGGGCCGATACTGTGGTACCCACTGAGCAGCCCAGCGAGTGAGTGGTGACAAGTCACATGTCAGAATGATCTGGCACACTGTACCAGACTACTGGGTGAGTTAGGTCTAGCAAAATAAAAATTTCCCATGTCACAGAAAATGTTCCGTGTGTTTGCCAGATTTGGCTACAGCTATTGCTCCCTCCCACCTCTCCTTCTTCCTGCAACACACTCCCCATCTACTCCATGTCGAGGACAGGGAACCAATAGTCAGCGCCATCAACTGCAGTGTTGGCACTCCGCTGGTGTTGAGCGACATCCGTTTCCACAAGCATGCAGTGCAGTGCATGGCAGGGACATGAGGGCCTCTGCCCTCCCATCAATTTCTCAATTCTGTGCAGTCGGTTTCATTGAAAGTGAGAGAAGCTTAGGTTGAATGCCTGAACTGACTCTTGAGGATAGTCTGCTCTAAGGAGATGACATCTCACATAGCTCTGCAGGTTGACTTGACTCGCCGTTTCCTCTCTCAAGGCGCTGAAGGGGGCAAGACGTTGCCACCTGCAGCCCTGACTCTCTGTCATCCTGTGTCCACTGTGTCCCTCCACACTCCAAACTCATCCTAACAGCAACTACTGGCCTGTGCACGTATGCTCCCCCATCATGCCAGCACCTCCTTGCTCCGTAAACGTCTCTACTGGCAGTTGATCCATCTACTGCATCCACCTACTCGTGCCGGATGTGGTGGCCTGCACTGCGGCGGTCGGGTGCGCACGCAACAAGGTATGGCGACCCAAAGTGCATGCCTGGCAGGGGCACTATCGGCGACACCATCGCCACATCCTCCGTCGACAACCGTGGACTAGCCACTGCACTGCCACGCCGCATCAGAATGGGCGACGGCGACCGTGCAGCTGAACCTGCTCCGAAACCGCCAGAGATGCCGCCCATGGCCATGCTCCTAACCACACTTGTGCCGTGCGTCCTGCCATAGCCTGTCTTGTGGAGAATGCCGAGGCCCGTAGGAGCAGTGTTCCTCAGTCCTTCGCTGTGGTCCGCTGGGGTTGCGCCGCGCTGGCTTGCAGCCAGAGCAGACGACAACGGCGACACAGCGTGGGATGCCGCGGCAGCCGTGAGAGCCACAGCACCATCACAAGCCGATGGACGGTGCTGGTGCTGTTGGTGCTGTTGCAGCTGCAGTTGCTGCTGCTGGAACTGCTGTTGATGGTGCTGCTGCTGCTGAGGCTGCTGCAGCTGGTGCTGTTGCTGATACACACGGCTTCCGGCGAAGCCATTGGCCAGCACATGAGGGAGGTTGTTCTCCTTGTTCTGGTGCATGTCTTGTTCTGGCATTGGGACTCCAGCGGCACTTTGCTCTGGTCCCAGCTCAGGACCAGGCGCATGCCTACCTGCGGTCGTGCCCAGCGGTCTGGCCACGCCGGCCATCCAGTCACACACGGCGCCAGACGACGTCAACCCGCTGGCAAAGGTTTGAGGCGCCTCACAGAATTTGGACGACGACACCACGGGCGCATTTGCATTGAACGAGGGAAACGCCTTCCTTGACAGCCCAGACCGGTACGCCAGTGGCAGCGGACTTGGCGCACGCCTCTCTGGGCTGTTCTTTTCTGCGCCTGCAGCTGCACCTGCTGTACCTCTGCCTGATGTCGCAGCGCCACCTGCTGCAGAGGTCGCCCCCGCCCCAGCAGCAGCACTGCCACTGGCTGCCATCAGTGCTGCCGATCTCACGCCTTCCCACTTGAGGCTTGCTGCCGCAGCAGGCGCAGCAGCTGTGGCAAACAGTCTGCTGCTGGACGTCGCAGCAAATGGCTGAGGCGACACAGCAGGTGCACTAATTCCACCTGCAGAGGGGCAGGCGGTGGTTGTCGCTTCCAGCGGAGCGGTGGCGGCGGCAGCTCCCACAGGAAACAAAACCCTCCGGCATACCCCTCCAGGGCCGACGACTGCTGCCCCCTGCTGCTTCTGCTGCGGCGGCGAAGTCACCAGCTTGCCTGCTGCTCTTGAGCCTTGGCTGTCCATGCGCACAGGCACGGCTGACATGGGGCGCGGCGACAGCGTCACCGGCACACTCAGAGGCTCTGCGGCATGCTGCTGACCCAGCCCAGTGAAGGAGCCATGCCTCTGCGGCGGCTGCAGCTGCTGGTGCTGCTCTGCTGGTCTTGTGGTCAGAGGGCTCGGCGGGTAGTAGTAGGGCGAGGATAGGTCGTCGTCTGGGTCGACGTCGTCGTCATCGAACGCAGGAGCAGGAGGGGATAGCGGTGTAGGAATCAGTGGACTTGGTTGATTCAGCCCGACGAGTGGCTGCTGCTGCGGATGCTGTTGGGACAGCCGATGATGCTGCTGCCCCTGTTGCTGCTGCTGCTGCCCCTGTTGCTGCTGCTGCTGCTGCTGCTGCTGCTGCTGCCCCTGTTGCTGCTGCTGCTGCTGCTGGTGCTGCTGCTGCTGCAGCTGGCTGTACAGCACGTGGCTTCTGCAGTCCTGCCAAGCGTCTGGGCCATCAGCGGAAGGTGGCACAGCTCCTGCAGCTGCCACGATGGTCAGCGGCGGCGGCACACCACGCCTGCTCCCTACCAGGCCGCCCCCACTGCCCACCCCCACGGCGCTGGCTGCTGCACCTGCTGCCCCCGCTCTCCTCCCCCCGCCGGCCATTCCGCTACTTTGCCGCCCTGCAACAGCCAACGACTTTGCACCCCCAGACACAGGCCCGGGGGAAGATAGGGGACCTGGAGAAGGAAGGCCGTTGGGAGTCTGCACCTGCATCGCTCCCGGTAGGCTCAGGACGGTGGGCGCAGCTCCTGCCACGGTTGGCGGTGCCACGCGGGAGGCAGCAGCAGCAGCGTGCGCCTGCAGGTAGAGGTGCGTCTGCAGCGACAGCTGTGACAGACTGGCAGCCTCCCTCTGAGCAGACGCGCTGCAGCCGTCGCACATCACACCGCTCCCCAACGCCGCTGCTGTGCCTCCCATGCCGCCTCCACCAACCGCCACGGCGACGCCATCAGGCCCTGCGGCTGCGCCACCACTGGACAGGCCGGCCTGCTGCAGCTGTTGCGTAGCCGCAGCACTTGACGCTGCCACAAAACCGACGCCTGCAGTTGCGGTACCAGCGGCAGTTGCGGCGGGGCCTTTGGACTTGCCAGCAAACCCTAGCCCGGCGCCGCACATGCTGCAGCACGCAGCGCCCTCCCCCGCGCCGCCCCGGAACCAGGGGTGCTCCAGCACGTGACGGGCCTTGGGCCGCTTCCGCGGGTCCACCGTGAGCATGTGGCGCACCAGATCCTTGGCCAGCGCCGACACGGGCTTCCACACCGACGCCTCCAAGTTCACGGTGCCGCGAAGGATGGAGCGCTTCAGCCCTTCGTCGTCCTCGTGCGTCTTGCCGGCGAACGGCAGGCGGCCCGTCAGCAGCGTGCACAGCACCACCCCCAGCGACCACACGTCCGCGCGCCGCCCGTAGCGGCGGCCGCGCACCATCTCGGGCGCGGTGTAGAAACGGCTGCCAGTGAGCCCCACAGCCGTCTCGCCCTGCGCCAGCACCAGCGCCAGCCCGAAGTCTGCTAGCTTCACCCCAGACGGGCGCTGCGAGGGCACGGCGCCGGCGGGGGCGCAAGACGCGGAGGAGGTGGAGGACGCGGGCGGAGACGAGCAGGAGGAGTTGGATGACGACGAGGTGCTGCTTGCACATGCGCCGTGAGGACGTGCGGAAAACGACACGGTTGAGGAGCTAGGAGATGTAGCGGAGGAGCTGGCGTCCGCGCTGCCGCCGGGGCCGTGCTGCTGTTGGTGCTTCTTCTCCTGTGTTGCGGGCGGCTGCAGGAACAGAACGTTCTCGGGCTTGATGTCGCGGTGCATGATGCTGTTGGCGTGGCAGTACGCCACGGCAGACACCAGCTCGCGGAACAGGACGCGCGCCTGAGGCTCGGGCAGGGGCCCGTTGCCTTTGATGTCGTCGAAGAGGTCGCCACCCTCGCACAACTCCATGACCATATACACGAACGCGTCGTCCTCGTACACGTCCTGCAGCTCCACGATGCCAGAGTGCCCCGCCAGCGCCTTCAGTACGCCGATCTCGCGGCGCACATCCTCGACGTCGGCCTCATCCGCGAGGCGCGACTTGTCGATCATCTTGCACGCGTAGGCAAAGCCCGTGTGGCGGTTGCGGCACTCATACACCACGCCGAAAGACCCGCGCCCCAGCCGCCGCCCCACCTCGTAGTCGCGCCTCAGCGACTCCGTGCGCGCCGGAAGCACTTGCACCGCCATTGCGCAACTGCTGATCCTCCACGCGCCAAGTGATCGGGCGCTGACGGGGCTGACGGCGCGTCAGCCTGACGGCCCCTAGGGTGTCCTGCGAGCCTGGGTTAGGAAGCAGCCTGCAGTCTCGCCCCAGTCGGGTTTCACATTCTCCAGCCACAGCGGCCCTGCAAGCCTCCGCTTGCGCCCACACCTTGCCTCTACTTCCCCAGAAAATGCCGCCAATTCCGCCGCCCTTTCTCCTCGCGATATATCCCCGCGTCCCTTGCTGCTCCCCACACTTCTCTCCCTCGATTTTTTTCGGGCAAGTGGCGCTTTCCGTGATCTGCTGCTGAGTAACGAGGTGCAACGAGGTGCAACGAGGCAGGCCAGAACGCAACGAGTGAGAGCGCCCGCTAGAGTTGCGCGTTGTTGCCGCTGACACAGTCCAATTGCGACCTTCTGCAGGCGCAGCCCACCACAATGGGAGATAACACTGACAATTCACTGCTGCTGCTGCTGCTGGTTGTGAATGTCTGCGGATGAGGGCTGCCGTGACGGGCAAGCGCCGCGAGTCGAAGGTACGATAATTGGTGGCTAACCTAGGGAGCGGCAATTGGCAGGGTCACGAGTGGACTGCGGGCTCCCGCCCGTTACTGTGGAGGGTGACCGGCGGCTTCAAAAGTCTAGGAGGAATGTGGTTGGAGTGCACAGTGGCAGAGCTTTCAAACTTCACCATGGGTCTGTTCCCCCCTTAGCTACAACACGAGGACTCGGCCCACGGTACGTCACAAACAGTGGGAACGCATTGCGTGTCGCCAACAATTCTGAAAGTTGCAGTAGTAAGCGTCGTCGCAAAAGAGAGCGTGGGCAAGGAGTAATGCTTGGCACCCGCGCCGACGGCTTGTGCCAGCGGCCACTTCTCATGACCTAGAAGGCCGCGGCCGTTGCAACCGTCAGACGATGCTAGCATGATGGAATGCTAGTCTTGACGAGGAGCGACATCAACGCTCCCTCGTCTGCCTCGCCCTCGCTCTCGTCTCGGCCGTTGCAACTGCACCAGCGCCGGACGACGGTCGCGACTTGCGCGACCTCATCCCATTCTAACCTCTCGCACGTGTGCACAAGAACAAGCCGATGGCCGACTGTCCAATGCACAGCCGTCAGTCGCCACCGGCAACGTTCGCCGCTCAAGGGGCCGTGCGACCTGACTCATGCCGCGTCGCGTCCGTCGCAAGTTCTCGGTGCTCGCCAGACGAAACGCCCTGCACAGCGGTTACTGCCTGCAGCAGGCGCTAGACGTCGTAGCTGCTGCAGTGGGATCGAATCCGACGGCTCGTGCTGGGGAGGTCCGGAATCGTGCGGGCGCACATAATGGCTGTGTGCGAAACAGCCGGTGACGTCTCCCGCCGGCGGCCATCGCGAAAGTTTGCTCGGTTTGCGGACGACCGTTTTGACCGTCAATGCGGCTAGCCGCGAAGACAAAGCAGGCCGCGCTCTGACAGCATTTCCGCCAGGTGCCGCTGCCACCCGATGGGCGATTTCCGCGGCTTGGCCCCTCGGGCATCAGCTGACCTGCGATCGAGGGAGGGCGACCGTCACATCGCCCGTAGGACCCTTCGATCGAGGTCGTCGGTGGTTGATGCCGGCCGGCTACCCACACCCTGCGGCACCGGCACGTCAAGTCAAAGTAGTACATGCATAAAACCGGTCGACTTTCCAAATACGAATCCATCCGCTCTTCTCCCCTCTGCTAGACGTCGCAAACTCTTATCACTTACGAAACATTCACCTGCAGGTTGCAGACCAGCTCACGTTTGACTTTTCAGCTAAATGGCAAAGCGCGACTCGACTCTGAGCACTCATCCTAGCGGCCTCGTTGCTCATTGGCTGGCTTCGTATATTTAACTGCACGGGCGGTCAACTCACAAGGTGGATCCACTCAGCAACTAATCATAGCTGACATGGTTTGCCTCCTGAAAGACTGTCGTTTGCATCTCAAGCGACATGCCCCATGGATTTTCGTAATGGGCCTGACACCTTGACGTCGGAGTTTCCACTGCCTCGTCTGCGATGGAAAAAGAGACAAATGTCTAATTCCTGGAGTCAATGGTCAATTTAAGAGGCTGGGTGGCACTGCTTCTTTGCGAAGTGCGAGCGGGATTGAACCATACTTCATACACGTCTTTTTGGGTTACATTTTAACCCTTTGTTTTCTTACTTTAGTGTGTTTGTGCCGCAAGAAAATCGTGATTGGTGGATCGGTCATTTTTCTGACGTATCCACCAATCAGGGTGCAAGAATCTGTAGAAATGTATGCCCCCCCACGTCCGCGGACGCCATGCCCTGGTCGACCCAATACAAAAACATCACGGACATCGACCTAGATATCCGGACAGACCCCGAATAGTGAGGAATCACCAGTCCAACGCGAGAATAACGGGATAAGGACTGTACTTTGGGTTGGGTCCAACCTTGGCCTCGCCCTGTTCTGTATCACGGAAGGGCAAGTTTATCCGAGCTGCGCTGTTTGCGCCCCGCCTAGCTACGAAGTGACGAGTACAAATCATGACAAAGGTAGGTGCCTGTTTCGCAGACTGCACCAAGGGAAATGCCGAATTCGGATTCTCATGTCTGTTTTATGCCTCGTACCGAGCAGTATACCTAAGCGGACCCGCTACCGTCGGAATCCATTGTCGCATGTACTGATATAACGGCGACATTACCGGCATCGCTATTCGATGGCGACATAGTTCTTTCAACTGCAGGATCGCCAAATTTTCGCGTCAAGTTGGTTTCAATTCACGTGCATCATTGAACAGTGCCCATTAATACCTTAACCGCGAGGAACATACAGCGCTCAGAGCGTCCGGAACATGCAACCATTCTCACTGGCTCGCGACGAGTGTGCTACGCTCCTGATTCGTCAATATTTCTTCTCTGGTGCTTTTTGGGCACATCTCACCGGCGGTGAGACTTGCAGGAAAACGACAAAAGAATCGATTACTGCATCCGTCAGTTTTGCTAACCGTTGCCCATGCATGAAATTAACCGCTGTCAAAATGACAGTTCTTACCACTCAAACCAGCATCCGACGGGAGGGCGCTCCCAATACAGGCCCCTCCGAGAGTCTACGAAGTGCTACGACATCATCCAAGTATGACTTCCGACGACAGGGAGTCCGCGTCGAGAGGGTGGTCGAACAAGGCAGCTCTCACAAATTTATCCTTCACGGAACTAGTCGTCATGACTTACTCTTGAACTTGTGAAACCGGCTTCAAAATTGGTCAAAATGCAATTTAAACAAAAGAAATTCAACCACCGTCATAGAAGAAGGTAAATATATTAAATTATGCCTATAATTACGTCATATTACTTTTCATAACATAATGAAACATTCAAAACTCATCCAAATTTTTCAAAGGTACTATTTTTTGTGAAGTTCATCATAAATGTGTGCAGCGATAATGTTCACAATAAACGAGCAAAATAATCAAATTAAAATAAATTCATAATAGGATAAAACCAAATTCATGAGAAAAAACAACGAGAAGAAATGCCTTTTGAGGTTCTTCTTCAATATGTTGGTGAATTGTTATCCATAAAGCGGTATCGTCAAGTGCATTTGTTCAATTTTTGGTTGTTTTTCTTTTAGATTTAAATGGAAAACCTGTTGGTTTTTGCGCTCATTGTGCTCTGTTGTGTCCTCCCGGCTTGTGTACATCGGCGTGCAGATGACTGACGGCAAGACTCGACGCTGATGGAGTGTCGTCCGCTGGAGCCGACGCACGCTGACGTCTTCTCGCAGTTCGCTGGAGCCTCCTCTCATCGGCGACGTGTTCAGCTCCATCGGCACGCCTCCTCGGCGGTCGCGCTGCCAGCGGTCGCTGCCACCGCAGTCACTGTCTGCATGCGTCCAACGCGTCCTGTCGCGCGTGCGTCGTTATGCGCTGCCTAGGGTCCTTGTTGCATGTTGCATGGCCCTGGTCGGCACCATAAACCATCGTGGGCACTGCCTGGGTTCAGGCAGTCATAACTCCTCGCAACTATTTTTCTAGTTGATTCTGACTGCACGGCTGCGTTCGCAGCGTCGGTATTATGGTATGGTCCAGTTTTCAGGCAAAACGGATGACGGCCGGGTTTTGGGTTGGCTGTCTGGCAGACCTTACCGAGAAAACCTGCCAGCCTGAAAATAGCTATTTTCTGATTGGCTGGTGAACTGAGTAACAAGCTCTACAAAGCTGGGGGGGAGGCTAGTTCTTGGAGGGGTCTCCCATTGTGTCTCATTCTTGATTGCTAATCAGTTACTATCAGTTTCCAACTGCTTTCTGGCGCTAACACTGGCGCGCACACTTCTGAGTAACAAACCCAAAGCTTCCAGACTTAGACTCTAGAGCAGCAGACTGAGGGGGCAGCTGACTTAAGCAACGAGCGTGGAAGCCCGCACGCTGCATCAACAACGCTGCTGCCCCAACTTGCTGCCTAGTTTCTGTTTTGGTATCAGAGCCAGAGCGTAGCAGCAGCAGCAGAAGACTGACGTACAGGTGCCAGACAACGCCGGCGGACCTCCATACGCGCCAGTGTAGGGGAAATGCTGGCGGAATTTTCCCGGCAGCATTGACCCGCCTGGCGGCTGCGTCAAAATTTTTCCCACGGCCACTGGGCCAGGGGAAATGCTGTCGGATTTTTTCCGGCAGCACTGACCCCCACGCTGGACGCAAGGAGGTGAACGGCCGACCACGTCAGGCCCCTGCTGACAACGACGCACACGGCGACGCCCTCAGGTGTGATTCATAGCAGCAGCCAGCAGCAGCAGCAGCTTGCCGCAGCGGCGAGCAGTGGCAGCAGCGGCCAGCAGCAGCAGCTGGCAGCAGCAGCAACTCGTAGCAGCAGCAGCTTGCAGCAGCAGCAGCAGCAGCCGGCAGCAGCAGCAGCTGCAGTGAGCAGCAGCCGGCAGCAGCAGCTGCATGCAACAGCCAGCAGCAGCAGCAGCCAGCGGCAGCAGCAGCAGCTGGCTGCAGCAGCCCGCAGCAGCAGCAGTTGCAGCAGCCCGCAACAGCAGCTGCTGCAGCTGCGAGCCCGCTGCTCGAAGCGAGCAGCGAGCTGCTCGAATCGAGCAGTGAGCAGCGAGCTGCTTGCTGCGCGCAACTCGCTGCCTGCAGCTAGCAGCGAGCTCGCAGCGAGCAAGGCAAAACGAAAAAAAAACAAACAAAAAACAGGGACACCTCCCCTTTTTTTCTTAGGAGCAGTAGCAGCAGCAGCCGCTGCTGCAGCAGCAACAGCAGCAGGAGGTCCAGTAGCAGCAGCGACAGCAGCAGCAGCAGCGACAGCAGCAGCAGCAGCAGCAGCAGTAGCAGCACCAGCAGCAACAACTGTAGCAGCAGTAGCAGCAACTGCAGCAGCGGCAGCAGCAGCAGCAGCTGCGAGTGCAGCAGCAGCAATAACAGCAGCGGCAGCAGCAACAGCAGCAGCATCAACAGCAGCTGTCCACCACTACTGACGTCATCAACCATAGAAAAAAAAACCAAGAGGCCACCAGGAGACTCCCTGACGTCCGCCTTCCTCGGCGGACGTCACTGTTGCCATCAGCAATACACACCAAAGAAGAACAAAAAAAAAAAAAAGAAAAAGTGGCTTGGGACACANAGCAGCAACAGCAGCAGCATCAACAGCAGCTGTCCACCACTACTGACGTCATCAACCATAGAAAAAAAAACCAAGAGGCCACCAGGAGACTCCCTGACGTCCGCCTTCCTCGGCGGACGTCACTGTTGCCATCAGCAATACACACCAAAGAAGAACAAAAAAAAAAAAAAGAAAAAGTGGCTTGGGACACACCATGGCTGACAATCACGAGGCAGAGGGGTTCTCCTCTGCGGGAGGGACCCCTACCTCCCCCTTCTTGCGGCGCCTGCAGCAGCAAGAGCTGCACCAGCGGCAGCAGCCGCCGTTGTAGTGGCCGCCACTACAGCCGCAGCAGCAGCAGCGGCAGCAGCAGCAGCAGCAGCAGCAGCAGCGGCTGCAGCAGCAGCAGCAGCAGTAGCAGCGGCAGCATCAGCAGCGACAACAGCTACAGTTGCAGCACCAATCGCCACAGCAGCAGCAACGGCAGCAGCAGCAGCAGCAACAGCAGCAGCAGCAACAGCAGCAGCAGCAGCAACAACAGGAACTGCAGCAGCGACAGCAGCAGCAACAACAGCAGCAGCAACAGCAGCGGCTGCCGCTGCAGCAGCAGCAGCGGCAGCAGCAGTAGCAGCTGAAGTAGCAGCCGCTGCAGCCACAACAGTCCACTGGTTGCATCGGCGGCGACCCTGACCCCATCGTGGCTCTTCAGCACCAGCTCGCCGCCTTGACGCAGCAGCTTGCTGCGCTACAGCCACCAGCCTCCCAGCCTGCCACCAGTGTGCTGCCGTCGTTTGTCCCTCCAGGATACGCCAGTCCGGCTGTGTCTGTTGCCACATATTATGTGGCACAGCAGCAAACTCAGTGCCAGCTGCAGACAGTGACCTCCGTCCTTGGCCCCACTCTAAGTGCCGGCCGCAGGCAAAAGGACTTTGAGACGCCGCCGCCGCCGCTACAGGCCGGCGAGCAGTTCCGGAGCTGGGAGTTCAGCTTCCAGATCTGGGCGCAAGGTGAGGGTCTATGGATGTACTACACCCTCCCTTATGACTCCACCCAGGCCGACCAGCTGTATGACGCTGGTCGCGCCGTTCGTGCCCTAGTCCCAGTCGCCCCTCCGGCGTCCCGCCTGGCCCTCGAGCCTTTCCTCGGCGACTTCCCCACTGACGTCCCTCCAGACCCGGCCGCCGCCTGGCATGTCCTCACCAGGCCCCATCGCCTGTCCAGCGACCCTGAGATCAGTCGTCTGCTCTGGGAGTTCAACTCCCTGCACATGGGGGAGACCGAGACGGTCACTGCCTACTGGCAGCGGGCAGAGGACATCCTTCGACATCTCGGCACATCCGCTCCGCCCCCTCTGTCCGCGCTTCTCACCATCAAGCGCGGCGCCACCAGCGAGTACGCGGAGGTCTTCGTGCACTACCCCCAGGACGTCCTCTCCACCATGGCGGCCCAGGGCACCCTCATGCCCTGGGCGTACGAGCTCTTCCTCTGTGTTGAGAAAGCTCGAGAGGAGTCCCAGCTCCATCGCATGGAGGCACTTGCATCCCCTGTCGTCGCCT
>SZWC01000129.1:125081-174421 GCA_023375785.1 Penium margaritaceum | reverse complement strand
GTACGCGGACGTCTTCGTGCACTACCCCCAGGACGTCCTCTCCACCATGGCGGCCCAGGGCACCCTCATGCCCTGGGCGTACGAGCTCTTCCTCCGTGTTGAGGAAGCTCGACAGGAGTCCCAGCTCCATCGCATGGAGGCGCTTGCATCCCCTGTCATCGCCTCCCCTGTCGTCGCCTCCCCTGCCGGAGCCTCCGTGGCCGTCGCCTCCCCTGCCGTTGCCTCCGTGGCCATCGCCTCCCCCGCAACATCTACCTCATCGTTGTCGGGAACAAAGAAGAAGCGCAAGAACAAAAAAACAAGGGTCCGACGCAACAGCAGTAGCAGCAGCAGTCGTCGACCGGGTCCAGCGGTGGTGGCTAGGTCTGCCCCAACTGTGGTCGGCCTGGACACGGGTGGTACACATGCCCTCTACCGACGGACGAGGCCCGCGTCATCGCCACCCTGCGACGCCAGCGGGAACGCCGTCTCGCCTCTGCCGCCGTCGCTACTGCTGGCCTTGACACTCCGACCTCGTCCAGCAGCCCGGCCACTCCGACAGCTTCACCTGTCCTGCAGACACCCCCGCAGCAGCAGTACTACTCACATCCGTCGGCGCTTCCGCTTTCTTCGCCGGCCCAGTCCTCCTACTACCTGGGCTCCGGCGCTGTGACTCCGCACTCTGCCTATAATCCCGGGCCTTCCTCCCGTGAGCGTCAGCTGGAGCAGTACATCGCGCTCCAGCTTGGCCTGCCTCGCCCTCCTCCCCAGGAAAGTGCGAGTTGCATCACTTCCTGCCCTCCTGCCCAGCCCTGCATGACTGAGTCTGAGCTGCGGTCCTGTCCCGTCTCTTCGTCTCTCTCGTCGTCTCCCGTGGACTCCTCCACCCCACTCCTTGATGACATTGCGTGGCTTGACGATTGGCAGTCTCGTTTCGCGCCCCCTTCCACCGCATCCGCGTCCCTTGCTTGCTGTCATGTGACCGTCAGTGATCTGGCGACTCCTGTCCAGGACCTTGCTGAGACTTGGATCATCCACTCCGGGGCCACGCATCACATGACGGCCTCTCGCGAGGCCTTCAGTATGCTTGGCCCTGTCGCCGATGTCTCTGGTGTCCGGACAGGCTCCGGACAGGTGTTACCGGTCCGTGGCGTTGGCGTCGTTCGTTTCCGTGGTCCTGCCAGTGACGTCTTTCTGACCGATGTCCTCTTCGTCCCTGGTCTTGAGCTCAGCCTCCTTTCTGTGATTGTGCTTGACCACATGAGCATGGACGTTGTGCACTCGCATGGTGTTGGCACTGTGTCGTTGCGTCCGTGTGGTCTCGTCATACTGCATGCCACCGCCCGTGGCAACCTGTGGCATGTCCCTCGCCTCTCCTCTTCCTCTCCCGTCTCTGCCTCGGCGGCCACCACAGGCCATGTGTTTGTTACCAGTACGCTTTCTCCTCAGCACACCCGCCTCTTGCACCGCCGCCTTTGCCACGTCCACTCCGCCGCCATTGACAGCATGCTCCGCACCTAGCCGGCCAAGGGCCTTGACCCGGAGACTTTCCCTCTCCCGTGCCCCACTGAGTGCATTGACTGCGCTCAGGGGAAAATGCATCGATCCACGTATCCCTTGTCTTCCTCCCGTGCGTCCGCCCCTCTCAACCTGGTCCACTCAGACGTCATGGACCCTCTCCCCACCGCGTCCGTCGGGGAATATGGCCGCTATGTCCTCACCCTCACGGACGACTATTCCCGCTACCGCTAGGTCTTCTGCCTCCGGTAGAAGAGCGATGTCGCTCGGGCCATTCAGGAATGGCTTGTCCTTGCGGAACGCGAGTGTGGACGCCCTCTTTGCCGCTTTCGCTCCGATCGCGGCGGCGAGTACATGGGCGAGGCCACGGCCTTTCTCGCATCCCGCGGCATCCACCATGAGACGTCTGTGCCCTACACACCCGCCCAGAACGGCGTCTCCGAACGCTGGAACCGCACCATGGCCGACGCCGTTCGCACCATGCGCGTCGAGTCCGGTCTGTCCTATGGCTTCTATTTTGAAGCCATGGGCTACATGACCTGGGTCTGGAACCGGATTCCCCACGGTCCTCTTCCCCGTCAGTCTGTACCCTACCAGCACTGGTGCGGTCGGGGCGCTGACCTCCGCCCGGCTCGCGTCTGGGGATGCGTAGCCATTGTGTGGCTGCCCGCCCCACAGCAGGGCAACAAGCTTGCCCCACGCGGCCGCCCCTGCACCTTCCTCGGTGTGTCTCGTCAGTCCAAGGCCTGGCGCTTCTGGGACCCGTCCCGGCACTGCATCGTCGAGTCCCGCGATGCCCTCTTCTTCGAGGACCTATTTCCTCGCGACCTCATCCGCTCCGGTTCGTCCGTGTCCCTCCCGTCGCGTGGGGGAGTGGTGAGTCCGTCCTCCGTCTTGTCGCTTCCGGGAGACACAGCACTCCGTCCCTCTGAGTCGGTAGCCCCTGTCGCGTCCTCTGAGCCTGCAGCCCCAGTTGCCTCCGCTGGTCCGGAGGGACCAGCAGTCCTGGTCGTGTCCGCTGGCCCCTCCGGGCCAGCAGCCCCAGTTGCCTCTGCTGGTCCCTCCGGACCAGCAGCCCCCGGTCGTGTCAGCTGGCCCCTCTGAGCCAGCGCCAGTCGCATCCACTGGCCCCTCCGGGCCCGCAGCCCCAGTTGCCTCCTCTGGTCCCTCCGGACCAGCAGCCTCGGTCGTGTCCGCTGGCCCCTCTGAGCCAACGCCAGTCGCATCCTCTGGCCCCTCCGGGCCCGTAGCCCCAGTTGCCTCCGCTGGTCCGTCCGGACCAGCAGCCCCGGTCGTGTCCGCTGGCCCCTCCGGGCCAGCAGCCCCAGTCATCTCCGCTGGTCACTTAGGACCAGCAGCCCTGGTCGTGTCCGCTGGCCCCTCCGGGCCAGCAGCCCCAGTCGCCTCCGCTAATCACTCCGGACCAGCAGCCCCGGTCGTGTCCGCTGGCCCCTCCGGGCCAGCAGCCCCAGTCGCCTCCACTGGCTCCTACGGGCCAGGCGCCCCGTCTGCCTCCATTGGCCCGTCGGACTCAGTGCCTTCTCCTGCCCGGTCGCGCTACAAACGTGGCCCAGGCGGCAGTCTCCGACCTCGACCGGCAGTGAGCGCGCAGACCGTCGCACCATGTCCTGTGGCGCCTCGACCCCCTGTGGCTCCACGTGTCTCCTCCACTCCTACAGTCGTGAGTGGGGACCCTGGCACGAAGGCTCTCGGCCTGACCAACTCGGCCATCATCTTCGACCTTCACCCGGGCTCTGCACTGGGCTACGCCATGCTTCATCACGAGCATCGCCATGCCGTCATGGCTGCACTCACCCGCATCCCACCTGGAGCTCGTGATGCACATGCCATCTCCGCCCGGTCCACAGCACGCCCGGAGGACCCAGCCACCCTACGCGAGGCTCGAGCCTCTTCTGAGGCCGCACATTGGGATGCTGCCTGCGCCAAGGAGCTCACTGCTATCCGGCAGCACCACGTGTATGATCTCGTCGACCTCCCTCCAGGTCGGAAGGCCATTGGCGCCAAGTGGGTCTTTCGGCGCAAGTGGAAGCCTGACGGGTCCTTGGACAAGTATAAGGCCCGCCTCACAGCAAAGGGGTTTGCTCAGGTCCCTGGGGTCGATTACGACCAGATCTTCGCCCCTGTGGATCGGTTCTCCACTAGCCGGGCGCTCTTCAGCCTGGTCGCCCAGCATGGGTGGGAGCTGCATCAGATGGACGTGAGCAACGCGTTCCTCCATGGCTCACTAAAGGGTGAGGAGCTCTACATGGTGTGGCCCCCAGGCTTCGACGACGGTACTGGGAGAGTTTGGCGGCTGCGGAAGGCCCTCTATGGTCTGAAGCAATCGCCTCGGTGCTGGAACCAGGAGATCAGCAGCACACTTCTCCGTGGCGGCCTCCAGCGCAGCACCGCTGATCCCGCACTGTTTCTCAACCCACGAGGTCAGACCTTCGCCGCAGTTCTGGTATACGTTGACGATCTCCTCGTTGCGTCACCAGACCTGGCCGCCATCCAGCGTGTCAAGGACTTGCTGCACGCCGCCTACCAGATGAAAGATCTTGGGTCTGCCCGAGTCTTCCTGAGCATGGAGCTCGAGCATGACCGCTCCCAGGGCATCGTACACGTCCACCAGGCTGCCTATGTGGAGACCCTGTCAACTCGCTTTGCCGAGGACCTGCCGCTCGTGTCCAGCGCTTCCTCACCCATGTCACCCGATGGCGAGGTGAAGCTGAAGAGTCCTGACCCAGCTGTTGTGGGGGAGCCAGTTGATGTGACCACGTATCTGCGGATCATTGGGTCACTGATGTTCCTGGCGACGACAACGCGTCCAGACATCGCATTCGCCGTCAACCTCCTGGCCCAGTTCTCTCAGGAGCCGCATCACCTCCACTACGAGGCCGCGATCCGAGTGCTGCGCTATGTCGTCTCGACCCCTCGGCGAGGTCTCATGTTCCGCCGCCAGCTGTCCGTCGTCGCAGTGGGCTACACCGACAGTGACTGGGCTGGTAGTCCACACAGTAAGAGTCGCACAGGCTGGATCTTCCTGATCGGTGGCACAGCTATGTTCTGGTGCAGTGGCAAGCAGGGGTGCATTGCACGCAGCATTGCTGAGGCTGAGTCCGTGGCCCTTGGCTCAGGCACGTGTGAGAGTGTGTGGTTGCGTCGTCTGTTGTCCGAGTTGCGTCACTCTGTCACATCCATCACCTTGCATTGTGACAATGAGAGTTCCATGGCCATTGCAGACAATGACGGTATGCATCACACTCGCACAAAGCACATCAATGTTGAGTATCACTATGTGCGTTCGTTGTTGCACGACGGCAGCATCAGCATTGTGTGGGTTGAGACAGCACGGCAGCTGGCTGACTTCCTGACCAAGGCACTAAAGCGGGACTCGTTCAAGAAGGCTGTGAGTTCAGTCGGCGTGCGTCCGTGACTTGCCCTCTTTGTCTCTGCCTGCGTCTCTGCGCATCCTGGGGGAGTCCGTTTGTTGACCGTGTCTCTGCCCGCCCATGTGCACTATGCCTGTGAGTCATGGGGGAGTGTTGGTTATAGTGCTCATTGTGCTCTGTTGTGTCCTCCCGGCTTGTGTACATCGGCGTGCAGATGACTGACGGCAAGACTCGACGCTGATGGAGTGTCGTCCGGTGGAGCGGACGCATGCTGACGTCTTCTCGTAGTTCGTTGGAGCCTCCTCTCTCCGGCAACGTGTTCAGCTCCATCGGCACGCCTCCTCGACGGTCGTGCTGCCGGCGGTCGCTGCCACTGCAGTCGCTGTCTGCATGCGTCCAGCGCGTCCTGTCGCGCCTGCGTCGTTATGCGCTGCCTAGGGTCCTTGTTGCATGTTGCATGGCCCCGGTCGGCACCATAAACCATCGTGGGCACTGCCTGGGTTCAGGCAGTCATAACTCCTCGCTACTATTTTTCTAGTTGATTCTGACCGCACGGCTGCGTTCGCAGCGTCGGTATTATGGTATGGTCCAGTTTTAAGGCAAAACGGACGACGCCCGGGTTTTGGGCTGTCGGCTGTCTGGCAGTCCTCACCGAGAAAACCTGCCAGCCTGAAAATAACTATTTTCTGATTGGCTGGTGAACTGAGTAACAAGCTCTATAGAGCTAGGGGGGAGGCTAGTTCTTGGAGGGGTCTCCCATTGTGTCTCATTTTTTATTGCTAATCAGTTACCATCAGTTTCTAGCTGCTTTCTGGCGCTAACACTGGCGCGCGCACTTCTGAGTAACAAACCCAGAGCTTCCAGACTTAGACTCTAGAGCAGCAGACTGAGGGGGCAGCTGACCTAAGCGACGAGCGTGGAAGCCCGCAAGCACGAAGTCTGGAAGCTCTGGGTTTGTTACTCAGAAACGCGCGCACCGGAGTTAGCACCAGAAAGCAGCTGAAAACTGAAAGTAACTGGTTAGGAATGAAGAATGAGCAACAATGGGAGACCCCTCCAAGTTCTAGCTCCCCCCCCACTAGTGTAGAAGTTGTTACTCAGCTGACCAGCCAATCAGAAAATAGCTGTGGACCTATTGTCTGGCAGGCAAGGTTTTCTCGGTGAGCCCTGCCAGACGCTCGACAGCCCAAAACCCGGGCGTCGTCCGTTTTGCCTGAAAACTGGACCATACCATAATACCGACGCTGCAAACGCAGTCGTGCGTCAGAATGAGGTAGAAAAATAGTAACAAAGAGTTATGGCTGCCCGAACCCAGGCAGTGCCTACGGTGGTCCATGATGCCGAACAGGGCCATACAGCATGCAACAAGGACCCTAGGCAGAGCATGACGATGCAGACGCGACGGGACGCGCTGGACGCATGCAGACAGCAATTGCGATGACAGTGACCGCNGGCAGGGTTTTCTCGGTGAGCCCTGCCAGACGCCCGACAGCCCAAAACCCGGGCGTCGTCCGTTTTGCCTGAAAACTGGACCATACCATAATACCGACGCTGCAAACGCAGTCGTGCGTCAGAATGAGGTAGAAAAATAGTAACAAAGAGTTATGGCTGCCCGAACCCAGGCAGTGCCTACGGTGGTCCATGATGCCGAACAGGGCCATACAGCATGCAACAAGGACCCTAGGCAGAGCATGACGATGCAGACGCGACGGGACGCGCTGGACGCATGCAGACAGCAATTGCGATGACAGTGACCGCCGGCAGCACGACCGCCGAGAAGGCCTGCCGATGGAGCTGAGCACGTCGCCGGAGAGAGGAGGCTCCAGCGAACTGTGAGAATGCCTCAGCGTACGTCGGCTCCACCGGATGACACTCCATCAGCGTCGAGTCTCGCCGTCAATCATCTGCACGCCGATGGACACAAGCCACGACGACACAACAGAGCACAATGAGGGATGCGCAAAAACCAACACTCCCCCATGACTCACAGGCGTAGTGTACATGGGCGGGCAGAGAAACGTTCAACATCCAGACTCCCCCAAGGTACGCAGAGACGCAGGCAGAGACAAAGAGGGCAACTCATGGACGCACACCGACTGAACTCACAGCCTTCTTGAAGGAGTCCCGTTTCAGTGCCTTGGTCAGGAAGTCAGCCAACTGTCGTGCTGTCTCAACCCATACGATGCTGATGCTGCCATCATGCAACAACGAACGCACATAGTGATACTCAATATTGATGTTCTTTGTGCGTGTGTGATGCACATCGTCATTGTCGGAGATGGCCATGGCACTCTCATTGTCACAATGCAAGGTGATGGATGCGACAGACTGATGCAACTGAGACAGCAGACGATGCAACCCCACACTCTCACACGCGCCTGAGCCAAGGGCCACGTACTCAGCCTCAGCAGTGCTGCGTGCAATGCACCCCTTCGTGCCACTGCACCAGGACACAACTGTCCCGCCGACCACAAAGATCCAGCCCGTGCGACTCTTACCGTCTGGAATGTCGGCCCAGTCACTGTCAGTGTAGCCCACTGCGACGACGGACGGTTGACGGTGGAACATGAGACCTCGCCGAGGGGTCGACACGACATAGCGCAACACTCGGATCGCGACCTCGAAGTGGAGGTGACGCGGCTCCTGAGAGAACTGGGTCAGGAGGTTGACGGCGAACGCGATGTATGGACGCGTCGTCGTCGCCAGGAACATCAGTGACCCGATGACCCACAGATACGTGGTCACATCAACAGGCTCCCCCACAACAGCTGGGTCATGACTCTTCAGCTTCACCTGGCCATCGGGTGACATGGGTGAAGATGCGCTAGGCACGAGGGGCAGGTCCTCGACGAAGCGAGTGGATAGGGTCTGCACATAGGCAGCCTGGTGGACGTGCAGGATGCCCTGGGAGCGATCATGCTCGAGCTCCATGCCCAGGAAGACTCGGGCAGACCCGAGATCCTTCATCTGGTAGGCGGCGTGTAGCAAGTCCTTGACACGCTGGATGGCGGCCGCGTCTGGCGACGCAATGAGGAGATCGTCGACGTAGAGCAGAACTGCGGTGAAGGTCTGACCTCGCGGGCTGACGAACAGTGCGGGGTCAGCGGTGTTGCGCTGGAGACCGCCACGGAGTAGCGTGCTGCTGATCTCCTGGTTCCAACACCGAGGCGAGTGCTTCAGGCCATAGAGGGCCTTCCGCAGCCGCCAAACTCTCCCAGTGCCGTCGTCGAAGCCTGGGGGCTGCNGCGGCGAAGGTCTGACCTCGCGGGCTGACGAACAGTGCGGGGTCAGCGGTGCTGCGCTGGAGGCCGCCACGGAGAAGCGTGCTGCTGATCTCCTGGTTCCAGCACCGAGGCGACTGCTTCAGGCCATAGAGGGCCTTCCGCAGCCGCCAAACTCTCCCAGTGCCGTCGTCGAAGCCTGGGGGCTGCATCATGTAGAGCTCCTCACCCTCCAGTGAGCCATGGAGGAACGCGTTGCTCACGTCCATCTGATGCAGCTCCCACCCGTGCTGGGTAACCAGGCTGAAGAGCGCCCGGCTAGTGGAGAACCGACCGACTGGGGCGAATATCTTGTCGTAATCGACCCGAGGGACCTGAGCAAACCCCTTTGCTATGAGGCGGGCCTTGTACTTGTCCAAGGATCCGTCAGGCTTCCACTTACGCCGAAAGACCCACTTGGCACCAATGGCCTTCTGACCTGGAGGGAGGTCGACGAGGTCATACACGTGGTGCTGTCGAATAGCAGCGAGCTCCTCGGCGCAGGCAGCATCCCAATGTGCGGCCTCAGGGGAGGCTCGAGCCTTGCGTAGGGTGGCTGGGTCCTCTGGGCGCGCTGTGGACCGGACTGAGAGGGCGTGTGCATCACGAGCCCCAGGTGGGATGCGGGCGAGTGTAGCCACAACAGCATGCCGATGCTCGTGATGACGCATGGCGTAGCCCAATGCAGAACCCGGGTGAAGGTCTGTGATGATGCGGAAGTAGTCAGGGCGAGAGCCTTTGTGCTAGGGTCCCCACTCACGACCATGGGAGTGGAGGAGACACGTGGAGCCACAGGGGATCGAGGCGCCACGGGACGCGGTGTGACGGTCTGCGCGCTCACTGTCGGCCGAGGTCGGAGGCTACCGCCTGGACCACGTGTGTAGTGCGGTCGGGCAGAAGATGGCCTTGAGTCCGACGGGCCGACGGAGGCGGACGGGGCTACTGGTCCGGAGGAGCCAGCAGACGCGACAGGCGCTGCTGGCCCGGAGGGGCCAGTTGGCCCGGAGGAGCCAGCAGACGCGACAGGCGCTGCTGGCCTGGAGGGGCCAGCGGACGTGACAGGGGCTGCTGGGCCAGAGGGGCCAGCGGACGCGACTGGGGCTGCCAGCCCGGAGGGGCGAGCGGACGCGACTGGGGCTGCTGGCCCGGAGGGGCCTGCGGACGCGACTGAGGCAGCTGGTCCGGAGGGACCAGCGGACGCAACAGGAGCTGCTGGCCGAAAGGGGCCAGCATACGCGACTGGGGCTGTCGGCCCGGAGGGGCCATCGGAAGCGACTGGGGCTGCCGGCTCGGAGGGGCCAGCGGACACGACAGGCGCTGCTGGCCCGGAGGGGCCAGCGGACGCGACTGAGGCAGCTGGTCCGGAGGGGCCAACAGACACGACGGGGGTTGCTGGCTCGGAGGGGCGAGTGGACGCGGCTGGGACTGTCGGCCCGGGGGGGGCAGCGGACGCGACAGGGGCTACCGGCTCAGAGGGACGGAGTGATGTGTCACCCGGAAGCGACAGGACGGAGGACGGACTCACCACTCCCCCACGCGACGGGAGGGACACAGACGAGCTGGAGCGGATGAGGTCGCGGGGAAACAGGTCCTCAAAGAAGAGGGCATCGCGGGACTCGACGATGCAGTGTCGGGATGGGTCCCAGAAGCGCCAGGCCTTGGACTAACGAGACACACCGAGGAAGGTGCACGGGCATCCGCGGGGGGCGAGCTTGCCGCCCTGCTGTGGGGCGGGCAGCCACACAATGGCCACGCAGCCCCAGACGCGAGCTGGGCGAAGGCCAGCGCGCCGACCGCACCAGTGCTGGTAGGGCGTGGACTGGCAGGGAAGGGGACCGTGGGGAACCCGGTTCCAGACCCAGGTCATGTAGGCCATGGCTTCAAAATAGAAGCCATCAGAGAGACCGGACTCAACCCGCATGGTGCGAACGGCGTCGGCCATGGTGCGGTTCCACCGCTTGGAGACGCCGTTCTTGGTGGGTGTGTAGGGCGCAGACGTCTCATGGTGGATTCCGCGGGAGGCGAGAAAGGTCATGGCCTCACCCAGGTACTCGCCACCGCGATCGGAGCGAAAGCGGCGAAGGGGGCGGCCACACTCACGCTCCGCGAGGACAAGCCAGACCTGAATGGTTCGGGCGACATCGCTCTTCTGCCGAAGGCAGAAGACCCAACGGTAGCGAGAATAGTCGTCCGTAAGAGTGAGGACATAACGGCCATGCTCACCGAAGGACTCGGTGGGGAGAGGGCCCATGACGTCCGAGTGGACAAGGTCAAGGGGGGCGGACGCACGGGAGGAAAAGAGGGGGTACGTGGACCGGTGCATCTTCCCCTGAGCGCAGTCAATGCACTCAGTGGGGCACGGGAGAGGGAAAGTCTCCGGGTCAAGGCCCTTGGCCGGCTGGGTGCGGAGCATGCTTTCTACGGCGGCAGTGTGGACGTGGCAAAGGCGGCGGTGCAAGAGGCGGGTGTGCTGAGGAAAAAGCGTGCTGGTGACAAACACATGACCTGTGGCGGCCGACGGGGAGGAGACGGGAGGGGAAGAGGAGAGGCGAGGAACGTGCCACAAGTTGCCACGTGCGGTGGCGTGCAGTACGACAAGACCAGACGGACGCAACGACACAGTGCCGACACCACGCGAGTGCACAACGTCCATGCTCATGCGGTCAAGGGCAGTCACGGACAGGAGGCTGAGGTCGAGACCAGGGACGAAGAGAACATCGATCAGAAAGACGTCACCAGCCGGACCACGGAAACGAACAACGCCAACACCACGGACAAGCAACACCTGTCCGGAACCCGTCCGGACACCGGAGACATCGCCGACAGGACCGAGCATACTGAAGGCCTCACGAGAGGCCGTCATGTGATGCGTGGCCCGAGATTTGATGATCCAGGTCTCAGCAGGGTCCTAGACAGGGGTCGCCAGATCACTCATGGTCACATGGCAGCAAGCAAGGGACGCGGACGCGGTGGAAGGAGGCGCGAAACAAGACTGCCAATCGTCAAGCCACGCAATGTCGTCAAGGAGTGGGGTGGAGGAGACCACGGGAGACGACGAGACATACGAGGAAACAGGACACGACCGCAGCTCAGTCTCAGTCATACAGGGATGGGCCGGAGGGCAGGAGGTGACGCAACTCGCACTTCCGTGGGGAGGAGGGCAAGGCAGGCCAAGCTGGAGCGCGATGAACTGCTCCACCTGACGCTCACGGGAGGACGGCCCAGGATTGTAGACGGAGTGCGGAGTGACGGCGCCGGAGCCCGGGTAGTAGGAGGGCTGAGCGGGCGAAGGAAGCGGAGGTGCCGACGGCTGAGGGTAGTACTGTGCGGCGCGGGTGTCTCCGGGACAGGCAGAGCTGTCGGAGCGGCATAGCTGCTGGACGAGGTCGGAGTGTCAGGGCGAGCATCAGCGACGGCGACAGAGGCGAGGCGACGCTCCTGCTAGCGGCGCATGGTGGCGATGACACGTGCCTCATCCGTCGGGAGAGGGCACGTGTACCACCCGTGCCCGGGCTGGCCACAGTTGTGGCAGACCGAGCCACCATCGCTGGACCCGGTCGATGATTGCTGCTGCTGCTGTTGCGGTGGACCCTTGCCTTTCTTGTTCCGAATTTTCTTCTTCTTCCCCGAAGACGATGAGATAGCTGCGACGGGGGAGGCGACGGCCACGGAGGCAACGGCAGGGGAGGCGACGGCAGGGGATGCAAGGGCCTCCGTGTGATGGAGCTGGGACTCGTGGCGAGCTTCCTCAACGCGGAGGAAGAGCTCATATGCCCAGGGCATGAGGGTGCCCTGGGCCTCCATGGTGAAGAGGACATCTTGAGGGTAGTGGACGAAGACGTCTGCTTACATGCTGGTGGCGCCGCGCTTGATGGTGAGGAGCGCGGACAGAGGGGGTGGAGCGGATTTGCCGAGTCGACGGAGGATGTCCTCCACCCGCTGCCAGTACGCAGTGACCGTCTCGGTCTCCCCCATGTGCAGGGAGTTGAACTCCCGGAGCAGACGGCTGATCTCAGCGTCGCTGGAAAGGCGATGGGGCCTGGTGAGGACGTGCCATGCGGCTGCAGGGTCTGGGATGTCGCCAGCGGTAAAGTCACCGAGGAAGGGCTCCAGGGCAAGGCGGGAAGCTGGGGGGGCGACTGGTACAAGGGCACGGACGGCACGACCAGTGTCATTCAGCTGATCGGCCTGGGTGGAGTCGTAAGGGAGGGTGTAGTAGGCCCACAGACCGTCACCCTGCGCCCAGATCCGGAAGCTGAGCTCCCAGCTCTGGAACTGCTCGCCGGCCTGAAGCGGCGGCGGCGGTGTCTCAGAGTCCTTCTGCCTGTGGCCGGCACCCAGAGTGGGGCCAAGGACGGAGGTCACTGTCTGCCGTTGGCATTGAGTCTCCTACTGTGCTAGGTAGTACGTGGCAGCGGACACAGTGGGGCTAGCGTGCCCTGGAGGGATGAACGACGGCAATACACTGGTGGCGGTCTGGGAGACGACTGGCTATAGCACTGCAAGCTGCTACATCAAGGCGGCTAGCTGTTGCTGTAGAGCAGCGAGAGGGTCAGGGTTGTCGCCAATGTTTCCAGTGGGCTGCTATTGCTATTGCTGTTGCTGCTGCAGGGGCGGCGGCTGCTGCTACTGCAGCGGCGGCGGCTGCTGCTGCTGAGGCGGCGGCGGCTGCTCCTGCTACTGCTACTGCTTCGGCTACTACTAGTACGGCGGCGACAGCTGCTGTTGCCGTGGCGGCGGTGGCTCCTCCTGCTGCTGCGGCGGCGGTGGCTGCTGTTGCTGTGGCGGCGGCGGCTGCTACTACTACAGCGGTGGCGGCTGCTACTGCTGCTACAACGGCGGCGGGTGCTGCTGCTGCTGCTACTGCTGCAGTCGCTGCAAGAAAGGAGGGGTAGGGGTCCCCCCAACAGAGGAGGACCCCTCCTCGCCGAGACTACCAGCCATGGTTTAGTGTCCCTTGTGTTTTTTTTTCTCTTGTTGTCTTTGTGTTGCTGATGTCAGTAGGAGGTTGGGGCAGTGGGGATTCTACCCATCCCTTTGGCCTTCCCCCTTTCCCTTTCACCCCCTTGTTTTCTTTTTGTTGATGATGTCAGCAGTGACGTCAACAGTGACGTCAGCAGAGGGGTGCTGACGGCAGCAGCGGCGGTTGTTGGGGCCGCCTCTGCTGCTGTTGCTGCTGATGCTGCTGCAGCCGCTGCTGCTGCTGCTGTTGCTGCTGCTGCTGCTGCTATTGTTTGCTGCTGCTACTGCTGCTGCAGCTGCTGCTGTTGTTGCTGCTACTACTGTTGCTGCTGTTGCTATTTGCTGCTGCTACTACTGCTGCTGCTGCTACAGCTGTTGCTGCTGTTGCTATTGCTGCTGTAGTTGCAGCTGTAGCTGCTGTTGCTGCTGTGGCTGCTGCAGCTTGCTACTGCTGCTGCTGCAGCTGCTGCGTGCTGTAGCTGCTATTCGCTGCTGCGCGGGGCTGCTGCAGCGAGCTGCGGGGGTGGGGGATTTTTTTTGTTGCCCCCCCTTTTTTTTCTTATTACAGCGGGCAGTAGCCCGCTGTTTGCTGCGAGCAGCGGGCTGCTGCTCGCTTGGCAGCAGCGAGCTGCTACTCGCTGGCAACAGCGGGCTGCTGCTCGCTGCTCGCTCGCTGCGAGCAACGAGCAGCAGCAGCCGTGGCTGGCAGCTTCCAGCTGCTACTCGCTGCTGCTGCTGCTGCAGCTCGCTACAGCAGCTGCTGCAGCTCACTGCTGCTGCTGCACGCAGCTACAGCTGCTGTGTGCTGCGGCTACTCCCTGCTACCGCTGCGGGCTGCTGCTACGAGTTGCTGCTGCGTGCTGCTGCTGCTGCTGCTGCTGGTGGTGCCAGTCACTACACCTGGGTGACGTTGCCGCTTGCGTCGTCGCCCGCAGACGTCAGACGTCGCCTGTCGCTCACCTCCTCGCGTCACGCGTGGGGGTCAGTGCTGCCGAAAATATTTCGGCAGCATTTCCCCTAACCCAGTGGCCGTTGGAAAAAATCTGACGCTGCCACCAGGCGGGTCAATGCTGCCGGAAAAAATCCGGCAGCATTTCCCCTGTACTGGCGCGTATGGGGGTCCGCCGGCGTTGTCTGGCACCTGTTCGCCAGTCTTCTGCTGCTGCTGCTACGCTCTGGCTCTGATACCAAAATGGAAAACCTAGGCAGCAGGTTGGGGCAGCAGCGTTGTTGATGCAGCGTGCGGGCTTCCACGCTCGTTGCTTAAGTCAGCTGCCCCCTCAGTCTGCTGCTCTAGAGTCTAAGTCTGGAAGCTCTGGGTTTGTTACTCAGAAACGCGCGNCAGCATTTCCCCTGCACTGGCGCGTATGGGGGTCCGCCGGCGTTGTCTGGCACCTGTTCGCCAGTCTTCTGCTGCTGCTGCTACGCTCTGGCTCTGATACCAAAATGGAAAACCTAGGCAGCAGGTTGGGGCAGCAGCGTTGTTGATGCAGCGTGCGGGCTTCCACGCTCGTTGCTTAAGTCAGCTGCCCCCTCAGTCTGCTGCTCTAGAGTTAAAGTCTGGAAGCTCTGGGTTTGTTACTCAGAAATGCGCGCGCCAGAGTTAGCGCCAAAAAG
The DNA here is from genome assembly GCA_023375785.1 of Penium margaritaceum. Lineage (NCBI taxonomy): Eukaryota > Viridiplantae > Streptophyta > Zygnematophyceae > Desmidiales > Peniaceae > Penium > Penium margaritaceum. Next base: position 159,693 of record SZWC01000129.1, on the reverse strand, counting down.
CAGCTGAAAACTGAAAGTAACTAGTTAGGAATGAAGAATGAGCAACAATGGGAGACCCCTCCAAGTTCTAGCTCCCCCCCCACTAGTGTAGAAGTTGTTACTCAGCTAACCAGCCAATCAGAAATGGCTGTGGACCTATTTTCTGGCAGGCAGGGTTTTCTCGGTGAGCCCTGCCAGACGCCCGACAGCCCAAAACCCGGGCGTCGTCCGTTTTGCATGAAAACTGGACCATACCATAATACCAACGCTGCGAACGCAGTCGTGCGGTCAGAATCAGCTAGAAAAATAGTAACAAAGAGTTATGGCTGCCCGAACCCAGGCAGTGCCTACGGTGGTCCATGATGCCGAACAGGGCCATAAAGGATGCAACAAGGACCCTAGGCAGAGCATGACGATGCAAACGCGACGGGACGCGCTGGATGCATGCAGACAGCAATTGCGGTGGCAGTGACCGCCGGCAGCATGACCGCCGAGGAGGCCTGCCGATGGAGCTGAGCACGTCGCCGGAGAGAGGAGGCTCCAGCGAACTGCGAGTAGGCCTCAGCGTGCGTCGGCTCCACCGGATGACGCTCTATCAGCGTCGAGTCTCGCCGTCAGTCATCTGCACGCCGATGTACACAAGCCGGGAGGACACAACAGAGTACAATGAGGGATGCGCAAAAACCAACAGCTTTTACATCCACACAAGCTGGAATAAATCCAGCATAGCTTGAGGTAGTTTAGGAAAAGTTCGCCCAAACCATACACAATGTTTAAAAGCACGCATGGGCAAACAAAACAAATACTTTGAACGAATGCAGGTGACAGTTTAGCAATCCATTTACAACCAGATTTAGCTTCCATGGACGAGGTAAAGTCTCATGGCAAACCTTCCATTATGTGGTCCGGATTGCGGGAAATCATTTAGCCTCTTAAGAGATGCTAATATGAATACCATATTACCGCAATTATTTCGATGAGTTTTTACCAAGGTGTTTTTTTCGGGATTATTCAAAGTATCGGCGCCGAGTTTTGAACCATTCTCGGAAGTGCCCTCCTAGTATTTCAGCCCAACAAAATTTGAAGTGTTCTAGTCGTATCATGACCTCATATGCGAGAAACTCGTGATGAGGACACCCGCAACCAAATTTGCTCTCTCGAACTGGAGGGAGCGCATCGACGATCGTCCCCCGCGTGGAGGTTATCGACGTCCACGCAACATCCGCGCTTGTTGGGGGCATTGCCCTTGCTCGCGACCCAGGGCAACGCCCTGAGTTGAACTGCCCCGCGAGGGGGGTTTTGCCCGCATTAATTCGAAGCCAAAACAGAAAACATTTACAACCATTACAGAAGTACCCAGAAAGAGTATTTTTCTGTGTTTGGATTAAATGACAATGGTCCCACCTGGGAAAACGTCCAACATGCCCATTCTGGTTGAAACCGGTGGCGTTCCGAGCTGCTGCTGCTGCTGGACCCAGGAATCACCTTGAGCACAAATGAGACCATTGCATGAATTTCCATGGATTTGCTATGACTTTCTGAGATGCGGTAGATGCTAGGGCCGTACAATCTCACTGTCGTGCCCTGCATCATTTTATCTTGCTTTGCATGTGATGGGGAGCTGCATATTTCCCGGGTGCTGATCCTTAGGGGGCCACCGTGCCGGTCTTGACCGTGCGTCGGTGAGTAGCCGCCCTCGGTTATTCCGAGAGGTCGGGCTCAACCCCCGGGTGGCGGTACTTGCTCACCCGAGCTCGACGCTCGTGGTGAGTGAGTGCTCACCGGTACATGTCTCGCTCGCTCCCCCTTCGTCTCTCTTGTCTTGGTTGAGTGTGCAACCTTGCAAGCAAGTTACCGCATCCATGGCGTCTTTTGCTTCGTGTGGCTTGTCACATTCTTTAGTCTCACCTCACGTGGTCTAACAATGAGGAATCCTAGTAACTACTGGTATCAGAGCCGTGTGACTTTCAGCTCACTGCTCGGCGGTCCTGGTCCTTGGAGCCATTCGTGACCCACGTCTCTAGTGGTACACGCGTTACCGCAGCTTCTCTTGCAGCTGCTCTCATATCTCACCTCCTCCCAGTCCGCAACAGCCATCTCAGCTGCTCCACCTGACCGTCCGCTATCTGCGGAGGCTATCGCCCCTCTCCCGGGGCCTTGTGGGTACTCTCCCACTCGCCCGCACGTGCTTGGTCGCCCTCTTTGCCCCAAGTTGCTGGCATCCTCTCGGCTCGTGCGCTGCCCGCAGTCGTCCCATCTTCCTTCGCAGCCACTCTTGGCTGTCTTCAAGGCGGCGTGTGGTGCTCGAACGCACCTTCTTCCTTCTCTCTTCTCTTGTGAGCCTCGGCTGCTTGTGCATTCTCTCCACGCTCAGCTGCTCACTCACCCATTCCTTGCGATCACTCTTGAACGCACCTGGGTGCCCGCTCTCTGCAGCTGCTCTCGGCTGCCCTCGAGGCCGACTGCGGTGCACAGACGCACCTCCCACTTGCTCTCCATTCCCAACAAGTTGCCGCCTCACACAGCTGCTCTAGCCACTCTCAACCACACCCAGGTGCCCGCACCTTGCAGTAGCCATCCTGGATTCACCACCGCTTGACGGGCCACCGGACAAGAATCTCGACTCTCCCCGCACCGCAGCCCGCTACCCCGATCACGGGTGGGAGGATCCTCTGGACCATCATCCTCCTACCCCTCCAGACGACGGCATACCACTCTGGTTTTGTATGCTCGAGCCTTTGTACTGGCGGGAAGATCTTGAGAGGGCTGCAGTTGCGCGAGAGGAAGACATCGACCTACAGGTGTACACCGCGGACGACCTTCCACCGTCACCTCCTCGTCCACCAGCATGCAACCGCCACCAAGCACTCCACCTTCCACATCTGCACCCAACGTCAACGCCACCGCCGGTCCATCTCACGCTGCTACTGCATCTGCTGAACCGTCACCAGCACCTGAGGTGCCTGGTGTCATCCCTGTGCTTCCAGTGCACACTGACCCCATTGGTCTTGCAGGGGCCATTCTTGACGCAGCAGCAGCTGCCGCAGAAACCTTTGCTGCCACTACCCGTGCATGCAGAGCTCCCACTAAGACTGCTGTGGATCGCGCCACCGACGCCTACGCACAGGCAGAAGCATCTCTTACGCTGCTCACCGCTGCTGCAGCAAACATTGCAACCCAAGTCACAGCAGTAGCAACCTCCGTTGCCATTGCTGCCTCATCTGCCGCTGACGCCACTGCAGCAGCCGTCGGCTCCATCCGAGCCTCTACAGCCGCAGCTGTTCCGACCCCCACAGGTGTCCCACGGGAGTTGACTCCACACATTGCTACAGGGGTCCTCGTTGCTTCTACGTCTGCAGCAGTCGTTGGAGCCTCTGTTACTGGCCTCCTGTGCTTGACTATGGCAGCTACAGGGTGGGTTACAGTGCTCTTCTCTTCAGCAACAGCCGTGGTGGCTCCTCTCTTCACTCTGCTACACCGTCACTAGATCGGTGAGACCACCTCTCATCCTGTATGTCACACTTCTCTTCTTCTCCTCTCTCATCTGTGTTAGCATTCTTGCTCTAGTATTCTCAAATTTCACCATGCCTGGACCAGATGAAAAGCTTGAGGCCCTCCAGGCCGCTCTTAGTGAAGCACAGGCTGAGCGCCGAAAGGCACAAGATGAGATTGACCGTGAGTGGGATGCCCAGCATGAGTTAGCCGCAAAAGTAGCTGCATTAGTTCTTGAGTGTCTCTGCTCTGTCCCAGCCTTTGCAGCAGCCCTTCCTGCTGATCAGTCAGGGTCTACAAACTCATCAACACCACTTGCTGGCGACATTGCTAACGGCTCCTCACCATCTGTCACAGCTACAACCGCCTCTGCTTGTACTCTCCCACCAGCGCGACAGAAAGATTTTGAAACACCCCCACCGCAATTCACCTCCAAGCTCACCTTCACATCCTGGGAGACGTGCTTCAGTGTGTGGGCTCAGGGTAAGTTGCTGTGGGAGTACTACTCACCCGCCAAAGCATCCTTTGTGCCGCAGCCTGCAAAGGCTGCACGTGCTGTGTGGGCACTCATCAACGCTGGCCCCGAAAATCTTCTGGATGATATTGGTACGTACAATGTAGACCCCATCCGAGGCACCAATGCCGACCCAGTTGGTGCCTATGCAGTCATCCGCCGTTGCAAAACTGTCACTGGGCATGCCGCACAAAGTGCACTCACTGTTTTGTTCTACACGTTACAGATGCGGGCAGACGAGATCGCAGATGAGTACTGGGCACGCAGCCTTCGCTTGCTGCGTGACCTTGGCAAGGCCGCACCAGGTCCCCTCTCCGCATGTCTGTCCATTGTCGCTGACCTCATCCCTGAGCTGTCTGATCTGTACCTCCATGTCTCCCAGGCAGAGCTTGAGCGCCTTGCATCTGCACCAGTCCCTGCTGATTTACCACCAGGAAATGGTCCCCTCTTTGACTTCACTGCTGCACGTCTCACTGACTGGTGGAACGCTCTCCAGAACAAGCGGTTGCATCGCTCCGCAATTGCAGCCGTCACTACCTCCTCATCCTCTGCTTCCACTGCAGCGTCCTCCACTGTCTTCTCCCTTCAGGCCTCAGCTCACTCCACGCAAGCTGTCCCCCGCGGTGGGGGCAATGGCCCTCACCCCGGCCGTGGTGGTGGTCGTGGGGGCAAAGGGCGTCGAGGCGGACGTGGCGGCAAGGGCTCTAGCTCCTATGTCGTTGAGGTCACCTACTGGAATTGCGGCGCCACCGGCCACTCAGCTCCTAAGTGTCCTTCTCCGCGCGATGATGCACGCCTCATTTCTTCCATGCGTGCTCATTGGGCCCGTACCGGTGTCGCTGCCTCCTCTGCTGCTGCAGCCGTGACAGTCTTGTCGTCCTCATCGGCCTCTGCCCTGACTACCACGCTAGCTCCTCTTCAGCCGACGCCACCTGCCCCTAGCCCTTGGGGTTGGGTGCCACCACCATCCGGTCCTCCCTACTACGGACCCCCATCCTCCCACTACCCCGTTCCTCACTGGGCCCGTGACGATGGCCACCACTCCAACCGATCATCTGACCGCTTCTCCGAGCGCTCCTCTGATCGCCTAGACGAGGAGCGCACTCTTGAGCGTCGCTTGGCCAAGCTTCTCCATCTTCACTCTCAGGGAGGTGAAAGTATGAGTGGCCAGTCTCGTGTCTCCTTTTGTGAGTCGGATGTCACTCTCCATGGTTCTGCCTCTGGTGGTGTGCAAGGGGAATTGCCTGATGATCGTGCATGGATTGAGCACTGGCAGTCTCACACGTTACCCACACGTCTTGGACAGTCTGCCTCTCCTGCTGTCCGTGGTACTATGGCTGTCTGTTTGGTCCTTCCCTCCACTCGTGCCTCACCTGGCCTCTGGATCATTGATTCTTGGGCCACGCATCACATGACGTCTTGTCGTTCCTCCTTCGTGTCCCTTGGGCCTGTGCAGTCCGTGCGTTTTGCCCGAAGTGGCTTTGGCCAGCTCCTTCCTGTTCAGGGCATTGGTGTTGTCCGTTTCGTTGGCCCTAGCGACACTGTCTATCTCCCCGATGTCCTGTACGTCCCTGACCTTGAAGTCAGTCTGCTCTCTGTGACCACCCTTGACGATCAGGGCATAGACTTCTCGTCCAAGCGCGGCCTTGCCTCCATCTCTCTTCGTTCTTTTGGCCGTGTCGTTCTCCATGGTGTGCGTTATGATCGCTTTTTCCGTGTACCTCTCACATTGCCCTCGCCTTCCGCTGCATCTGCCTTCGTTCATGTCGCTCCCTCATTGTCCCCTGATCATGCTGATCTCCTGCATCGTCGCCTCTGTCACATCCACACTGCCGCCATCCAGCGCCTTCTCTGTCTTCAGCCTGCACACAGCCCTGACCCTGCCACTTTCTCTCCACCCTGCACATCCACCTGTCTTGACTGTGCCAGTGGCAAAATGCACCGCTCACCGTTCTCCACCGCTGAATCCACTACCTGGCACCCACTTGATCTGGTGCATGCCGATGTCATGGGCCCACTGCCCCAGGACTTCCTTGGTGGCATTGGGTGATATGTTTTGTGTCTCAATGATGACTACTCCCGCTACCGCTGGGTCTTTGCCCTCAGGCACAAAAGTGACATCAGTGATGTCCTCGAGTCGTGGCTCCCGCAGGCCGAGCGGGCTTGTCTAAAGTCCTTGCGCGTGTTTCGCAACGACCGCGGGGGTGAGTTCTTTGGTCCCACGTCTTGCTTCCTTGAGTCTCGTGGTGTGCGTCTTGAATCCTCTGCCCCCTACACACCATAGCAAAATGGTGTGTCCGAACGCTAGAACCGCACTCTTGCTGATGGGGTTCGTTCACTACTCTCTGCCTCCGGTCAGTCTCCCCTCTTCGCCTTTGAGGCTATGTCCTACATGACCTGGGTCTGGAACCGGATTCTACATGGACCCCTTCCCCACACTGTCACCCCCTTTGAACGATGGACTGGTCACCGAGCTGATCTCCGTCTTGTACGTGTGTGGGGGTGCCTTGCCTCAGTCTGGGTGCCCACCGACCAACGTGATGGTAAGTTGTCCCCTCGTGGTCGCTTGTGCATCTTCCTTGGTGTCTCTCCCTTCTCCAAAGTCTGGCGCTTCTGGGATCCTTCCCACTGCCGTGTGCTTGAGTCTCGTGATGCCCTCTTCTTTGAACACCTGTTTGAGCGTGACTCCCCACGCTTTGGCGGGTTTTCCCCTCCGCCCTTTCGGGGTGGGGGTGGTCTTCTGCCCTCTGGGCCTACTGTTCTCCCCTCAGGGCGTCCTTCCGTCCTTGCTGTCTCTTCCCCGTCCGATCAGACCCCTCAGGGAGTCCCCTCAGGGAGTCCTTCTTTGTCTACCTCTCCAGTGGCCTCAATCCCCTCCACGGCTCCCCTGGCCTCACCCAGCCCATCTCCTGGCTCTCCTACTGCTGTCTCTCCCACAGCGTCGTCCTCCTCTTCTCCTCTTGGTGCCATCTCTCTGCCTTCCCCTGTCGTCTCCCCACCAGCTCCTTCGTCCTCCTCTTTGCCTGCATCGCCTCGTCCCGCTGCTCCCTCCTCCTCTGCGCGTATTCCGTCCATTCCACCAGTCTCTCCCTACACGTGCGGTGGGCAACTTCGGGCCCTCCCCTCGCAGTCGCATCCTATTGTCTCTGGTGAACCTGGTCTTCGTGCACTTGGTCTCACCACCTCTGGCCTGTCTACGGCAGCATCTGTCATACACCCTAGTATTGCTCTTGGCTACTCCTTGGTTGAGCAGGAATTTCACCTTGCTCTCTCGTCGTCTGTCGCTGGGTATGTTACCTCCTGCTTTGCTACTGCCGGCCTCTCTCCTCTCCCGCCTAAACCTGTGACACTACAGGCAGCACGTGCAGCCACTGACTCCTCTCAATGGGAACAGGCCATGAAGGCTGAACTCGACGCACTGTCAGAGCACAGTGTATATGACTTAGTGGATCCACGTCCGGGTCGTAAAGTTGTTGTAGCCAAATGGGTGTATTGACGCAAGCTCAACCCAGACAACACTGTGGAACGGTATAAAGCGCGTCTCATTGCAAAGGGATTCTCCTAGATTCTAGGTGTGAACTTTGACGAGACATTCGCACCTGTTGGTCGCTACACCACTGCCAGAGCATCGCTCAGTCTAGTCGCCCACCATGACTGGGAGCTAGAGCAAATGGACGTCAACAATGCCTTTCTGCACGGCAAGTTGGATGAGGAGATCTACATGGTACAGCCACTAGCGTTCTCGGATGGCACAAACCGTGTGTGGCAGCTACGCAAGGCCCTCTATGGGCTCAAGCAGTCTCCTCGTTGCTGGAATCAGGAGATCACGGCAACCCTGGAAAAGGGCGGCTTCAGAAGAAGTCCAGTGGATCCTGTACTGTTTCTCAGTCCTCCGTCACAGCAACTGGTTGCCATCCTGGTGTATGTTGATGATTTTCTCATTGCATCCCCCAGCACCTCTGCAGTCACTGCTGCTAAATCGCTTCTCCAAGCAGCTTACAAGATGAAGGATTTGGGGCCGGCTCGTGTCTTCTTGGGCATGGACCTCGATCGGGACCGTGCACGCCGCACTCTGCACGTACACCAGGCTGCGTATGTACGTAGCCTGGGGGAGCGCTTCAATCCACTCCTCACAACCATTCCCACCGCATCTACACCCATGACCCCAGCTGGACAGACATTGCTGAAATACTTGGACCTCTCAAAGTTGGGGGAGACGGTTGATGTGACTGACTACCTCAGAGTCATAGGATCACTGATGTACCTCGCCACCACCACTCGTGCTGACGTGGCCTTTGCGGTCAACCTCCGGTCCTAGTTCTCTCAATGCCCACGAGAGCGGCACTTGGAGGCTGCCTTGCGAATTATTCGCTATGCTCTTGCCACACCACGTGTCGGCCTCTTCTTTCGTGCTCAACCCTCTCTCGTGGTTGATGGCTTCACTGACAGTGACTGGGCGCATGACACTGATGCACGTAGCCGTACAAGGTATATCTTCTTGATTGGTGGCACTGCAGTCTCCTGGAAAAGTGGCAAGCAAGGATGTGTGGCACGCAGCACTGCCGAGGCTGAGTATGTCGCTCTTGGTGCAGGCACATGTGAATCTTTCTGGCTGTGTCGTCTGCTGTAACAATTGCGCGTTCCCATCCACTGCATCACTCTTTGTTGTGACAATCAAAGCACAAAATCCATTGCTGAAAACAGTGGCATGCATCACTCACGCACCAAACACATCAATGTGGAGCATCACTTTGTTCGTGAGTGCATTACTGCTGGCATTGTCCAAGTCGCGTGGGTGGATACCAGGTCGCAGAGAGCTGACTTTCTCACTAAGGCTCTCAGCCGAAACGTCTTCAAAAGTGTTGTTCACTCTGTGGGTCTCATCAGTCCGCATGATCCAGGATGATTGTCAGTGCTTTTTATTTCTCTCCCTCTCATCTTTTGTCATTCTTTCATGCGTGTGTGGGGTGCTTGTCTGCGGGTCATGGGGGAGTGTTGAAGTTTGTTGGACACTCACAACTCTTTGCCCTCTTGTCTCTCATATTCTGTACACATTATGTACAGATTAAATGACAATGGTCCCACCTGGGAAAACGTCCAATATGCCCATTCTGGTTGAACCGGTGGCTTTCCGAGCTGCTGCTGCTGCTGGACCCATGAATCATCTTGAGCACAAATGAGACCATTGCATGACTTTCCATGGATTTTTTATGACTTTCTGAGATGCGGTAGATGCTAGGGCCGTACAATCTCACTGCCGTGCCCTGCATCATTTTATCTTGCTTTGCATGTGATGGGGGAGCTGCATATTTCCCGGGTGCTGATCCTTAGGGGGCCACCGTGCCGGTCTTGACCGTGCGTCGGTGAGTAGCCGCCCTCGGTTATTCCGAGAGGTCCGGCCCGACCCCCGGGTGGCGGCACTTGCTCACCCGAGCTCGACGCTTGTGGTGAGTGAGTGTTCACCGATACATGTCTCGCTCGTTCCCCTTCGTCTCTCTTGTCTTGGTTGAGTGTGCAACCTTGCAAGCAAGTTACCGCATCCATGGCGTCTTTCACTTCGTGTGGCTTGTCACATTCTTCAGGTTCACCTCACGTGGTCTAATAATGAGGAATCCTAGTAACTACACCAGACGGCCGACAGCCCAAAACCCGGGCGTCGTCCGTTTTCCCTGAAACATGGACCATACCATAATACCAACGCTGCAAACACAGTCGTGCAGTCAGAAACAACTAGAAAAATAGCAACAAAGAGTTATGGCTGCCCGAACCCAGGCAGTGCCTATGATTGTCCATGATGCCAAACAGTGCCAAGCAACATGAGACATGGACCCTAGGCAAGGCATGACACAATGGTACAGTCAAATCAAGCGCTGGACGCATGCAGACAGCATCTGCGGTGGCAGTGACCGCCGGCGGCCCGACCACCGAGGAAGCCTGCCGATGGAGCTGAGCACATCGCCGGAGGGAGGAGGCTCCAACGAACTGCAAGTAGGCCTCAGCGTGCATTGGCTCAACCGGACGACACTCGTGCAGCGTCAACTCTTGCCGTCAGTCATCTGCACACCGATGTACAGAAACCAGGAGGACACAACAGAGCACAATGAGAGATGCGCAAAAACCAACAGTCCCCCATGACTCACAGGCGTAGTGCACATGGACGAACAGAGACACAGTCAACAGCGAGACTCCCCCACGGCACGCAAAGACACAGGCAAGGACAAAGAGGGCAACTCATAGACGAACGCCGACCGAACTCACAGCCTTCTTGAACGAGTCGCACTTCAGTGCCTTGGTCAAGAAGTCAGCCAGCTGTCGTGCTGTCTCAACCCACACGATGCTGATGCTACCGTCATGCAATAACAAACGCACATAGTGATACTCAACGTTGATGTGCTTTGTGCGTGTGTGATGCACGTCGTCATTGTCAGCGATGGCCAAGGCATTCTCATTGTCACAATGGAATGTGATAGATTCGACGGACTGCGCAACTCAGATAACGGAGGACACAACCACACACTCTCACATGCGCCTGAGCCAAGGGCCACGTACTCATGCTCAGTAGTTCTACGTGCAATGCACCCCAGCTTGCCGCTTCGCCAGGACACAGCCATGCCGCCGACGAGAAAGATCCAAGACTCTTACAGTCCGGAGTGCCGGCCCAGTCACTGTCGGTGTAGCCCACCGCGACAATAGACGGCTGGTGGTGGAACATGAGACCTTGCCGAGGAGGCGAGACGAAAAAACGCGGTACTCGGATCGCGGCCTCGAAGTGGAGGTGACGCGTCTCCTAATAAAACTGAGCCAGGAGGTTGACGGCGAACACGGTGTCTGGGCGCGTTGTCGTTGCCAGGAACATCAGTGACATGATGACTCGCAGATACGTGGTCACGTCAACTGGCTCCCCCACAACGGCTAGGTCAAGACTCTTCAGCTTCACATGGTGATCAGGTAATATGGGTGAAGATGCACTCAGCACGAGCGGCAGGTCCTCGCCGAATCGAATGGACAAGGTGTGCAAATAGGTAGCCTAGTGGACATGCAGGATGTCTTGGGAGCGATCATGCTCGAGCTCCACGCCAAGGAAGACTCGGGCAGACCCGAGATCCTTCATCTGGTAGGCGGTGTGCAGCAGTTCCTTGACACGTTGGATGGTAGCCATGTGAGGCGACACAATGAGGAGATCGTTGACGTAGACTAGAATAGGGGCAAAGGTCTGGCTTCCCGGGCTAACGAATAACGCGGGGTCAGCGGTGTTGCGCAGGAGGCCACCGCGGAGGAGCGTATTACTGATCTCCTGGTTCAAGCACCGAAGTGACTACTTCAGACCATAGAGGGCCTTCCGCAGCCGCAAGACTCTCCCAGTGTCGTCGTCGAAGCCTAGGGGTTGCACCATGTAGAGCTCCTCACCCTCCAGCGAGCCATGGAGGAAAGCGTAGCTCACGTCCATCTAATGCAACTCTCACCCATGCTGGGCAACCAGGATGAAGAGCGCCCGGCTAGTGTAGAACCGGCCACAAGGGCAAAGATCTGGTCATAATCAACCACGGGTACCTGAGCAAACCTCTTGGCTCTGAGGTGGGCATTGTACTTGTCCAAGGACCCCTCCAGCTTCTATTTGCGCCAGAAGACCCACTTGGCACCAATGACCTTCTGACGTGGAGGGAGGTCGACGAGGTCATACGCGTGGTGCTTTCGGATAGCAGCGAGCTCATCGGCACAAGAAGCATCCCAGTATACTGCCTCAGGAGAGGCTCGAGCCTCGCGTAGGGTGGCTGGGTCCTCCGGACGTGCTGTGGAGCGGACTGAGAGAGTGTGTGCATCTCGAGCTCCTGTTGGGATGCACGCGAGTGCAGCCATGACGGCATGCCGATGCTCGTGATGGAGCATGGTGTAGCCCAGTACGGAGCCCGGGTGAAGGTCTGCAATGATGGCCGAAGTGGTCAGGCCGAGGGCCTTGGTGCCAGGGTCCCCACTCACGACCGTAGGAGTGGAGGAGACACGTGGAACGACAGGGGGCTGAGGTGCCACAGGGCGCGGTGCGACGGTCTGCGCGCTCACTGGCGGCCTGGATCGGAGGCTGCCACCTGGGCCACACATGTAGCACAGTAAGGCAGGAGATGGCACAGAGTCTGACAGGCTAACAAAGGCGGACTTGGCTGCTGGCACAGAGGGACCAGAGGACGCGACTGGGGCTGTCGGCCTGGAGGGGCCGACGGGCGCAACTGGGGCTACTGGCATGAAGGGAACAACGGGCGCAACTGGGGCTGCTGGTCGGGAGGGGCCTGCAGGTGCGACTAGGGCTGCTGGCACAGAGGGGCCAATAGGCGCGACTGAGACTGCCGGTCCAGAGGAGCCAGCGGGTGCGACTGGGGCTGCTGGCACGGAGGGACTAGCGGACTTGACTGGGGCTGCCAGCCCAGAGGGGCTTGCGGGAACGACTTGGGCTGTTGGCGCAGAGGGGCCAGTGGGCGCGACTCAGGCTGCTGGTCCGGAGGGGCCAGTGGGCGCGATTGGGGCTGCAGGCTCGAAGGGGCCAGCGGGCGGAACTGGGCCTATCGGCCCGAAGGGGCCAGGGGACGCGACTCGGGCTGTCGGCCCAGAGGGGCCAGCGGACTCGACTCGGGCTACCGGCTGAGAGGGACCAAGTGATGTGCCACCCAGAAGCAACAGGATGGAGGACAGACTCACCACTCTCCCACATGATGGGACGGACACCGACGAGCTGGAGCCAACAATATCGCGTGGAAACAACTCCTCAGAGAAGAGAGCATCGCGGGACTCGACCATGCAATGCCGGGATGGATCCCAGAAGCGCCGGGCCTTGGACTGACGAGAGATGCCAAGAAAGGTGCAAGGACGTCCGTAGGGGGAAAACTTCCCGCCCTGCTGCGGGGAGGACAGCCACACAATGGCCACGCAGCCCCAGACGCGAGCCGGGTCGAGGTTAGCGCGCTGACCGCACCAGTACTGGTATGGCGTGGTTTGGCAGGGAAGGGGTCCGTGGGGAATCCGGTTCCAGAGGCACGTCAGGTAGGCCATGGCTTCAAAGTAGAAGCCATCAGAGAGGCCAGACTCAACTCACATGGTGTGGACAGCGTCAGCCATGGTATGGTTCTAACACCTGAAGACTCCGTTCTGGACGGGCGTGTAGGGCACTGACGTCTCGTGGTGGATACCGTGGAAGGCGAGAAAAATCGTGGTCTCGCCCATGTACTCACCACTGCAATCGGAGCAAAATTGGCAAAGAGATGGACCACACTCGCACTCCGTAAGGACAAGACAGTCTTGAATGGCACGGACGACATCGCTCTTCTGTCGAAGGCAAAAGACCCAGCGGTAGCGAGAGTAGTCGTCAGTGAGGGTGAGGACGTATCGGCCATGCTCTCCGACGGACTCGGTAGGGAGAGGACCCATGACATCGGAATCGACCAGATGTAGAGGGGGAGACGCACGAGAGAATGACTGAGTACCAGTGCATCTTGCCCTGAGCGCAATCGATGCACTCTGTGGGACATGATCTAAGGAAACTTTCTGGATCAAGGTCCTTGGCCGGCCGGGTGTGGAGCATGCTATCTACGACAACAGAGTGGATGTGGCAAAGGTGGCGGTGCAAGAGACGGATGTGCTGCAGAGAGAGCGTATAGGTGACAAACACATGGCCTATGCCAGCTGATGAAGAGGAAGAAGAGAGGAGGACAGACGAGGGACGTGCCGCAGTAGTTGCCACAGGTAGTGGCGTGCAGAACGACAAGATAGGACAGAAACGACACAGTGCCAACACCACGTGAGTGCATAACTTCCATGCTCATGTAGTCAAGGGCAGTAACGGACAGGAGGCTGAGCTCAAGACCTAGGATGAAGAGGACATTGGTCACAAAGACATCACCGGCAGGACCACGGAAACGAACAATGCCGACGCCGCGGACAGGTAATACCTGTCCGGAGCCCGTCTGGACATCGGAAACATTGCCAACAGGACCAAGCACACTAAAGGCCTCACGAGAGGCCGTCATGTGATGCGTGGCCCCAAAGTCGATGCTCCAGGTCTTGGTAGGGTCTAGGACCGGAGTCCCTAGATCGCTAGCAGTCACATGACAGCAAGCAAGAGACGCGGACGCGGTAGAAACGGGCGCGAACCGAGACTGCCAGTTATCAAGCCTCGCGACATTGTTATGGAAAAGGGTAGAGGGGACCACGGAATTCGACGAGACAGACAAGGAGGCAGGACACAAGTGAAGCTGTTGGATGGGGTCGAGGCGTCAGGGCCAGCGACAGCTACGGCTGCAGAGGCGAGACGGCACTCCCGCTGGCGACTCATGGTGGCGATGACACTCGCCTTGTCCGTCGATAGCGGCCACGTGTACAACCCGTGCCCTGGCTGGCCACAGTTGTGGCAGACTGAGCCACCACCGCTGGACGCATTCGACTGCTGCTGCTGCTTCTGCTAACCCTTGCCCTTCTTGCCCCGACGCTCCTTCTTCCCCGATGATGAGGAGCTAGTGGAGGTAGCTGCTGCGGGGTAAGCGACGGCCACGGAAATGGCAGCAGGGGAAGCGAGGACCTCTGTGCGCTAGAGGCAGGACTCCAGACAAGCTTCCTCAATCCCGAGAAAGAGCTCATATGCTGAGGGCATGAGGGTGCCCTAGGTCGCCATGGTGGAGAGGACATCCTGGGAGTAGTGGACATAGATGTCTGCATACGGGTCGGTGGCACCGCGGTTGATGGTGAGGAGCACGGCCAGAGGGGATGGAGCAGAGGTGCCTAGGCGACGGAGGATGTCCTCAACCCGCTGCTAGTAAGCGGTGAATATCTCGGTCTCCCCCATGTGCAGGGAGTTGTACTCCAGCAGCAGTCGGCTGGTCTCAGCCTGGCTGGATAGGCGATGAAGACGGGTGAGGACGTGACATGCGGCTGTAGGGTCTGGGGTCCCGCCAGCAGTGAAGTCACCGAGGAAGGGCTCTAGGGCTAGGCGGGAAGCCGGAGGAGCAACGGGGACAAGGGCGTGTACGGCGTGACCAACATTGGTCGGCCAGGGTAGAGACGTGCGGAAGGATATAAATACGCCCACAAGCCCTCACCTTGTGCCCAGATGCAAAAACTGAGTTCCCAGCTCCGAAACTGCTCGCCGGCTTGAAGCGGCGGGGGCGGGGTCTCAAAGTCCTTTGGCTTGTGGCCGACACCCACAGTGGGGCCAAGGACTGAAGTTACTGTCTATCGCTAGCGTTGAGTCTGCTATTGCACCAAGTAATGCGTGGTAGTAGACACATCGGGGGTAGCGTGCCCAGGGGGAAGAAAAAGCGGCGGGGCATTGGTGTGAGTTTGTGATGCCAACGGCTGCAGTGCTGCAAGTTGCTACGTCAATACGGCAAGCTGTTGTTGAATGGCAGCCAAGAGGTCGGAGGCGCCGGCGACAAAGCCTGTAGACTGCCACTGCTACGGATGCAACTGCTATAGCTGCCGCAACAAGGGAGGGGCTTGGAGTATCCCCAGTTTAGGAGGAACCCTCCCCAAGGGGGCTGTTAGCCATGGTGGGTTTTGATGCTCCCCTTTGTTTTTTTTGTTGCTGATGTAAGCAGTGATGTCAGCCCAGGATGGCTGACTTCAGCAACTGGTGCTGCGATTTTGTAGGGTGGCTATTGTAGAGAATCTACCTTTGGTTTTCTCCCCTTTTTGTTGATGACGTCAGTAGTGACGTTAGCTGACGCCTGCTGACGTTATCAACGGCTGGGGCTAGGACTGCTACTGTGTCAGCTGTAGGGCAGCTGCTGCTGTTGCTACTACTCCTACTGGTCTACTTTTGCAGCCGCTACTACGGCTGCTGCTGCTGCAGTTGTTGGTGTAGCAGCGGCCTCTGCTACCGCTGCAACTACCTTGGCTGCTACTGCTACCCTACTGCCTGATGAATTCGTTATGAAATAATTCATTTTTTGCTCGAATTCAAGTATTTGAGTGCGCGTAGAAATTTATTAAAGTTTCTGGAATACGCTTTAATATTTTTATTCTTGGGGTGTGTTGTTTTTTGTGTGGTGAAGTGGGCTAAGTGTTGTGTTCGCTATTCTGAACGTGTGTTTGGGTTCGAATCAAAGTGTTCCATGAGTTCGTTACGAACTGGTTGCGAGCGTGTTATGACATGTCACGACAACGCATGACCAGAGCGTGGGATTCAGCAGTCGAGAGCAGTTGAAGACATGTAGCGAGAGAGAGAGAGAGAGAGAGAGAGAGAGAGAGAGAGAGAGAGATCTGGAGAGGGAGAAAGATGGACACGGGCATGGGATGGCAATCTTATCATAAAAAAAACATGGATCATCCTACGACAACATCCTCCTCCTCGTACCCCTGCTGGTCAGACTCAGTGACGTAGGTCAGCACGTCCTTGGATGCATCACGCTGGAAATCCACATCGTAGCATTTTTCCCATTCACTCTGGCGCCATGTGTTCTGCACAATTTGAGGGTTCTTACGCAGGTGACCCCATCCCTGTAGCATCGAACCGGCCGCAGCATCCTTGATGTGACGCATGCCGAGGTCGACATGCGTCGCATCCTTGAGCTGCTCTCCCACCCAGGAGGAGTAGTGTGAACCGAGGGGCGCCCGGCGTGACGGTCACACGCCAAGCCCTTGGGATGAACCTCCCAACCCTCTACCCCTTGGTGTGTGGGCCAACCCTTGAGATGTCGCACGACCCTCTCCTAGCAGCAAGACCACTGCTAGTGACCGAGGTTCTCGCCGTGCGACTCTCCCGGCGGCGTTTGCACCAAGGTGCGCTGCGGAAGACTTGTAGGATCGAATGGACGTGTGCAAGGCAATACTTGGAACTAAAGGAGAGTTGGGAAAGGAATGAATCCTTTAGACTTGATAGATCAGTACAAAGTAATGTACAGAGTCTCTGGGTAAGATTGGCATGCCTAGAACACCCCTAGGCTTCCTTATGTACCAGCCCCTATGAGCCAGCCGAAAGCTACTCAGCACCTCGAAGCCCTCTATCAAGGCGCAATCATGCAAATAACACATGCATCATGTAGTAAGCGTCATGAGCTTTCCAACGCACCAAAGAACGCCTCAATCCGTGAAGAAACGGCTAAGTTATGGCCGTTTGAGTGCTCCCAGCGTGACGGCCGCTGGCAGCACCGCCAGCGGTGGTCACGGCCGCCTGAAGCGCCCTTGCTTGCGAATGCAGCTCCAGCCGCCATCCCGAAGCACCCATGGACCCCAATGAACCTTGCCTCATTGGCTAAGCATCCATCCAGGGGCGCTTCGGCTGCAGTGGGCGAGAAAGTCGCTCCGCCGTGCTCGGGGTCGAACCGGTACGTCTCCTGTTTTCTGGAGGTGCGCCTCCCACCTTTGCACGGCCGTATCTTTCTCGTCCCTGCACCGAATGACCCGGTTCTTGGGTCGATTTCGCACGGTTTTTCACGTAGAATACAATGGAATCATCAAAGCATGCATCTGACTTCATCATGATGACGTAATCACCGCCTCGACCGGCGGCTCCCATAACAAGTAGCCCTTGGTGACTTCTCCTTTGAAGGGCTTTTGCAGGCCGATCTCAGCGGGCTGAAGCTTCGCAGTGCAACCCGCGGGGATGTACAGTAGCTACACATAGGGAAAACGCTCACACACCCAAGCGCGGAAGCTGTCTGAGGCTTGGGGGCACCATGCGTCAAGGATCAGCAGCAGCTTGCTCTTTGCATGGTTGAGGTCGTACTCGTGGCACTTGCGAATGAAAAACGGTTCGAGCACCATGCAAAACCATTCTTTTGTTGTTTCGACACTTGCCCAGTGGTTGGGCGTGTGCGAAAACTGCCACTTGGAGGTCTTGATGGCCATGTCCGAGTTGGGGCCACATGGGTGGCAGGCTTTGGTCTTCCCTGTCTAGATGACCTGGAAGGGGAGGACCTCTCCGTCCATCGCCGAGGACACCAGCACTGTTACTTGACGCTTGTCCTCCTTCCCGCAGACCTTCACTTCCTCTGCACCTTTTGGCGCATAGGTGAAGCGAGGCACAGGTACGAGGTGCACGCCGGTGTGGTCGGCGTTCACCACCAGGTCGGCTGGGATCCTGTACAGCGAGATGTAGAACGCGGCGCGTCTGTGCATGGCGAGTGCACGGAGCTCCCAGTCGGTGGGGAGCTTCTGTGCAGCCGTTATGCCACAGCGCCATGCCCAGTTGAGCTCCTCCCCGACGAACTTTCGGCACCAGCTTCGCTGAAGATTTTGTTGACCGGCCTTCCACCCAGCTCGTCGACCCCGCGCTCCCGCAGGATGCCATGCACCTTCTCTTTGATGATGGCGCTGGTCAGTGGGACCCCCTTCTCTCGCAGCGCCTCCAACGCACAAAGCACCTCGCCCTTCAGTGCCGGGTGCTCGTGGAAGTAGGACTTTCGACCACGGCTGCCCTGCACACGTGGCTCACTGTGCGTCGCGACTTCCTTTGGTTGCGCACCGCCGGCGACGAGAGCCGGAGCATAGCGAGGCTTCAGAACCTTCCCGCATGGCTCATACCACCATTTGACGGTGCTGTACGCGAGCCGCTCGTAGATGGATGGGGTACATGGGGTGTAGTAGGTGCGTTTGAGAAAGGCGATGGCGTTGTGGATAGACCCGCCATGCCTCATCACAGTTGCGTGGATGGTCGGGACATGTCCTAACCCAAACCAGTCCATGTACGAGCCGTGTTTGCTCGTGCATGCGGAGGAAGAGGACGATGACGAGGGCGGAGTAGAAATGGGCATGGAGCTCGGCTCCGCATCATCCGCAGCTGCTTCGTCATCCTAGTCCACGTCATCAGCCTCCAGCTCCACCATCAGCGCTCCGACGATCTGCTTCTCTCGTGCTTCACGCTCGAACAGCTCCTGTGCAGAGACGACAGCCAGTACGGTGGCGTCGATGTGGTCGTTGACGGCTGCATACTGGTATTCATCGGCGTAGAATGCGTCACCCTCGCTTTCCTCGTCCACGATGTCGCCGGTTTCCTGGACCGCTTGCGCTCCGACGTCGGTGCGGGGAGCTTCTTTGTTGTCGGAGTCGTCGGACAGGACCACGCGCTGGCGCTTCTTCGGGAGTCTCTAGTGGATGGATGTGTCCGCGGACACATTCTCAGTCATTGGACCCACTGGTACGGTCCCCGTCGATGGTGTCACGGACGGTTGAAGGACAACAGACGGCGTCTTCCGCGGACGGCCGGGACCACGACGGGGTGCCACGACCGGCTTAGGCGCAGCGAGGGCACGTGCGACATTCTGCTGATGTTCCTCGCAAGACACCTTGGTCAAGAAATTGGTTAGGCGAGACATTGTGACTAGGTTGGTAGCGAATGAGTAGGCTGCAATCCTATTCATGGTTCGTGGAGTACGGCGTCTCTATGCGGCGCATCGCATGTCCGTTGATTTTCGTGGTGCGACACGATGCCGCTTTCGCCAACGCTAGGGCCACCGACCAACGAAATCAAGACAACGCGCGACGACCGTTCACAATCGCCGATCGTGCGATTCACCCGTTCAAACGTTAGCCACGGGAAAAAAAACCACGATGACTTGATCCCCACACAGGAAAAATAGCCAGAGCCGACGAAATCATGGTTACACATGAACCATGTTTCGTTGTATTTGAGTGCAAAGGAAATATTATTTTCAAAACGAAATTTGGCTACACACCTAAAATAATTTTGGACAACGAATTCATCAGGCAGTAGGGTATTGCGGCTCCTATTGTAGTAGCCGCTGCTGTGGCTGCTGCTGCTACTACTACTACTGTTGCTAAGCTAGTGCGTGCCGCTGTGGCTGCTGTGGATGCTGTAGCGGCTATGGTAGTGGATGTAGCTGCTGCAAAGCCGCTAGTGGGTGGAGACGTTTTTTCCTTTTCGCTGGTCACAACGAGCTCGCTGCTCGCTATGACCACCGAGCTGGGAGCAGCGAGCTCACTGCTCGTAGTTCACTGCTTGTTGCGAGCAGCGAGCGTGCTGCTTGTAGCTCGCTGCACGCAGCGAGCAACGGACTGCGAGCAGCTGCAACTGTTGTTGCGACTGGGTGCTACAACAGCAACTGTTGCTGGTCGCTGCTACTGCTGGCTACTGCCGGTTGTTGCTCGCTCGTGCGATTGGTGTAGTCAGCTGCTACTGCTGCTCGCAACTGTTGCTATTATAGCCTACTACTGCTACTGCTCGCTACTGTAGCTGGCGCTCGCTGCCGCTGCTACTGCTGTTGCGAGCTGCTACTGCTGGCTGATGTTGCTACGGGCTATTGCTATTGTGAGTTGCTGCGAGCTACTCCTGCTGCCGGTTGCCACTGCTGCGTGCAACTGTTGCTAGTCGCTCTTGCCACTGCTTGTCGCTGCTGCAAGCTGCTGTTACTGCTGCTGCAAGCTGCTACTCCTGCTGTTGTTACGGGCTGTTGTTGCTGCTTGCTGCTATTGCCAATCACTGCACCTGGGTGCGTCACCGTCGAGATACGTGACGTCGCTGGCCGCTCACCTCCTCGCGTCACGCGTGGGGGTCAGTGCTGCCAGAAAACATCCGGCAGTATTTCTCCTGGCCCAGTGGCTGTGGGAAAAAATCTAACGCTGCCACCAGGTGGGTCAATGCTGCAAAAAAAATCCGCCAGCATTTCCCCTGCACTGGCGCATATGGGGATCCGCCAGCGTTGTCTGGCACCTGTGCACCAGTCTTCTACTACTGCTGCTATGCTTTGGCTCTGATACCAAGCTAGAAATGCTAGATAGCAGGTTGGGGCAGTAGCGTTGTTGATGCAACGTGCGGGCTTCCACGCTCGTTGCTTAGTCTGCTGCCCCCTCAGTCGGCCACTCTAGAGACTAAGTGTGGATGCTCTGGGTTTGTTACTCAGAAATGCACGCGGCAGTGTTAGCACCTGAAATCAGCTATAAACTGGAAGTGACTGATTAGGAATGAAGAATGAGCAACAATGGGTAACCCCTCCGAGTTCTAGCTCCCCCCAGCTCTGTAGAGCTTGTTACTAAGCTAACCAGCCAATCAGAAAATAGACCTAGACCTATTTTCTGGCATGCAGGGGTTTCTCGGTGAGCCTTGCCAGACAGCCGATAGCCCAAAACTCGGGTGTCGTCCGTTTTGCCTGAAAAGTGGACCATACCATAATACCGACGCTGCGAACGCAGTCAAGTGGTCAGAAACATCTAGAAAAATAGCAGTGAATAGTTATGGCTGCCTAAACCCAGGTAGTGCCTACGATGGTCCATGATGCCAAACAGTGCCACGCAACATAAGACATGGACCCTCGGGAGAGGATGACGCTGCAGACGCAATGGTATAATGAGATACAGTGCTGGACACATGTGGACAGCAACTGTGGTGGCAGTGACCGCCGGCGGCCCGACCGTCGAGGAGGCCTGCCGATGGAGCTGAGCACGTTGCCGCAGGGAGGAGGCTCCAGCAAACTTAATGCAGGCCTCAGCGTGCGTCGGCTCCACCGGACAACAATCCAGTAGCGTCGGCTCGCAGATGCTGTCCGCATGCATCCAGCGCTTGATCTCACTCTACCATTGCGTCTGCAGTGTCATGCTCTGCCTAGGGTCCATGTCTGATGTTGCCTGGCACTGTTTGGCATCATGGACCATCGTAGGCACTACCTGGGTTTGGGTAGCCATAACGCTTTGATTTTATTTGTCTAGTTGTTCCTGACCGCATGACTGCGTTTGTAGTGTCGGAATTATGGTATGGTCCAGTTTTCAGGCAAAACAGACGACGCCCGGGTTTTGGGCTGTCGGGCGTCTAGCAGGGCTCACCGAGAAAACCCTGCCTGCCAAAAAATAGGTCTAGGTCTATTTTCTGATTGGCTGGTTAGCTGAGGAATAAGCTCTACACAGCTGGGAGGTGGCTAGAACTTGGAGGGATCTCCCATTGTTGCTCATTCTTCATTCCTAATCAGTTACTTCCAGTTTTTAGCTGATTTTAGATGCTAATAGTGGCGTGCACATTTCTGAGTAATAAACCCAGAGCACTCAGACTTTGACTCTAGAGCAACAGACTGAAGGGGCAGTAGACTAAGCAACGAGCGTGGAAGCCCGCATGCTGCATCAACACCGCCTCTGTCCCAACCTGCGCTCTAGCATAGTTTTCAATTTGGTATCAGAGCCAGAGCGTAGCAACTGCACGAGACGACTGGCGTACAGGTGCCTGACTACGCCGGCGGACCCCCATATGTGCCAGAACAGGGGAAATGCTGCCGGATTTTTTTCTGACAGCATTGATGTGCCTGGTGGCGGCGTCAGAATTTTCCCACGGCCACTGGTCCAGGGGAAATGCTGCCAGATTTTTTCCTGCAACACTGACTTCTACGCGTGACGCGAGGTGGTGAGTGGCAGGTCGCGTCAGGCGCCTACTGGCGACGACGTACGTGGTGACATCATCCAAGTGCAGTGACTAGCAGCAGTAGCCTGCAATAGCAGCAACAGCTTGTAGCAGCAGCGAGCAGTGGCAGCAGCAGCTAGCAACTATCGTGCTTAGCAGTAGCAGCCGGCAGTAGCAACAGCTCGCATCAGCTCGTAGTAGTAGCAGCCCGTAGCAGCAAGCAAGAGCAGCAGCAGTAGCCGCAATAGTAGCAGCAGCAGCCTAAGTAGCAGTAGCAGCCACAGTAGCAGCAGCAACTATAGCAGTGGCAGTAGCTACTACTACACCAACAACCGTAGAAATAGCAATAGCCGCAGCAACTGTTGCAACAGTAGACCAGTAGCTACAACAGTAGCAGTTGCTACAGCAGTAGCAGCAGCTGCCCTACGGCTGCCACAGCAGCTGTTCCAACAACGGATGCTGCTAAGGTCAGCAGTCCTCAGCTGACATCATTGCTGATGTCATCAACACAAAAAAGGGGGATGAGAAGCACTTCTATAGCACCAACCCTCCGAATAAAAAACTGCAGCTACTCACGTCAGCGGTTCTAGGCCGACGTTACTGCTGGCATCAATAGCACACAAAAAAAAAGAAAAAGGAAAAAAGGGGCAACACAACCCACCATGACTAACAGCCTAGTGGGGAGGTGTCTTCCTTTGTTGGAGGGACCCCTAGCCCCCCTTTGTTGCAGCTACTACAACAGTTACAACAGCAGTAGCAACAGTAGCAGCAGTAACAGTAGTAGTAGCCACACCAGCAGTAGTAGCAGTAACAGCAGCAGCAACAGTAGTAGCAGCAGCAGCGGTAGTCCACGGGCTTCGTCGCCGGTGCCTCCGACCGCCTGGCCGCCACTCATCAAAAGCTTGCCGCACTGACGCAGTAATTCACAGCACTGCAGCCGTTGGCATCACGGACTCAAACTAGTACCCAGCCGCCTTTCATTCCTCCTGGGCATGCAGTCCCATTGTGTTGGATGCCACGCATTACCTGGCACAACAGTAGACTCATCGCCAGCGGCAGAAAGTCACTTCAGTCCTTGGCCCTACTTTAGGTGCCGACCGCAGGCCAAAGGATTTTAAAACTCCGCCCCCGCAGCTTCAGGCCGGCAAGAAGTTTCAGAGCTGGGAACTAAGTTTCTACATCTGGGTACAGGGTGAGGGCCTGTGGGTATATTACATCCTTCTGTACGACTCCACACAGACCGACCACCTGTATGACGCTGGTCGCACCGAGCGTGTCCTCGTCCCTCTCTTTCCTCTGGCTTCACGCCTAGCCCTAGAGCCGTTCCTCGGCGAATTCACCACTGGCAGGACCCTAGACGCTGCATGCGCATGGCACGTCCTCACCCTTCACCATCGCATATCTTGCGAGGCTGAGACCAGCCGTCTGTTGCGGGAGTTCAACTCCCTACACATGGGGGAGACCAAGACAGTCATCTCCTACTAGTAGCGGGCTGAGGACATCCTCCGTCGCATTGGCACCTCTGCTCCACCCCCTCTAGCCGCGCATCTCACCATCAAGTGCGGTGCCACCGATACGTACACGGACGTCTTCGTCCACTACTCCCAGGATGTCCTTTCTACCATGGCGACCAAGGACGTCCTCATGCCCTAGGCATACGAGCTCTTTCCCAGGATTGAGGAAGCTCGTCTAGAACCGAGCATCCAGCGCACAGAGAACCTCGCCTCCCCTACCATCACCTCCGTAATTGTCGCTTACCCCGCAGCAGCTACATCTACCAGCTTCTCGTCGCTACGGCAGAAGCGTTGGGGCAAGAAGGGCAAGGGTCAGCAGCAGGAGCAGCAGCAACAGCCGACTGGGTCCAGCGGTGGTGGCTCGGTCTGCCACAACTATGGCCAGCTAGGACACGGGTGGTACACGTGCCCGCTACCGACGGACGAGGCCCGCATCATCGCCACCATGAATCACGAGCGGGAGCATAGTCTCGCCTCTGCCATCGTCGCTGTTGCCGGCCCTAATGCCTCGACTCCTTCCAGCAGTTCCACTCCTTCGACAACCACACCGGTCCCACCGACGCTAGCTCCGCAACATCATCATCTATAGCCGTCGGCGCCTCCGTTCCCATCACTGGTGCATCCCTCCTCCTATCCATGATCCAGCAAATTCACTCCGCACTCCGTCTACACTTCCAGACCATCCACTTGTGAGCATCCGTTGGTGCAGTTCATCACGCTCTAGCTTGGCCTGCGTTGCCCTCCCCCCCAGGGACTTGGGAGTTGCGTCACCTCCTACTTTTCTGCCTTGTCCTGCATGACCGAGACCGAGCTATGGTCGTGTCCTGCTTCCTCGTCCGTCTCATCGTCTCCGGTGTCCCCCTCTATCCCCTTCCATGAAGACGTCTCATGGCTTGATGATTGGCAGTCTTGCTTTGCGCCGCCCTCCACCGCGTCTGCGTCTCTTGCTTGCTCCCATGTGATTGTTAGCGATGTGGTGACTCCGGTCCATGACCCTGCCGAGACGTTGATGATAAACTCCGGGGCCACGCATTACATGACAGCCTCTTGCAAGGCCTTCAGTGTACTTGGTCCTATTGGCGATGTGTCCAGCGTCCGGACGGGCTTCGAACAAGTGTTACCTGTCTGTGACGTCAGTGTCATTCGTTTCCGTGGTCCTGCCGGTAATGTCTTCGTGAGTGATGTCCTCTTTGTCCCCGGTCTTGAGCTCATCCTCCTATTCGTTACTGCCCTTGACCACATGAGTATGAACGTTCTGAACTCGCGTGATGTAAGCACCGCGTCATTGTGTCTCTCTGGTCTTATCGTTCTACACGCCACCGCCAGTGGCAACCAGTACCGCGTGCCTCGTCTGTCCCCCTCTCCTTCCGTTCCCTCTCCGCCGGCCGCCACAGGCCATGTGTTTATCACCGGCACGCTCTCTCCACAGCATACACATCTCTTACACTGCCATCTTTACCACGTCCACTCTGCTGCTGTCGATAGCATGCTCCGCACCCAGCCGACCAAGGGCCTTGACCCGGATACTTTCCCTCTACCGTGCCCCACAAAGTGCATTGACTGAGCTCAGGGCAAGATGCACCGGTCCACATACTCTCAGTCCCTCTCTTGTGCATCGGACCCGCTAGACCTGGTCCATTCCGATGCCATGGATCCTCTCCCTACCGAGTCCGTCGGAGAGCATGGACGTTATGTCCTCATCCTCACTGACAACTACTCTCGCTACCGCTGGGTCTTCTGCCTTCGGCAAAAGACCGATGTCGCTCCTACCATTCGGGACTGGCTCGCCATTACGGAGCGTGAGTGTGGTCGATACTTTTTTTGCTTTCGCTCCAATTGCGTTGGTGTGCACATGGACGAGACCACAACGTTTCTGGCCTCCCGCGGTATCCACTACGAGATGTCAGCGCCCAACACGCACGCTCAGAACGGTGTCTCTACTCGGTGGATCCGTACCATGGCCGACCCCGTCGGCACCATGCCGGTTGAGTCTGGCTTGTGCGATGGCTTCTACTTTGATGCCATGGCCTACATGATGTGGGTCTGGAACCGGATTCTGCATGGACCTCTTCCCCGCCAGTCCACGCCGTACCAGCACTGGTGCGGTCAGCGAGCTGACCTTCGCCCTGCTCGCGTCTGGGACTGCGTGGTCATTGTGTGGCTACCCGCCCCGCAGCAAGGCAACAAGCTCGTCCCCCGTGGGCATTCTTGCACCTTTCTCAGTGTCTCTTGTCACTCCAAGGCCTTGCACTTCTTGGATCCCTTCCGGCACTACATCGCCGAGTCTCACAATGTCCTCTTCTTTGAGGAGCTATTTTCCCGCGATCTCGTCCGCTCTGGCTAGTCGGTGTTCCTCCAGTCGCCTGGGGGAATGGTGAATCCGTCCTCCGTCCTGCCACTTCTGGGTGGCACATCACTTGGTCCCTCTGAGCCAGTAGCCCCAATCACGCCAGCTAGCCCCTCCGGGCCAGTAGCCCCTGTCGCGCCCGCTGGCCCCTCCGGGCCAGTAGCCCTAGTCGCGCTCGCTAGCCCCTCCGGGCCGGCAGCCTCAGTCGCGCCCGCTGGCCGGGCCGGTAGCCCCAGTCACGCTTGCTAGCCCCTCCAGGTCGGCAGCCCCAGTAGCGCCCATTGGGTCCTCCGGGCCGGCAGCCCTTGTCGCACCCGTTGGCCCCTCCGGGCCGGCAGCCCCAGTCGCGCCCGCTGGCCCCTCCGGGCCGGCAGCCCCAGTCGCGCCCGCTGGCCCCTCTGGGCGGCAGCCTGAGTCGCGTCCTCTGGCCCCTCCGGATAGGCAGCTCTGCCCGCATCCGCTGACCCTTGTGGGCCGGCAGTCCCATTCGCATCTGTTGGCCCCTGCGGGTCGACAACCCCGCCCGCGTCTGCTGGTCCCTCCGTGCCAGCAGCCCCGTCCGCCTCCACTAGCCTGTCGGACTCAGTACCATCTCCTTCCCTACCGCACTACACGCGTGGCCCAGGCGGCAGCCTCTGGCCCAGGCCGTCAGTGAGCGCCCAGACCGCCGCACCGTGCCCTGTGGCGCCTCTGACCCCTGTCGCTCCACGTGTCTCGTCCACTCCTACGGTCGTGAGTGTGGACCCTGGCACCAAGGCCCTCGGCCTGACCACTTCAGCCATCATTGCAGACCTCCACCCGGGCTCCGCGCTGGGCTACGCCATGCTCCATCACGAGCATCCACATGCGGTCATGGCTGCACTCGCGTGCATCCTACATAGAGTTCGAGGTGCACACGCTCTCGCAGTCTGCTTCTCAGCACGTGTGGAGGACCCAGCTACCCTACGCGAGGTTTGAGCCTCTCGTGAGGCTGCACACTGGAATGATGCCTATGTTGACGAGCTCGCTGCTACTCAGGAGCACCACGTGTATGACCTCGCCGATCTCCCTCCATGTCGGAAGGCCAGCGGTACCAAGTGGGTCTTTTGGCAAAAATGGAAGCCGGACAGGTCCTGGGATAAGTTCAAGGCATGCCTTACAGCCAAAGGGTTTGCTCACGTCCCTGGGGTTGATTATGACCAGATCTTTGCCCTAGTTGGTCGGTTCTCCACTAGTCGGACGCTCTTCAGCCTGGTTGCCCAGTATGGATGGGAGCTGCATCAGATGGACGTGAGCAATGCCTTCCTCCATAGCTCGCTGGAGGGTGAGGAGCTCTACATGGTGCAGCCCCTAGGCTTCGAAGATGGCACTGGGAGAGTCTGGCGGCTACGGAAGGCCCTCTATCGTCTGAAGCAGTGGCCTCGATGCTAGAACCAGAAGATCAGTAATACGCTCCTCCGCGACGACCCACTGCGCAGCACCGCTGACCCTGTACTGTTTGTCAGCCCACGAGGCCAGACCTTCGCCGTAATACTGGTCTACATCAACAATCTCCTCATTGCGTCGCTAGACATGGCCGGCATCCAGCGCGTCAAGGACCTGCTACGCACCGCCTACCAGATGAAGGATCTCGGGTCTGCCTGAGTCCTCTTATGCATGGAGCTCGAGCATGATTGCTCCTAGGGCATCCTACGCATCCATCAAGCCACCTGTATACAGGCTCTGTCCACTCGCTTTGCCGAGGACCTGCCCCTCGTGCCGAACGCATCTTCACCCATGTCACCTGTTGGCCAGCTGAAGCTGAAGAGTCCTGGCCCAGCCATTATGGGGGAACCAGTTCACGTGACCACGTATCTGTGAGTCATCGGGTCACTGATATTCTTGGTGACGACAACGCATCCAGACATCGCGTTCGCCGTCAACCTCCTAGCTAAGTTCTCTTAGGAGCCGCGTCACCTCCACTTTGAGGTCGCGATCTAAGTACTACGCTATGTCATCTTGACTCCTCGGCGAGGTCTCATGCTTCGCTGCCAGCCGTCTGTTGTTGCAGTGGGCTACACCGACGTAGCCCTTGGTTACTTAGCCTCAGTAGTGTTGCGTGTAGTGTACCCCTTCTTGCCATTGCACCAGGACAAAACCGTGCCGCAAATCAGGAAAATCCAGCCTGTACGACTCTTACTGTCCGGACTGCCGATCTAGTCACGTAGCCCTTGGTTCAGGTGTGTGTGAGAGCGTGTGGCTACGTTGTCTGTTGTCCGAGTTGCGTCAGGCCGTCACATCCATCACGTTGCATTGTGACCATGAGAGTGCCATGGCCATCGCCGACAATGACGGCATGCATCACACACGCACAAAGCACATCAATGTTGAGTATCACTATATGCGTTCGTTGTTGCATGACGGCAGCGTCAGCATTGTGTGGGTTGAGATAGCACGACAGCTGGCTGACTTCTTGACCAAAGCACTGAAGTGCGACTTGTTCAAGAAAGCTGTGAGTTCAGTCGGCATGCGTCCGTGAGTTAAACTCTTTGTTCTGGCCTTTGTCTCTATGTACCCTGGGGGAGTATGTCTGTTGAATGTGTCGCTGCCCGCCCATGTGCACTATGCGTGTGTGTCATCGAGGAGTGTTGGTTTGTTCGCATCTCCAATGGTGCTCTGTTGTGTCCTCCCGGCTTGCGTACATCGGTGTGCAGATGACTAACGGTGAGACTCGACAGTGTTGGAGTGTCGTCTTGTGGAGCCGACGCACGCTGAGGCCTACACGCAGTTAACTGGAGCCTCCTCCCTGCGGCAACGTGCTCAACTCCGTCGGCAAGCCTCCTCGGCGGTCGGGACGCCGGCGGTCACTGCCACCGCAGATGCTGTCCGCATGCGTCGAGCACTGGATCTCACAATACTATTGCGTCTGAAGCATCATGCTCTGCCTAGGGTCCATGTCTCATGTTGCGTGGCATTGTTTGGCATCATGGACCATTGTAGGCACTGCCTGGGTTCGGGCAGCCATAACTCTTTGCTGTTATTCTTCTAGCTGTTTCTGACCGCACAATTGCGTTCGCAACGTCGGTATTATGGTATGGTCCAGTTCTCAGGCAAAACGGACGACGCCCGGGTTTTGGACTACTGGTCATCTGGCAGGGCTCACTGAGAAAACCCTGTCTGCTAGAAAATAGGTCTAGGTCTATTTTCTGGTTGGCTGGTTAGCTGAGTAACAAGCTCTACAGAGCGGGGGGGGGCTAGAACTTGGAGGGGTCTCCTACTGTTACTGATTCTTCATTCCTAATCAGTTACTTGCAGTTTTTAGCTGCATTCTGACGCTAACACTGGCGCGCACATTTTTGAGTAACAAACCCAGAGCACTCAGACTTAGACTCCATAGCAGCAGACTGAGGGGGCTGTAGACTAAGCAACGAGCGTGGAAGCCCGCATGCTACATCAACACCGCCAATGCCCCAACTTGCATTCTAGCGTTGTTTCCAATTTGTTGCTGACGGGTCATGTAATGAGGGGCTCCTTTTTTTGGCATGCTCCAGGTTTCGTCCAAGTTTTTAGGGCAAGCAGACCATTTTACGTTTTTTTGGAAATTTTGGTTACGGACGAGCTTGACTGTGCTCGACCGCAGACTTGAGGAGAAGGAGGAGGAGCGAGCGGTCGAGCAAGCGAGCGCGCAAACGCGTGCTCCACACGCCATGGGCGTGTTTTGCTCGCTCCTTCGTGTGGCGTTCCATACAATCCACGCAAAGGTGGATTTCAACCTCTCGGAGAGTAGCATAATGGTTACGATACCTGCCGAGGACCCCCGACAAAGGATGTGGTCAACGGCTGGAGCAAACCGGTGGCTACGACGGTACGAGAGTCGTAGTTCCTCTGGTGGCGTGAGCAACAAGGCGGCAGCACCCATCGCCGGAGAGACATACGCGATCATCAAATGCGGCTCGCCAAGAGGCAAGATAGACCATCGATCTGGAAGATCGACAGCCGTGCACTTCTCACACTAGGAATTAGGTGCAGAGAGATCACCAGGTTCAAGAGCAAGTAGCTTGTTCTAACAATCTAGGACTAGTAGGCGAGGTATGGTTAATGGGGTTCTTTTTGTACACTGTTAATTGGGTGTATAGTTCATGTGGGGTGCTATGAAGGTTCCATGAAATGACCAGCAAGGGTAAGGGGTTGGGGGGGGGGGACATGTGCCAAGTGTATGAGAGGAGTGTATGGGAGGATGGTTGCAGGTTATACACTAGTGTATTGTGAAAACATTTTAGTTGGTTGATGGATGTGGGGAGAGGGGGGGGGGGGGGGGGGGGGGGGGGGACATGTGCCAAGTGTATGAGAGGAGGGTATGGGAGGATGGTTGCAGGTTATACACTAGTGTATTGTGAAAACATTTTAGTTGGTTGATGGATGTGGGGAGAGGGGGGGGGGGGGGGGGGGGGGGGGGGACATGTGCCAAGTGTATGAGAGGAGGGTATGGGAGGATGGTTGCAGGTTATACACTAGTGTATTGTGAAAACATTTTAGTTGGTTGATGGATGTGGGGAGAGGGGGGGGGGGGGGGGGGGGGGGGGGGACATGTGCCAAGTGTATGAGAGGAGGGTATGGGAGGATGGTTGCAGGTTATACACTAGTGTATTGTGAAAACATTTTAGTTGGTTGATGGATGTGGGGAGAGGGGGGGGGGGGGGGGGGGGGGGGGGGACATGTGCCAAGTGTATGAGAGGAGGGTATGGGAGGATGGTTGCAGGTTATACACTAGTGTATTGTGAAAACATTTTAGTTGGTTGATGGATGTGGGGAGAGGGGGGGGGGGGGGGGGGGGGGGGGGGACATGTGCCAAGTGTATGAGAGGAGGGTATGGGAGGATGGTTGCAGGTTATACACTAGTGTATTGTGAAAACATTTTAGTTGGTTGATGGATGTGGGGAGAGGGGGGGGGGGGGGGGGGGGGGGGGGGACATGTGCCAAGTGTATGAGAGGAGGGTATGGGAGGATGGTTGCAGGTTATACACTAGTGTATTGTGAAAACATTTTAGTTGGTTGATGGATGTGGGGAGAGGGGGGGGGGGGGGGGGGGGGGGGGGGACATGTGCCAAGTGTATGAGAGGAGGGTATGGGAGGATGGTTGCAGGTTATACACTAGTGTATTGTGTAGACATTAAAGTCACGGCATTTTACACAAGTGTATACTTAGCACCCATCTCCACATCCACTCCCCCAATAAACTCACCACATACAACCCGCCTTCCCACATTCACTAACACATCTGAATCACAACATTATACACTAGTGTACATTTAGCACCCATCATCCCATACACTCCCCTCATACACTCACCCTATAAAATCCCCCCCCCCCTCCCGCCGCTCGCCACATTCACTTGCACATGTGAATCACAACATTTTACACTAGTTCACATTTAGAACACCTCTCCCATACACTCCCTACATACACTAGTGTGTAATGTTGTGACTCACATGTGCAAATGAATGAGGTGAGTGGGGAGGAGGGAGGGAGGGGGGTCTATGTGGTGGGTGTATGAGGGGAGTGTATGGGGTGATGGGTGCTAAATGTACACTAGTGTATAATGCTGTGATTCAGATGTGAAGGTGAATGTGGGGGGAGGGAGGGGGGGGTTGTATGTGGTGAGTGTATGGGAAGAGTGTATATGGAGATGGGTGCTAAATGTACACTAGTGTATAATGTTGTGATTCACATGTGCAAGTGAATGTGGGGGGTTCCCTGCGTGTGTACTCTTCCGGGAAGGTGCTTCCTTGTTTTTTTTTCTTCTTTTTTGGAAGGTGGGAGTATGTTGTTTCCAGGAAGGCGATTCCCTCTGTGTGTGCTCTTCTTGGAAATTCATGGAAAAGTAAGTAGTTTCCAGGAAAGTGCTTCGCTGTGTTTTTGTTTTTCCAGGAAGGTGCATGCCTGTGTCTGTGTGTTTCCATGAATGTGGTTTTTTGTGTATGTCTGTTTCCATGATATTGCTTACTGGTTTATGTGTGTTTCCATGAAGTTTCCTCCTGGTGTACATGTGTTTTCCAGGAATTTACCTTCTGGTGTAGGTGCGTTTCCAGGAAGTTGCCTTCTGGTGCACATGGGGTGTCCTTGTTAACTAGAAGTATCCATCATGTGACGTGGACGTTGTACACTAGGAAATGAGTGTACATTCTGAGGGTGATTGGTCATAAATGTGGTAGGCAAGGACTAGGACTTGCCACCCAGATCGTACAAATACCCTATACTCAGTTCATTCTAATTAACCTCTCATTTCTTATGATTTCCAATTATGGCTTCCAGACTGTCTCCATGTCTATCTTTCCGCTCTCCATACGTAAAGGATTAGTCTCCAGAGAGCACACACTCTCACATCCGGTATGAAAGCCAGAGCTATGCATTGGGCAGAAGTATTGCTCGAGGAGCAAAAGCCACGGACTACGCCAGACAACGTCGAGGCTGATCGAGAGGGAGACTGCTAGACAAGACTTCGAAGCCAATGCATGAGCCAACCTATGGAAATTTTTCTATGTTTCCAGAACGTCCACACTGCCTACTGTGCAGGCGTAGAAGACGACGGGTGACTCCCACGCTCTTCGAAGACATCAGGTTTTCATCCCGGACTGTTGAATTACTGCCAGAAATGTTTTTTTATTGCTGTCAAAACACTGCCATTTTTTCTGAAGATCTCCAGCGAACAAAAGTCATCAAGAGCCGTGGAGGAGGCCTCGCAGCAGATTGTAGAGCAGCTGGGATCCCGCAAGCATAATAATGAACGGCCCAATCTGCAGATGACTGACCCGCGGGACAGGGTTGACGCTGGACAGGTTCGGGCCGCCCGGTCAACGAGTCCACCAAGACCAAATCCAAATGCTCTAGAACCATTCAATTCCTTAGTAAAGGGTGCGAGCGTTCGGACCTGGCTGTTCACCATGAGAAACTACTTTGGGGCTTTGAGACACCCTCCAGAGGACAATGCTATGCGTGTGTCATTCGCGGTGACACTGCTACGCAGAGCAACATTGGACTGGTGGAGGCAACTGAATATGCTAGCCATTCGAGGTGGACGTGCAAACGCATTCGTGCAACATACCATGTTGTGGCAGCCCAACACGGAACAAGCTGAAGTGCGTGTGCCGAAAACATGGGAGCAGTTTGAGTAGACCATCAGAGATCGGTTCGATCTTGTAATGCTTTGATGGTCGCACGCAACAAGCTAAAATAGCAGAAGCAGATCGGCTCGGTCCAGGAGTACACGCGTCACTTCTTGGCGTTGTGCTTTGAGATCGAGGACATGAGCAAGCCGGGATGGCAGACAAGTACCACGACGGTTTGGAGGTGGAGATTTAGTGCACACTGGCACTAAACCGATGAACAAAAAAAGGATTAAAATCAAAATTAAAAGTCAGTAGGGTAAGTGGAATCACGGATTTCCATGCAATGGTGGTCACCATTGATTGCGTTGACACGCTACGCTACCATCAAGGGGGTTTCTGTGAGAAGTAAGAGAATTTTCAGCGTCAAGCACAACAGAAATAGAACGACCCCACGGAGATCATCATGGTGCAAGAGGCTAGCAGCAGATTTAGTCCCGTGGTGGGAACTGTTGGATTTCCGTGAAGCATGGACACCACAAAAAGGACTGCAAGAAGAAGCAATAGGGAAACGGCAACTAGTAGTGAATGGTAGACAGCCAACTACTGGGAAAGTTTTTTCCACATCAGAGAACACTAGCCCCAAAAGTCATTTGACGATTGTATTGCTACAGAGTGAAGGAAGCGGAAGCATTGTAAGAATCCTCTTAAAAACCAAAATCTCATCAGCTAGTTCTGTGAACAGCGAGGGGCGCCAGACTCACCGGCAAATTAGAGTATTGCTGGAGTGCGGCACATCGTACTTGATCTTCAATGATGAGCTCGCAGAAAGGCTGAGGCTTCCACGGCTACTTGGACAGCCAACAAAGGCTAAGTTGTTGTAGGGGGAGCTAGAGTGCGGATTGCCTTTGAAATATTTGAGGGTCCATTTGGACAAGTTGTCATGCAAGGTGAACTTCCGCACGTGCCCGATGGGATGCTTGTGATGTCATTTTGGGACACCACTGGCTGCACCGTTAGAATCCTATTGTGGATTGTGTGCACAGCCAAGTGAAAGTAAAGAAATATGTGGAGCAGATTATCTTGTCGCTGTGGGCCGAGGTTAAGGACTCCAAGGTCATCTGTAGCCAAACCCCCCAGTACCATACACTCTACAGTTATTGCACATGAACCATAGACATACAAATGAAAGTACCAGGTACCTTCCTAAACGGATCTAGTCATTGACTGGGAACCTTCCTTTCATGAGGCACAGATGGTGGAAGCTTCCCAAAAGTACCCCAGTTCCACTATCTCTCCTCTGAAATTTCTGAGGAATTTATAGGGAGTGAGTGAGAGAGAGAGAGAGAGAGAGAGAGAGAGAGAGAGAGAGAGAGAGAGGGAGAG